>JAHBCN010001011.1:0-136659 GCA_019359885.1 Listronotus oregonensis
ATTTTATTTTTTAAATTTTATAAATATATATATATATATATATATATATATATATATATATATATATATATATATATATATATATATATATATATATATATATATATATATATATATATATATATATATATAAATAATATATATACAGTACTTTCGGAGATATCAGGAAAAACCGAAATTTGCCGATTTCGTTTTAATTTTTTTCTGACGTAATTTAAAGAGATATAGAAAAACAAAAGACAATAATAGACAGATAATAGACCAATAATATATACACGGTGTTTTTTTGAAAAAAAAATTTTTAGGAAGTGGGAAAACCTAGCTTATGTTTTGCTAAACATAATTAAAGAACAATAATTTTATTGAAAATGAATACAATTATACAATTTGTTTTATTTTTTTTTCATTTTGCTATAATAAAATCAAATGCGTGAGGTAAAACTTTTATGTAATAGTTAACTTAAACCCTTAAGCTAAGCAGTAAATTTAATTACGAGCAGCTCCTTATATAGGGTTTTAAAAGGGTTGTAAACAATTTTTTTAAAATATGGTCTGTATTTTTTTAATTTCATCTAAATTTATATATTATTATATATATATATATATATATATATATATATATATATATATATATATATATATATATATATATATATATATATATATATATATATATATATATATATATATATATATATATATATATATATATATAATTATATATATATTTTGATAGTTTTGCAGACGTACCTTTACCTACGTGCATTTCAGGAAAATAATTTTGGTTATACAGGGTGTCACAAAAAAGTGTGACGTCACGACGGTGCATTTTTTTAAATGAAACCCTGTGTATTTTTTTGTATATTTAGGTACCTCTTGTGGTCATCTATCTTCCTCTAAAATTTTGTTAACATCGGTTCAGTAATTTCAGAGAAAAAAAATAAAATATAAAAAAAAACTTTTGCACCATTGAATTTAAAAATGAATAAAAATATCAATAGTGCTTCGATTAATGGAATTAAACAACAAACTTATTAAGTAACGTAATATCAGTCGCTTAGGTCATATTTGCTTAATTCGAACTGTACAGGATGTCCAAAATTTAGTGTCAAACTCTTTAAATTTGAAAGCACTTTATTTTTCTTCTTTTAAATATAAGCCCCTGTATATTTTTAGGTCGTTAGATGCAGAATTAAAAAACAAACATGTTTCTAATTATAACCCTATCGAAATTCCTAACACATTAAAAGTTATTCGTTAAAAACTCATTTTGGCATCTATTTTAATAGTAATACCATTGAATAAAAATGATAGGTGGATATGAAAAACAATTTATTGATATTGATGTTTATTTTACTAACAGAATCTTAATTTGACGTATTATAAAAATTCGAGTAAATTATTATTATTTATTAGTTAAATTAAATTAATTTAAAAAACCTTTAAATTTTATATAAACCTAATTTTTAATTTTTAATGCCTTTTGGCTAACATTTATGTAACTTTAACCAATTTCTAGGTAATAATTAACGTTATTAGGAAACTCTTATGTCAATAAATTGTTTTTCATAGCCAACTATCATTTTTATTCAATGGTAATACTATTAAAATACATGCCAAAATGAGTTATCAACGAATAACTTTTAATGTGTTAGGAATTTCGATAGGGTTATACTTGGAAAAATGTTTGTTTTTTAATTCTGCATCTAACTTGACTAAAATATACAGGGGCTATATTTAAAATAGAAAAATAATGTTTCATTTAAAAGTTTACACTAAATTTTGAATCTATAATTCGAATAACAAACATGATAAGTGACTGATATTACGTTACTAAATAAGTGTTTTTTAACCTTAATCAACATATTGGTATTTTTTTTTTTTTAATTCAAGGGTGACAGTTTTTTATATTTATTTTTTCTCTGAAATTATTTAATATATATATATATATATATATATATATATATATATATATATATATATATATATATATATATATATATATATATATATATATAAAACATATATAAAACCCCTGTATATAATCTAAATCTATATAAAGAAAAAACATTTTCAACGATATAAACACATGGTCGAATCACCGTTTCGAACTTATGAATAATTGTCTTTAGGAAAAGTATTTTTCTTTTTCCAACCACACTAAACCCTTTATATTTTATATTATGAATCAATATAGGAGATTTTTTTTAAGTAGGAATTAGGAATGCATATCTGAGCACCTTCAGAGCATTGGTGATCTAGCGCTCTGGGTAGTGTGGGACTCCGGTCGCAGCCGACCCACTAAACGCTTCCCCTACTTTCCACAAAATATATTATGCTGGAATACGCTTTCGCATCACTTCAACATAATATGCCGTCTTTTATTTTGAGGACAAATTATTTCTAGGTTTATGGACTATGTACATTACAATGGACATTTCTGTTTTTTTATTCGGTATTTTAGCCTCTGCTTTCTGCCTCTTTGATTGCGATTATGGTCCTTATGGTTCGGTAGGCGTTTGCTCTCCCTTTATTAGACTCTCCGTCATATGATCGATTGTAAAAGGTTTTCCCGTCTCACGATAGACAGTTGTACAGTGTATATTCCGCGTCATCTGACAGCAGTATTTACAGTTGCTTGTTTTTGTTACTTCTATTGTACAGGTATTTTTAAAGGCCCGACAATGCTGCTAATGCCACTCACCAAAAGGTCTATAAACCCACCTTTTAATGTTGGGTATAAGTTTGTAAGTATAGGGGATTTGGTTAACTTATCTTAAACCAAATTTATTGTATTTATTCATAATATTAAGTATACAGGATGTAGTGTGGTTGGAAAAAGAAAAATATTACTTTTCCTGAAGATAATCATCCATAAGTTCGAAACGGTGACTCGCAGACCCTCGTTGAAAAGGTCTTTTAATTCTTTATATAGATTTGTTATTATATACAGGGGTTTGAGTTTAAAAAATTCAGGAAATTTTACGATGGACAAAAAATGGCAACACTGATTTATTTTTTTTTAGACTTAAAAAATTCTACCTTCAAACGTAAATAAAATAAACTTTTGTAATTTTTTTTCGTAAATAAATTAAAAAAAAAGATTCTTTACCGTCTTTTTAATAATTTAAAGATAGATTAATAATTAAAGAAAAACGTCAACTCATACTGTTATATATCGTTGAACTCGTCTTTGGAAGCGCTTTTTAAACATACAATAATATATAGGGTGTCCCATTTAAAATAAGGAAGTGGACACCGGTGGCTAACACAATGAACATCCTGTATATGTGAAAGTAGAATTAATTGAAAGCATAAATTATTCCAAGAAATTTTTGCCGAACTTTTTTTCTCAAAAGTCTGCAGTTTCTGAGAAAATATATGCCCCAATAAAATGCCCACCCTAATACATGATTGAGCCTAAGCGGTCAAAATATATTTAATTAGTTTGTTTCAATTTATTTAAAATTAAAAAGACATAAAACAATGAATATATATTTATTTTTAAATTATTCTTATAAATATATTTGGAAATTACAGTATAAAGTACGTTTTGCTTTTAACTACCTAAATTAGTTGGGGAATCAAATTTCGGCAAAAATTGTGTTGGAAATTCTGCTGGTCCATTCTTTTACGCCATAATCCATTCCAAAGTTCTTTTAACAATCCTTCTTTTGTGCAAGCTTTCTTAACTTCATAGGCCAAATAGGGAAGCCACAGAGCACCCTTGAAAACTAAGAATTTTAATACGATGAATCCAAATAGTAAAGCATGTAGTCCTATTTTGACCAGATATATTTTTGTGATAATAATAACTGGTATAATCCATGCAAGAAATTTCTTCTCCTGAATTGTAAAAAGGTGTTTATGCTTATGTTTATGTTTATGGCCATGCTTATGATGATTTATGATACCTGAAAATAAAACAAATACATTTAATATGTGCCCTTAAGTTGTTAGTTTTTTAAACTTTATTCTTTTTTAAGTCTGCCATGAGTAAACTATATTTTAAAAAGTTCTTGTCGGGTAGACTTATCAGAAAAGTTTTTATACAGTGGGACCGCTTTGGTCCTGGTCCCGGAGTATAGCGACTAAGTCTGCTCAGCCCTATTGATTCGTCTAAACGAGAAGATCCCCAAAAACAGAAAAAAGAAAAAATCTTCCCAAAAAACCAAAGAAGAAGTCTGGCATCGTTATAAAGATAAACTTAAATAAAAAATAAAATAGACATTAAAATTGAATTTCCAGTTTTAATATAAAATTAAAGAAATTCTGAAAGCTTAAGTTATTATTTATGACGTTTCGTCATAAATAATAACTCAAAATTCTTAAAATTTCCTAAATTTTATATCAAAATTCTCATAGATTAGTTTTTTTAGAGTTTTTTTGTAGTTTTTTTTTATTATACTGTTTTGGGCGATCTGCTAGTTTATAGGGGTCAATGGGGCTGAGACAAGGAAGTTTAAAGGTGTATGGAAGCCCAATGCTATGGCCCATTCGATCTAAAAATGTCCAGCACAGTATGAAAATAACTGTCAGAGTTGGCCCCGCCGATTCTGCGCAATAACAAAATTCCACGAAATAATTTAATGTGTTCCCTACTTACACACTGATAAATCAGTGTGTAGTTAGGCAACACATTATACTTTTATGAGAGACGTAGTACCGGTTTTGATCTTAGGTTGTCTAAGGTTTGTGGTGCAAGGGGCGCGCGGCGCGTATGAAACTATATCCGCGCTGTACCGTTTGCCGTTGCAACCGTCGTCGTCTCATCATTCGTCATTTTCGTTGTGGTTTGTGCCGTTTGCGCCGTATTAGTTTCGATTGTTTTGCTTTGTGTGAGTACCTATATTTTTTGGTTGAAGAAGTTTTTTGGATTGATAAAAACCTTCTTATTTTAGTGATTAGTGTTTATTAAATTGTGACTATCATTTTGTGTTTATTGTTTGTTACTTATAATATCGTAGTAACCAAAAAATAATAATATATTAATTATGAATAATAGAATAATGAAAATTTCATAGGAAATAGCAGTGAGAAAAGTAAGGCAATCTTAACTATCTTTTAGATGATTTCCACAATGTTTGTGTATTTCTGTGGATTAGAAATAAGGTACTTCTATTTCATTTAATAATTTAGTACATTCTTTTAAAGGATCAAAATTATTAATTACTGGGCAGACCAGGCAAATTTTAATATATACAGGTCCCTCTAATTGAATGAAAGAAAGTACAACTTTATGTTAAAGTTCCTTTTTGCTTTTTCTGTATTTGTTTAAAAAGAAATTAGATTTTTGGTTTCTTAAACTTACGTTATCGACTTTTTAAGCTCGTCATACTGTAGACACATAATATTTGACGGATACTGTTACAATGGATACCTAGGTATCAAAGGTTACTAAACATTTTAACCACTGTTATTCTGTCTCATGAATGTTTGTTATTAGTGAAAAGTATATGCCTAAAAAGCAGTTATAAAAATTTTCACTTTTAAATGTACAGCCAGAATCTTAGGATTAGATTAAACTCATTTACACTATCTTGCCCTTTTTTATCACAAAATTGGTGATAAGTACATAAAACTATCATACAATGTTTGAAATTTATTTTAAAAAATCGTGTTTTTATTTACTTATTTTTGGACTTCCATACACCTTTAAACTTCCTTGGGCTGAGAACATTCAGTCGCTATACTCCAGGACCAGGACTAAAGCATGTTGCTGATGTACGACTTAGTCAATTTTTTAAATTTAAAGGGCGCTAATGCATGGCGTAATCCTGTTTAACTTAACAGATGGAGAAAAGATGGTAGCCATTTTCACTAGATATCCATTTTGGATTTGTAGTAAAACAAATCTGTAGAACATTGCACTTTTCTTTCTGGCTCCCAATAAAACATATAATAATATTACTTCAAAGTTTTTAAACTCCATTGAGTTTTAATTAAAATTAAGAACCCAAAAACATGGAAGTGTGTAGTTTTTATTTCTTGCTTAAATATGATACAAAATAATGCAGGGATAATTTATTTTGTTTCGGTAATAATTGAAATTAGGAATAAATAAAAACGGGACGGTTAGCTGATATTTCAAAATAATATTTATTTTTTTGTAAAAATATTGCAATGTAGATACTAAGCAAGGTGCGCAAACTATAAATCTTACGAGATTTTTCTTGAACTTTTTGGAAATAACTGATTTCTTTGAAAATAAATATATAGTTTGTGGTATTAATAAATAGGTCATTTTATTGGATTTTTAATAATATACAGGATGCAAAAAAAGGCAAAGATTTTTTGTAGGGGCTAAACCAATTGGGTTCGATCGGTATGCTCGCGTAAGGAAGTGTAAGGGTCTAACGTAAATTTGAAATATCTCTCTAACATTGTTTTAAATGCAGCAGTGCTTATATGGACGTAATTCTAATATTTACATTAAAAATATACTATACCGAATACCATTATATTTAAGTATCCTTATTTTTTCTTCTAGGGTGTAAGTTTTGCAAAACTGTTTAACTTTTCGTGGTCTCATCATGAAACACTTTTTTTGTATAAGTTTAAGAAACCCTTAGCACAAGGTAATCTTAAAAATGACCAAACAAGTAATGTGATTGGCTACATTAGAGATTAAAAAATACTGGACGCTAAAGATTTCATAAAACTGTTGGTGCAACCGGCCATAAGTATATTTTCGCATAGATCAAAACAACTGTTATTAGGTTTAAATATTTTAAACACAAAAGACCTAGATTTATTTATAATCCATCTTGGACAACTAAAGTAAAACAAACTTTTCCTTATTATGGAAGGCAAAATAAAGAAAAAACTTTATAAAAGAACAAGAAAATTTTGATAAGCACTCCATACTCCATACTTGTGTTTATTGTTAAAAATAATTAGTTAGCACTTAGTTTTAAGTAAAGCAATATCAAAGCTTCAATAATACCCATTCTTTTTTATATTCTGTTAAAAAACAATTTCTCAATTTTTTTGGACATAAAATCCAGTTTATGATTAGTTATTTATATGGAGATGAAAGTTTGACGAACAACAAACCATTCCCCAAGGTTAAAAAGCTTTTACAAATAATAATAATTTATGAGCCACTGTACATTGGTTAAAAACCACACGGGTACGAAACGTTCTAAAAAAGGGGAAATTAAAAAAGACTTTTTGTTTTCAAATACTGCAAATAAGGAAATAGGGTATGGGACATTGAAAGTATAGCTTGCTTTATATTATTTACAATTTTAAATCAATTTTTTAAATTAAAAAGTATATAATAATTATACAAGTCGACATAATTTTTGTAATCATTTTTACCTGCCTTAGGACCGGAAAGTACAACAAGACCGCAAAGGGGTTATTTTCACGGTATTGTACGGACCTTTAAAAGTTTTATTGTATTCTGCAGATTAATTGGTTTCTGTTCCGTTTACAGTGCAGTCAAGTGTTTAAGTCGATTTTGATATAAAATGGCAAGCTCGAGTCGTCGATGTTGCAAAAATCCAGTCGATAAGTTTTGTTATATATGTGTACCATTTATAATAGGGTCTCAATCTAGATCTGAGAAAGTTAAAAAGTCTATTTTTTTATTTTAAGTGCCAAATTGGGAATCAAGATTTAAGTTGGGCTCCTCATGTTTGTTGTGTGAGTTGTCACGTTAATTTAGTGCAGTGGATGTATCGCAAAAAATTTTTTATGTCGTTTGCTGTGCCTATAGTGAAGAGAACCCACTGACCATGTTACTGATTGCTACTATTACATCACTAAAACAGAAGGGATTTCATAAAACCATAGAGACAAAATGGAGTATTCAAATTTGCCTTCTGGCAGAGGCCAGTTCCTCATTCCCAGGAACTGAATCTTCAAGCACGAGAAACTTATAGCTTTTTTAAGGCGGTAAAATCTGAGCTTTCAGCCGAAAAAGTAAAACGTTTTTTTTCAGAAAAAACACTAATGAGTTCCTGACAAAGGCAACCAAAGAATTTATTGACATTAAGGTAGGTTTTCAAAAAATATGCTTAAAGGAGGTATTATCAAAATGATCATTAAAATGATTTGCTGTTTGCTATAGATACTTTACCTATTTTATTCTTATCTTGTTTCAGGTAGCGCTAATCGTTGATGTGTCGGAGGCATGTAGGAGCAATAAGTTAGTGAAAATGAAAATGAACCACATCAATTTGAAAGGAAAGATCGCCATAGAAATTCCTAATACAAAAACATACACAAGTAGACCGTTTATTGTAAGTCATTGAAGCTTCCAAATATATAAACTTTTACAGGGCATGCTTCTCGACGTACCTTCGCAACCTTACTGGCTGACGACAGGGCCGATGTGCTGCAACTGAAAAGACCTGGAGGAGGGAAATCAAGTACGGTTGCTGAAGGTTAGATAAAGTCATCTTTAAAAACCGAAAGTAAGACTGCCCTGACGCTATTCTTTACTTAGTTGTTCAGTACAGCACATGAACAAACTCTGCAAGAAATAATAGTTTCAAACCAAACACAACTTTAACAAGACCGTCTTAAGATTTCTATAATTAATAACATACTTATTTAATAATTAATGTGAATAAGTGAATTTTTGTAAATTTAAGTAGGTCATGTATACATAACAAATATAAGCTTTGAAACCCGCTGGTGGTTTTATTATGATGTGTGAGATTTGTGTTAAAAGTATAAATTTTAAACAATTTTGAAAACGAAAAAACGAGCAGGAAAATGGGGACGAAAACGCAGTTTCAGGCAGGCATATGCATTGCCGTCCTGATAAAATGTAAAAGAGCAGAAATGTGATACTTCTACGATTTTAAAAAGTCTGTAATATCAGCACTACTTATACGGTTGAAAATAAAAGCTGTTATTTGACTAGCGATAAACAGTAATGAAATAAATTACTTCTTGCAAAAAATTATTGTTACAAAATACGAAAAGTTATATATTCTATTTGCGCTATTTAATAAAACACGTTAAATAATATAGGAACATAAAAAATAAAATATTCACCTAAAGTCATATTTATGGATCACTCACTGACATCACCATTGCATAGACAATCATAAATGACAAGATTGCCGATCCAAAAATATAGAAATTTGCCAGGGCCGCTACAGGCATGACAGTTTGCAATTGATCCTTTTCATCTTTACTCATAGCTGTGGAGTTATTACTAGTTCTAGTTTTTATTATGAGCAAGTCCCTAAAAGGCATAACTGAGAGGGTGGAGTTGTATCTAGGGAACTGCCTCCTGTCGGCGATTTTATCTGGAAAACCAAATTGACAAGATTAATAAGACACTTGACATTAATTTTTCTTTGCTAATATAACAGTTTTAAAATATTACTATTTATATCTGATGCTTACCGATCACACCATAATTAAAAAAGTAAATAAATGATCACGTGTCTTTTAAACTTGTGCAATCGGTAGTCAGATAAAAGCCTAAATCTCTTTTTTATGCTTTTATTTTGTTAACATCATAGGTCACTAGCTTATCTGCGAAAATTGTTTAGATAATAGTTTAGCTTAATACCCGAGTAAGAACAATCCTTTCAGGAAACAACTCCATTGGTCAAGGACTTCAGCAAAACCACAATAAACTATTGTATGTACAGATATTGGAATTTCCTTGGGACCATTAACTTAGGATTTCTACAAGAGATAATTCTAGGAATTGGATCTAATTGAAACCTCATTTACAAGTTTTAGTCACTAAATGCATAAAACCGTATAAATAAAAAAAAATTGGCAACTTTCATTGGTATCTAAACAAGGTCTTTTTATAATTTGTTTATAAAAGAGACGGAAATAACGGTCCCCTTAAAAATAAGTTTTTTTTGAACATATGTGCCTGGCAGATTTTTTAAATAAAGATAAAACCTATTGATGTGTCTTTAAAATGACAAGTTTACGTAGATATTTTTTAAAAAATAATTAATACACTTGTACTTAGTTTAATACAATAAACCTGATTGACCTTAAAAATTCAAAAACCTAACTATGTCCTATGTAACTATTAAAAGAGAATAAACTAAAGTAATTAATTAAACTGGATTCGCGCTATGAATACTACAACATAGTGGGCAGTAACATATATCTAATACTAATTTCTAATCTTGCTTGCTATTATTTATTAGCTAAGTTTTCTACAGCTACTCATTTTGCCAGCACATTCCCTAGATAATTTCCATATTTTGGCTTTAAGCCATGTAAAATCATCAACATTAACGAAAAAAATAACAAAAATTCTTGCCCTTGCACTTCAAATCAATCGGAGGTAAAAAAACGACAAAGCATGTATAACTGGTTGCTGTTAGAGCCCTTTTTTGGCGTCATTAACTATAGTTGGATCAGTTTAAGGATAAAAATTCAGCTTTCTTTGAAAAAAAAAGCTAAAAAGGTTTGATTTAAACTGACGGCTGCCTTTGCTTTTTATAATGTGCTGCTTCCAGCACCTGTCTGTAAAAATAGTCCATATAAAAAGCAAAGGCGGCCGCCATATATAATCAAACCTTTTTAGCTTTTTTTTTTTTTTTTCCATTTAAAGAGCACCGAATTTTTATTCTTATAGTGATCCAACTATATGTACATACTTAATTTTTAAGGACAACAATGACTTTATAAATAATTTAAACTGTAAAGGTGTAGGAATTGAGCTATTGGAATAAACTTACCATTTTAATTGGGGTATTATGGTATGTGCTTTATTTATGTTTATGATGCCTTATTTAATTACACTTAATTTTATAAAAATCTTAATGCTGGTAGTAGACTTATCATTCATATTAACTTTTAAAGCCATTAAAAAATACAAAAATACAGGTTGAGTTGAATTACTTTATTCTTAACATAACTTATTTATATACTTTAAAATATGATAAATTAAAGAGTTCTTGCTTTAAAATCCATTGGTAATTTACCAATAAGTATTGTTAAGGTCATCTTGTCTCCACCTAAAAAAAAATATTACTTGTAGGTATTACTTAAAACATTTACGGTGATTTTTTTTCTATCAAGATAAGTCAACAAGTCGGTTTTATCGAATTCATACATAAAAAACAAGCGTCATACAAACAGCCGCGGTCGCGGCATTTTTATGTATAAATCCACCTATATTCTAAAAATAAAAACCCATATATAGGGTTGGAATTTTTTAAATGACGAACTGCAAAATGTACATTATTGAGCTGTCCGACTTCATACCTTTTTAAATAATCAAAAAATATCTTTTAAATTAAATTTTAAGTAAATAGAAAAAAATGCTTTAGGTGACAAAGTTATTGGGTTTTTAATAAAACGTTTTAAAATTTGCTCTTCTCTTACTTTATTTCCTTACAGTTTATATTATATATATTTTTATAGTTCTTCAAAAAATATTTAAATATTTTATATGAAATAAGTAAAATCTTTTTTGTACTTACTTTATCGCGAAAATAATTCATCCCTTAATTAAAAATTCAATAAAAAATAAAAGTTTTTATTTGTTGATACTGCAAAATTTTGTTTTTTTTTGTATGTTTAAAAATATTCAGATAATTTAAGATTAGTTAAATGCATAAATTTAATTATGCAAACCCTAAATAAAGGTTTTTTTTTCATCTTGAAACATAAAATTTTTTGACAAATTACTTCACAGCCCCAAAATTTTCAAAATTTTTGGGAACCTGCAAAATTTGAAACTATACTCAATACTCAAATTTTATCTTCGACCAATAACATGCGTACTACACTAGATTGTGCGCAAAACCTCCTCTACCTTTTTTAATTTCCAAGATGTTTATCTTTAAAGTCAAATTTAAAACAATATGTAGACTATGTAGAGGCGGCGAGCAAAATAACATATAATTTTTCCACATTTAATTTTTATATTCTAAAGAACTAATCACGGTTTGGTATGACCAAATTCAAATTCAATAACTGTGATTTTACTGTTGAGCAATACAATATAACATACAATAAATACACATTTAAGATAATTAACTCAATGTTTAGAGTAATATTCTTTATTGTTCTTGACATATTTAATTTGTCTTTATTATTTAATTATTTTTAGCTTTTCTAAAATATATGAAACAATATTAAATATAACGTAGTTAATTTGTAATTGGAGCCAATTAAAATAAACTTTTTGAGATAGTGATATCGTTTTACATACTCCATTTTAGCCGTGACGGTAAAATGTTTTACCAAGTTCGAATCCACGTTTTAATTGACCTCTTATATACGTTACCGCTTTGGCGATTGCATATAACGGTTAACGATTGCCTGAAGTAGGGAATAATTTAGGCGAATTGAATTTTTAAATGATTATTTTATAATTGATCAGCAACGAAGCAACGTAAATAACTACATAAATATGATGAGTGAGTTGTCGTCAGATCGACGCAAGAAAGAACAGCAAAATATACAACGGATATAATTTCGAAGATACATCCTCACATGTACACGTCAGAGGTAGCTACATCTACATAATGTCAGAATTACATTAATTGTTCGCATTAAGTTATTGACAGAATAGCAGTGCTGGCAGAAACTTTATACAGGGTGTTACAGAATGCTGTAAGAAAAACTTAATGGAGGTGATTTCTTATTGAAAAGATCTATAAATATGGGTCCGAAAATGCATAATTTTTACGATACAGCAATCTTAAAAAAAAGGTTTTTTGTGATTATCTCAAATACCTTGTCGTCGATTTTCTTGAAATTTATCAGTATCATGTCTAGTAATAAGGAACCAATTTAGACCTAATTAAGTTAATACTTATTTTCATAACAAGGGGGAAAAGTTTCTTTTTTCCTCCCTCCGACAATAAGCGGAAGGCATTAAAATCCAAGGAAGGAAATGCACTACTACTTTTTAATCAAATTTTTTAAAAATATCTGTGGTTTGGGCTGTTTGGATAAACTCCTGTATTAAAAACTTGTCGTTGACATTATCAAGACATACATTAATTGGCATGCTAGGCTGGAAAGGGGAGGTAAAAATTTTACCTCTGTAGGAAGGTAAAGTGCTGTTTTTTACCCTTATAAAAAATTGTTAGCCCCAGTGGCATTTCAGAGGACACCCTATCGAAAATAATTCTAAAAAAAATGTACGTCATTGCAATTTTTATACAGGGTGTTACCGAATGTTGTGATTAAAATTTAAGGGAAGATTCTACATCTAAAAATATAAAAAAAGTTTATGTAAACATGGGTCCGGAAATGCTTCGTTTTTATGATACGGGGTGTTTAAAGTTTTTTGTCTTTTATAGTTTTTGTTACATTTCTCGAAAACCCGTGGAGATATTGAAATGAGTTTTGGTACACGCAAATGTATTCTAAGGCACTTAAATCTGTGGAGTTAGTGTCGGTAAGTCCTTATTTTTAGCCAATAAAACTGTACGCCACTGGTTTTCGCAAGAATTAGTGTTGCTTTCTTAAAGCCAGTCTAATTTTGCTTAAAAAGTACCTCTTGGACTTTTAATAATAAAAAATAAAAGTACACTATTTGCCAATTCCTTAAACAAATAATTATTTATAGTAGAAAGTTTTTATTTGCTAGAAAACGTCTTACAAATTAACTAAAACAACCCAAATTCAAATCGCTAGGTACTTTATATCATTCATTTTTGTTTGAAAATAAATTCAAGTAAATTTTAATGACATTTACAGAAAATACCAACAACCAGTGGGGTACAGTTTTCTTTGCTGAAAAAAAGAACTCACCGGCACGAACGCCACTGATGTAAGTGCCTTAGAAAACAATTTTGTACATGTAAATGTGACCTATAATGATTCCTTTTGTAAAAACCCTTAACTAGGGGTACCTGAAAAAATTGAAAAAAATTTCTAAAAAAAATTTCCCCCCTATTTAAATTTTGGACCCAGTTTAAAAATGAACTTTTGTTCATATTTTTTGTTAGATCTTAACTTCGTTTTAAGAAAAATTTTAAACACCCTGATACGGGTTGTTATGAGGGAAATTTTTTAGGTATTTTAAGATCTGGGCAGTCCCCATTATAAACAATAAAATCACTTCGGCCAGTAGAAACTGGAAAATAATGGGGTCAATCTATTTTAAAAGGAGGTAAAAGAACTTGATGTGGGAATTGGCGTATAAACAGCAGATAAATTTGGTGGAGGTTCTGAAGGTAAGTTAAGACAAAGGATATCCGGCTGCCTGATTCGAGGTTGGAACCTTAAATTTAAATCAGGTGTTATGCCCAGTACAAGTTCAATAAAAAAAGTTTATGATATTCACTGCATGGGTCGCAAGGCTTGTTAAAGTTGGCTTACTTGACAAACGTGTTAATGATATTTTAGGAATTTTTTGCAGTATCTGCAGCCAGGGCCATATTGCGAAGGTGGCGAAATGGGCGCTTGCCAAGGGCGCAGCTCCCTGGGGGGCACAAAATCGGCCATTATTTTTTTTCAGTTTTCAGTACCGTAGTCATATTATTGTTCTTTTATTGACAAAATTAATCAAATAAATAAATTACAACAGTACAATTTTTTAACAATTTTTTTAACTTAGATACTGCATTTAATTATTTGTTATATACTAAGACTGAAAAAATGTATAAATTAATAATTAAATATCAATTTATGCTGATACCTAGAGCATTGTACCAGGAATAACTTACTTTTTAGAGAAGGTTTCGACTCTATCAGTGACAAGAACTGTGGTATATTTTTAAGTACATTGGAACTTATCAGTCACAATAATCCATATCTGTTGAAACATATAGAAAATGTTTAAAGTGGAAAATATGTAACAAGCTATTTTTCACCCTCAATTTAGAATGAGCTCATAGACCTTATGGGAATAAAGTTAGCGCTGAAATACTAAAGAATGTAAGAAGTGACAAGAATTTTTCTAGTATGTTTGACTGCACCCCAGACACAGCACATGAGTGAAATAATTAGATATGTTACTATTAAGGGTGAGAAATGCTCGGATAAAGAAAGCTTTGTCAGTCATCAGAAAAGTGGAAAAGGCTTATCCCAAGAAATATTGCAAAAGCATAACACTGACAAATTGGACATTTAAAAATGTCGCGGTCAAGGATTTGACAATGGCTTAAACATGACAGAAAAATACGAAGGTGTTCAAGCTTATATATTCCAAATTAATGACCTCGCTTAATTTGTGCCTTGTGCAGCACACAATCTCAACCTCGTTGGTGTTCACGCCTCAGAAGTGTTAGTCATGATAATCAGTTTTTTGGGAAAAGTGTTGAAGTTTTTAAACTTCTTTAGTAGCTCTACCTTAAGATATAAGCCTTTGCTTGGAGCTTTCAAAACAACACTGAAGAGACATTGCGATACAAGATGATCCTGCCTGCTAACTACGATTTTATTGTTGAGAAAATTTATTCTAAGTTTAATCATCCGCAAATAAGGATGCATAGCTAATTTACATTTTACTTCTTTTAAACAGATACAAACAGTTGTTTTATGTAAATAATGTCTCTTTCAAATAGTAGGCTAATATTTTCATATAAAGAAAATATAGAATTTGACACAAATATCGCCACAAAATTGGTATTTTAAAGAGACGAATTTCTCGGATCATAAAACTTTAAACCTTTAACCTGGCACTTTAATTTTGTAAAATTTCCTGGGAAGATGCCCGGATTCACCGTTTTTCTTGTGGGGTATTCTATACTCCCCAAATTCCCCGGTGTGTGTGGGGGGCGCAAATGTTGAGCCCCGCCAACGGCGCGGCCATACCTAGATACGGCCCTGTCTGCAGCGCCTCTTTAGTTTTAAAGTTAGTTTTAGTCTATTAGATCCCTAATACCCCAAACGAGTTTCTAGCCTGGGCGAACGATTAACAGCTTTATATTAATATTAAAAATAACCTGATTAAAACAGCGCTGGTGCGTGGACCAGGGTTTAATACCATATTGGATTAAATAAAAGACAAAAACCTAATTAAAAAGCACGCTGGTAAGTCATCATTAGCGCGAATTAAAAAAACTTATTGTTGCAGTCTTAGCACGTAACAGTCTAAAACATCTGAATATTATGCAAAGAGTTTCACAAAACATCTCAAACTTTGTGTTAAAACTAAAAACGTCCACAAAGGTAAGGCAATCCTAAGCTGATAAATACATTTTTAACGTTTTTATTTTTAAAACTATGCTTACCCAAACCAAGAAGTCAACGGTGATGGATGAGGTGCTTCTTCAGCTATCAGTGTTTGGTGATGATGTCTTTGACAGGATTGCTTAATATGACTCATTACTGATGGGAACGCTACTGCAGCAATTAGAATTATTTTCTTAATTATTAGAAGCGTAAAGAAAACCATGTTTAGGATTATTAAGACTTTAAGTAGTTTTGCCATAATTATTACGGAGAGAATAAATATTTTCTTTTCTTTAATTTTGCTTCCTTCACGTCTGGCTTCGTCATGGCTTTGATTCATGTCTGCAATACAAAATTAGATATTGTAAATATGGATATTTGAAATAGAATAATAACAAATTTTTAACTTAACTGATTTATTTAACACTAAACGTAGGATCTTGTTTCTGCAACGTTTCCTAATATGACACAAAACTACTTCACTGCCTAAAAATATAAGTTAAAAAAATGTTATTAAACTATGCACGTTAATTTTATTATACATTTTAACTCATAACTGTGTTTAATGTTTTGTTTTATTTTTTATGCCTTGTTATTAAAAATACTAATATAAGAGCATAATATATAATCGACATCGCTCTTGTCGTGCATGTTTAAAAGGGACCATGTTCACGAATCAAACTTAAAAGATCAAAGGCTACCAAAATGTTTTTTACTTGAGCTGCGTCAAACACCTTGAGTTTGACATATTAAGCGGCGTATAGATATAAGTCAATGTCAAGGAAGTTTAAAGGTGTATGGAAGCCCAATGCTATGGCCCATTCGATCAAAAAATGTCCAGCCCAGTATGAAAATAACTGTCAGAGTTGGCCCCGCCGATTCTGCGCAATAACAAAATTCCACGAAATAATTTAATATGTTCCCTACTTACACACTGATAAATCAGTGTGTAGTTAGACAACACATTAAACTTTTATGAGAGCCGTAGTACCGTTTTTGGTCTTAGGCTGTCTAAAGTTTTTGGTGCAAGGGCGCGCGGCGCGTATGAAACTATATCCGCGCTGTACCGTCAACCGTCGTCGTCTCATCATTCGTCATTTTCGTTGTGGTTTGTGCCCTTTGCGCCGTATTAGTTTCGATTGTTTTGCTTTGTGTGAGTACCTATATTTTGTGGTTGCAGAAGTTTTTTGGATTGATAAAAACCTTCTTATTTTAGTAATTAGTGTTTATTAAATTGTGACTATAATTTTGTGTTTATTGTTTGTAACTTATAATATCGTAACAAAATGATTAGAGGTTGTATGGTTTTGTCGTGCAAATTTAAGGATAACATACCGGTCATTTTTTACTTTAGGTAAGTATTTCTTATCTGATCTCTAATTGAATGAAAGAAAGTACAATTTTATGTTAAAGTTCCTTTTTGCTTTTTCTGTATTTGTTTAAAAAAAATCGATTTTTGGTTTCTTAAACTAACATTATCAACTTTTTAAGCTCGACATACTGTAGACACATAATATTTAATGGATACCTAGGTACCAAAGGTTACTAAACATTTTTAACCACTGTCATTCTGTCTCATGAATGTTTGTTAGTGAAAAGTATATGCCTAAAAAGCAGTTATAAAAATGTTCACTTTTTAATGTACAACCAGAATCTTAGGATTAGATTAAACTCATTTACACTATCTTGTCCTTCTTTTATCACAAAATTGGTGATAAGTACATGAAACTATAATACAATGTTTGAAATTTAATTTAAAAAATCGTGTTTTTATTTATTTACAAAGATTTTTGGTAAAAACACAAAACTCACAAAAATATCGACAATTTAAATAGAAGGCTTCTTTCCATAATATATCAGATGATATAAAATCCAATATTACACAATAATTTTAAATATTCTATGGTAGTATTGTTTAATAACCAACAATTTTGTGCAAATAATAAAAAAAAACAGTGAATGCTTGAATTTGACATTTGATGATGTCAACTTTATAGATAGTAAAAAAGAATTATGGAAGTCCGGCTCTGACTTACTATTCATTGCGCAAAATCCGCGGGGCCAATCCCCCTATTCCCGCTGCCCTGCACGCCTGGACAATTTTTTTACAGTATTGGGCTTCCATACACCTTTAAACTGCCTTGGTCAATGTATATGCGCTTGCTAGTGCAGTCATAATAGGGGTTTCACCTCCGAATAAGAGATAATAGGTTGTAAACTCGTATACACCTTCATTTTGGTGTTCTAAAAGTTGTCTTAGAAGTCTTATAAAATCTCGTATCTGCGCCGTATCTTGTTCAATTCGATTTCAAACTATGTAACCTATCACCGCAGTAAATTTAAAGTAACAATAAAACTTAACAAAAGCTCTATGTAAATTGGTTACAAAAAATTCACAATGTTATTAGCTTCTTATAAACTAACTGTGGTGCATCCACGGTAAAAATTAAACAAAATGTCCGAATTCGCCAACTTCGATTTCCCTGCCCAAATGTTTAATTTTGCCGATGCATTTGTAGTTAATGACGGTCGACACAGCACTTCATCGATTGACCCTAGAATCTTGCCTGAACATGGAGGTAAAGCTGCGTGTGCTACCCAGGGCTGACCCAATGGCTACGAATTTTGAAAACGGATATGCGTTCTTGCTTGTGGATAAATCCAAGTAGGACATTTTAACAGGGCTAGATAGTACGTGAAAAAACAGTTCTTGAAAATTTAACTGTAATAATAGTAAAGCTACATATAGCTTTACTATTAACGCCGGGTCAACTGTCATTAACTTACAGCAAATGCATCGTCAAAATTTAAAGTCTTGGCAGGGAAATCGAGATTTGCCAGTTAGAACGCCCATGATGCCTTTCTCTCCTCTGGGCCGGCCCTGGGCTGGTCCTGGGCAAGATACAAATCTTTTTCCTAATGTCCAGAAAGTACTCCAGAGCTACAAAGGTACCCGTCAAGTTACTAGGTGGCTCGAGAAGTTGTACCCGGGGCCGCTTTCAAAAATATCACTATTTTGACCTCTAAATGACCTTAAAATCCCGTTTTTCTGACGTGATCGCGAAAAACTGAATTCGGATTCAGGACGCCGAAATACCCAGGAATGCCATGATTCAGTCAAATAGTCAGCACTTTAGCGCTTTCTTTTTTTAAAGAAATTCTTTTTAAAAAATATTTTAAAAAATTATTTAAATTAAATCTATGTTAAAAAATGCAGCTATTTGCAGAGATCTTTAGAAACGTTCGTTTACTCAATCGTCGGCCGTGGTTTAAAGATTCTTTATCTTTACGTTCGTGGCGCGCCTTAAGTTACTGCGCCCCTGGGCTGTAGCCGAAATAGTCCATAGGGTTGGTATATACTGTAATGTAAAACGCACTTTTAGATACTTGGCATTAGTCCGTTCTGGAAAATGAATTTTTACAGTATTGAGCCCTGTAAAAAAAAGTTAATTGTCTCGAAAGTTGCCTCCACTCCGATTTTGACCAAATTTGGTATACGGGGTTTTTTGAGGCGCTAATCACGAATTTGAAAACATTTTGTTCGTCATCAATGTTGAAAATCAAACTAACCTTATTTTGACTATTCCTCCTTCTTTTTGCACAGAATTTTTGATGTATGTGTTACCGTGAAAGTCCGAAATTGGTGAATGTCGACATTCACCGCTGAATGTCAAAAATTAAAAAAAAAATGAACAAAAACTAACCTCAAATAACCAAAATAACCAAAATTATTAGTTTTAACCAGAACGGATCAAACTTGTTAGTTCTGGTTAGTTTTCGTTCAGTTTTTTTTAATATTTGCCATTCACCGGTGAATGCCGACATTCTACCATTTTCTTACTTTCACAGTAACATATACACTAAATTGGCATACAATATTTTATAAACACCTTTTAAAAACTTGTTTATATATTTATTTTACATCTTTTTGTTCCATTTAATTGCAAACCTCTACTTTCAAACGCCGCTTGGGTCGCAACCATGTATACACTAAGGATTTTATCATCAACTATGGCGACGGTCTTTGACATTAAAACTTTTTAATTTAATAAAAAAAAGGTGAAAATATATTAAAAAAAAACATTTTTTAAGGTGATATAAAATGATAAATTGTGTGCAAAAAGAAGGGGAAGTATAGTGAAAATAAGGTTAGTTTGATTTTTAACTTTGATGATAAATATCTCGAAAACGAAACGTTGCCAAAAAAACGTTTTTAGGTTCGTGATCAGCGAACTCAAAAACCCCCACATACCAAATTGGTTAAAATCGGAGTGGGGGCAACTTTCGAAACAATTACCAAAAAAAATTAAGGGACCAGTCCATTAAACTATAGCAAATACTTATAACAAAAACTCTTTCTTAAACCGTTCTGCTGATTTTTTTCTCAAGAGCTGCCCTGTAAGCGAATTTACAATTCCTCTACCATTACAGTCAAGAGGGTGACTGAATTCGAGTAGTTTTTGTTTGCAGAATATTAGTTACATTTTCTAATCTATTACGGTACAGAAATTGACCATACTAGAATAGAATTTGTAAGTTTACAAAGTCTAACCCGTTCCAGTGATCGCCGTCGCCAAGTAGTATCATCTCTAACATTAATTCTTATGCAGTTAGTACGTGCTTTTGGTAGCCAAACTCAAGCAGTCTTTGGTGTAAAAGCAAATTTTGAAAAAAAAAATTAAGAAAATATTTTTATTTGGTGTTTTATTATAGGTGCTAGTTTACTTTGAGCCACAGTGTAAATATTATACTTTAATCAAGGGTTTTTTCAACTGTACATTATTATAAGTTATGTATTTGCCTAAATGTTGAGAATTTTAAGGAGAATTCAAAAATCAAATAAAATAATAGGGCACTAAATTGAAATAAGAAAGTTGGACCACGCCCAGACTTTCTGAGACACCCTGTATATATAAAATATAGCTTTTTAAAAAATATATTTTGAACCATTCATCTTTTATTTGGGACACTTTTTCCGAAAACGTCAAACAAAAAAGTTATAAAGCGAGGGTACATTTATAACCGGACGCGAACATCCTGTATATTAGTAGGTATTCATTAGTTTTTAATCATATCCAAATATATATTATTCAATTTAAAAATATGACTAAATTTTAGGATTTAATAATAAATCCACTTATGTGCATACTTGATTAGTTTTACTTACATGACTGAAACAGTGTAGACATTTACTCAATATGTAATCAAAAATTTCGCTTACAAATCATACACCAATACAGTTAATTTCTGTACCGTAATAGATTAGAAAATGTAACTAATATTCTGCAAACAAAAACTACTCGAATTCAGTCACCCTCTTGACTGTAATGGTAGAGGAATTGTAAATTCGCGCCCTGTAACCTCATAAGATTTTAGCAAAATTTCATTAGGAATCAGATTTTTACCATTTTCTTCCATTTCGTCAATTTTGACAAAATTATTGTAAAAACATACTAATTTTTAACTGTCTTTAGTGTTTACTTTGTTATAAATAAAAACAGGATAGTTTCGTTACTGACAATGTTTCCACCAGTAAACAAAAATCTTAAAATCCGTTTTCAAAGCCGACAAATAATCATTTTATAGATATGTGAAGCAGGTTAAAAATACATTATTATTTCAAAACATAAATTTTGACAGTAAAGTATGAAATAAAATATTGTTCATTATTCGTCCGAAAAACCTTTACAGTATTCGTTTTGAAGTTCCAGACTCTACTCCTTCGTCGCATCGTTCGTAAACATCTTAATCATACTGTAAAGGCTCATTTTCCGGAGTTATAACGTAAATATCTATATAAGATGCTATCTTTAAAAGATATTATAGTTCGACAAGAATTGTATTTTTGATAAAAGCACTTATTATTGTCTTATTATAAACTTTTGACAATGACGAATAAATCAACTTTTACAGAAAAGCAACAAGTTCAACAAAAAGGCTCATTATAAAGGTAAGTCTTTTTAATTTTAAAAGAATCTCTTCTTCGTTTCCGATTATTACCCGGGTATTCAATTACCATTCTTTAGAAAATGTCACAGATCTCACAAACTTTTAATTAAGACCATCTTACTTTAATCGCCTTATTTGACGTAATTCTCTTTAATAATTAAATTGTTTTCGTTTTAAATAGATAAAAGAATAATTTTATCTTATGCATATTAAAATAATAAATTTTATCGTAAGTTTTAAATGTGCGGGTAAATCTAAATATTTATAAATTATGTCAACATCTAGGTTTTGGGTGTTTAAAAACCATACCCATATGCCTGCAGATGTGATAAGCGAAACTAATAATTAGCTTTTATCAAAGTTTGCAGATTAATTATGTAAGTCAGGTCACTGATTATCAGTACTTTAAGTACAAGATATTACAGGCTGGTCGATAAGTTGCCGATCGGTACTACAAGCGGTAGAATATTGACAAATTCTAGTCAACAGAACTCTTTGCTTATACGGCGTTTAACAAAAATATTCGTAATAAATTAGACAGGGTTAGTGTACAATTAAAAAAAAATCCTTTGAAGTTTTGCTCAACGAGTATTTTTTTTTAACTTGAGACAGTTCACAAAGCTGAAGCACGGGATTTAAATATTTGAAGATTTAAAGAAAAAGGAAATAGTTCTGCGGGTAGCAGGTTTCATGATCTGGACACTCTAGAAGTATAGGAACAAACAAAGTGAGTAGTTCAGTTACAGGGTGTAAATAATTTTTAAAAGTTTAAATGTTATACTCTTGAGCTCTAAAAGATAATAAAACAAAATTTTAGTCAGGGGTTCATTTGATAGTGCTTTATTACATAAAATATCTAATTTATTATGTATATATATTATATTTTTAAAATTTTTATTTCTGGAAATTTAAATTTTTGTTTTAAACAAAATGTGCCTTTCTTTATACCTGTCGTTATTTTTCCGTAATTAAGCCTTTTGTAAGTATCAATTTATTTATTGCTTATATTTATAAAAAAATATAGAACATGAAAAAAATACAAACAACACAAACTTCACTGAATATAATTTGATTTTTTTTTAAAAACTTGTTGCTGCATTTTAAAGATCTTAATTAATCTTAATTATTTTTATCAGGCATTAAACATGCAAATTGGAATCCTGATACTTTTTCCCCAGAAAACGCATGGGAAAATATATTGCAGCTCAAAACAACATGTTTAGCGTCCCTTGTAATATATATTTTTTTGTTTGTTTAAATACTGTTAATTAGTAATTTCTTTAAGTTTGTTGGGTAATAGAACAATTATTATTGTTAATTAATAAGTTGTATTATATTTCAAAAGTTTTTTAAATGCTTATGCGACAAGTTTTTAAAAATAAGTCAAAACATACTCAATAATACTTATTTGTTGTTTTTACATTTTTGTTCATATTTTTACATTTTCTTGTGTATGCAATGATTTGTGATCCATTTAATTTATTATGAAAACAGACATAAAGATACAAAATCAAGAGAAATTTAACAAAAATTTAATGTCCGTAGCACGTACTGAAAAATACGTTATTATATTATATATATATATAAATAATATATATATATATATATATATATATATATAATATATATATATATATATATATATATATATATATATATATATATAATATATATATATATATATATATATATATATATATATATATATATATATAATATATATATATATATATATATATATATATATATATATATATATATATATATATATATATATATATATATATATATATATATATATATATTTATATATATATAATATAAATATAATTATATAAATATATATATATTTTATTTAAAAAGTTATTATAAATAATTTTAAAAAAATTAACAATTATAATATATATATATATATATATATATATATATATATATATATATATATATATATATAATTTATTTTTTTACGGTTACCAGGCACTATCAAATTAAGCTCTTGCATAAATTTCATTCCATTATCTTGTAGCATTTAAAAGTTATTTCAGTAAAACATTTTAAAAAAATTAACACTCTGTAACTTAGAAAGCAATACTCCCCTTAAGCAAAACTATATTTAAAAAAAAGGGATCCATACGGTGTTTAATTGATTCCCAACCTTCATATTATACCTTGCATAAGTAAAATATGCACAAAGGGTCTATATAAAAGTATATAAATAATTAGGTACTGTTAAATATCATTCACACAAAATTATTTAATTTAAAGTATATTGTATCGTTTACGAGAAGAGTTTAATTTAGTGTAAGTCTAAAAAAATAAGCAAAGCCATCAAATATAAAACTTAATCAAAATAAAAACGAATTAGCCGGTATGAAACCATAAGTGATAAGACAAAAGTTTTAACTCAACTATTTGTGAAAATCCATCGTGATTATCAAGTTAGAAGAAAATTATTTGGCCGTAGCTAACCTGTTAATTTAGTACTTAAGAGTGGCATTTACGCTACACCTTAGGGGTCGGGCGAAAGGACGCGGAGACGGTGGGCGGAGACTAACAAACTTCCACTACCAAAATTTTTGTATAGGCGCATTAAAAATATTATATTATATTTAGGTTCTTCCAAATTCGGTGTATCGATGCGATGTTGTTTCCGATAGCAAGCCTACAGGAGATAACGTTTTTCTGTAACTATTTTTCACTTAAATGACATAAATTATACACCATTTTAAAGGTAGAGAAATAATCTATGGGTCTGTTGTAACGGATTTTTAAAATATGAGTCGAGTTAAGAGAAAATAGTATCTAAACATAACCGATTTTAGGGTGACTTTCACTCAAGGAAAAATTAAAAACTAAATCCAAATTTAAAAAACTATTACAGCAGAAGCCTAAAGTTAAGTGTTGGCTTTCATATAGTTTTTGAAAATTATCGAAAACTTATACCGTTTTTCAGAAAAACATTATGCCCCGAACCCCAAATTGGATCCAATTTTCGCGGCCTGAATAAGTTATTTATCGTTCGTTTTTTGTTGTATTCAATATAAAGAAATTTGTTGTTTAAACAAAAAATTGGATTTTTTAAATTGTGTTTTATTAGTAAAAGAAGGATATTGTTGTTGATATCAAACATTGCGATAATAATATATATTTTCCAAAAACAGACAGGATTTTTTGTAAAATTGTCAGAACACATATAGGGATAATTTGCCAAGAACAGCGTAAATCCGTTTTCCGTGTTTCCGCTTTGAAACTCCGCACATGGGACGCCACGTTACTGATGTGACGAAACTTAATGCTTGGTTTATTCTATAAACTGTGCTTTTATGTAAAAAGATATTAAATTTGTTGCCTTAAATAAGTGTTATACAGAATATGCTTAATCTAGCATAAACACTAATTTGATTTTATTTTAAAAACATTTTAATTTACTAGTTGTCGGTTTACAACTTTTTTAAATGTCTTTTAATAGTTATAGCTAAGATTTAAATTAAAAACTTCATCGGTCAAACGGATCAAAACAATTTTTTCATCAAATACTTATAATATGCAAATAAAAGAATCGCCGATGGGTCGCCTAAAAGTATGCTCAAGGCTATGATTAATTTTAAAAATTAAAGATTATTGATACTTTCTATATAAGTCAATTCTTATTTTTTTTAATGCATTTTTTTTAAATATTATAAATAAAGCCTTTGGAAATTTAAAAATAAAGAATCTATTAAATTTTTTATTTATAATATTAAAGCAAGAACATTGGTAAAAATAAGTATTGGTAATAATAAAATATTATTTAAAACTTTTGCACAAATTCTTTTTCACCCCTAATCTCTGAAGATGGAATTGTTTCTACCTCTAAAGGAAAAGCCGAACTATTTGCCACACAATTTGCTGCCAATACTACGCTTGATCCTCCTATTAATCTTCCTCTTCCAACAGTTGCCCTTGTTTTTCACAAAATGTCCGATATCATTTTTAAAGTCAAACAAATCAAGCGTATTCTTTCTTCTCTTAATACTAAAAAATCGTCTGGGCTGGATGGTATACCAACAATCGTCTTAAAAAAATGTGCTCCCAAGCTTGCACCCATTCTAACTAGCCTCTTTTGAATCTCTTACGACACAGGCATTTTCCCGGAGAGTTGGAAAGCTGCACGTGTGCAACCTGTCCCCAAAAAAGGATCCAAAACTCTCCCTTCTAACTATAGACCTATATCCCTTCTTTCCGTCGTTTGCAAAGTAATTAAAAAATTCATCAATTCCTAAATCTTAAAGTATCTAGAAAAACACAAAATCTTACATGATAGACAATATGGATTCCGTCACAGAAGATCTACAGCTGATCTCCTTTCCTTTGTCTCACACAACTGGAACAAGTCCCTTGAGTTTCTTGGTGAATTCCAGATCATTTCTCTTGACATATCCAAAGCTTTCGATCAGGTCAGGTATGACGGGCTTCTTAAAAAACTTCCTTTTTACGGTCTTCCACCTAAGCTTTGCTCTTGGCTCTCCAGTTTCCTGTTTAATGGATGTATATCAATTACTGTAGATGGTCATTCTTCCAGCTTCTACCAAATTAATGCTGGGGTGCCCCAGGGCTCAGTGCTGGCACCCACGCTGTTTCTTCTTCACATTAACGATCTTCTCTCTTCCACAATCAATCCCATTCATAGTTTTGCTTACGATAGTACCCTCCACTCTAGTATTCAAATTCTTAAGCCACCATGTAATTCTGATTTGGAAAACAAGCGCGGGTCAATACAGATATCTTATTCACAAGACCTCAAACTTATCTTAAATTGGAACGAAAACACAGTCATGTTCGCTGAGCGGCCAAGTTTTGTAAAACAAGAAGTCGTTTAATCTTATCGGCGTTACTTTTGAGAATAACCTCAACTGGCACAAGCACATTACATCCATAGCCCCGGCAGATTTAAAAAAGCTTGGATTTTTCTTTCGAGCCAGAAAGTATTTTTTTCTTCCAATCTGTTTACTCTGTATATATCCCAAATCGGATCCTCTTTAGAATATTGTTCTTATGTCTGAGGAATGGCGTCCCCTACAACACTTAGCATTCTGGACTCCATTCAAAGAAGAGCCGTTCATCTTATTAATAATCCCACGTTTACAGAAAAGCTTCCTCTTCCTACCCACCGTCGAGCTGTAGGGAATCTGTCGCTCTTCTATAGGTATTTTCACGGCTTCTGCTCAGAGGAGATGGCCAGTAAAATTCCTTTTCTGGCAGCTCCCATCAGAGCAACACGTAGTGCAACTTTTATGCATCATTTTACAGTTGAGTTAGAGAGGCCCCGAACTTCCCGCTTTCTTCGTTCCTTCATTCCTAGAGTGTCAAGGCTATGGAATCTGCTGCCCGCAGAAGTTTCTTCTTCTCCTCCCAATCTTCAAATATTTAAGTACCGTGTGAACAAACTCCCTCTGACCACACTAAAGACACCAATGGTACGTCAGTACTTAGGCATCAGCCTTCGTGGATTGTTCCCAAAAAAAAAAAAAATTGGTGATAAATAAGTATTGTTAGTTAGAATAAAAAAATAAGAATTGACATTATACAGTGAGTATAATTTTTTTCAATTTTTAATTATTGTTTTTAAAGTTATGTAAAAAATGTAAAAAAGTGTAGGTTTTAATTTACGTAAAATTATGTAATTTAAGTTCCTAAGATTCACTGGCACTTATCCATGCAGTAATCGACTGTGACCGGCATTCCATAACTTCGCTGATCTCACAGGAAAGCTACCATACGAGTGATTTAAAAATAATATAAAAAACCTACAATAAAATATTTTTAATAATATGAATTACTTTGAATTTTATGACCTATGCTTAAAATTATATATTTATTCGAATTATTTTATTTTGTAAATCAAAAGAAAAAATTGTTACGTTAAGAAAATTTAGAATTTTGATTTAATGATATTAAGTAAATCTTACAAATTTAATACCTTAAAATATAATATTGCCCATATTTTTGCAATATTTCGTTTCATATGAATGCAATTTTGCAATTTTTCTTATCGTATTTGTATATTTCATACCTGTACGCTTTACGAAATCCTCATGTATTGCAGTTTTTGAACCTCTAGGCATAGTAATTTTTATATTACATTCAAAAACATATATAGAAATATATACCACACAGAATATTGATAGGACGAAGAAAAAAAAATAGATTTATAAAGTTTTTAAAGTTATCTAAAGCAAGGAAAGCAAACAGTATTCATACAATTTTAATATCACAATATCAATAAAATTTAAAATCACTGTCCTAATATTGAAAATAAAGGAAATATGCATAAATGAACACAATCCTAAATTTATTTTTGATCATAGAGTTATCGGAACATCGTAATTTTTATTACGTTTAAGAGTCCATTCGCGCCGCGAAAATTGGATCCAATTCGGGGTTCGAGGCATAATGTTTTTCTCAAAAACGGTATAAGTTATCGATAATTTTCAAGAACTATATGAAAACCAACACTTAAATCTAGGTTTCTGCTGTTATAGTTTTTTAAATTTGAATTTAGATTTTAAATATTTCCTTGAGTGAAAGTCACCCTAAAATCGGTTCTTTAGATACCATTTTCTCCTAACTCAACTTATGTTTCAAAATCTGTACAGCAGAGGCATAGATTATTTCCTTTACCTTTAAAATGGTGTATAATTTATGTCATTTAAGAAAAATAGTTACCGAAAACGTTATCTCCTGTACCTTGAATCGGAAACAACATCGCATCGATACACCGAATTTTGAAGAACCTAAATAAAATATAATATTTTTAATGCGGCTATACGAAAATTGTGGCAGTGGGAGTTTGTTAGTCTCCGCCCACCGTCTCCGCATCATTTCGCCCGACCCCTAAGATGTAGCGTAAATGCACTCTTAAGTCTATCGTTAACTGATATTTAACACCATTTTTATAATGTTTTAATGTCGCATACTTCAGTATAGAAAAAATAGGTTGGCTGAAAATATACCAAAATCCATAGATAAATCTCTTGGCTTGAAATATAAAGCCATTATTACAGGATTCCAGGTAACCCGTTAATTATTTAAAAGTCCATACAAAAACTTACTGATTGTTCTTCCGTTATTAATTTTTTTTTAAATTATATAAAGGAACTATTGAAGAAAAGGCTATTTATTTAAAATTTATTTCTTATTTTATTCAAGTATGCTTACACTGTTTAACTCTTTGGTAAGCTTAAGTTTAAATTTAGTAGATATTTTAAAAAAATAGTTTTTAAAATTCCGCATTTTGGATGTCAGTATAATATTTTCAATACTTTTTATTATTCGTCAACACATGTGTGAACGATTAGTTAAAAGAATAATTCGTCCACACATAATGTACTTGTGTGTACGTGTATTGCTAAGAATTGTTGATAATTAAAAATATAAGTCGTTCATTCTTTCTATAAAGACTAAACTTTCCAATAAACACTTAAACTTTTTCTTTCTGAATATAAATTGAACATGTACAAAGTAAAGCTTTTGAGATTTAGTCAGAATAAACATGCCCAAATATAACTCGTTTAATTTGCAAACAAAAAATTTATCGAACGAACACTCATTATATTAATTATCTATCATAAAATTGTATAAATCAGAATGCAATTTATTTGCTTTAGCAGTAAAGATTTACACAATTTATCACTTCTTTAAGTTTTCTGATATAGACAAAGATATGACATGCCTATGCTTTTAATGTCCTGTTATCAAATATGTCACTGTGGGGACGTTTAACTTTTATTATTAATTATCAACACATGTGTCGACGTTTCATAAAAGAAAATGTTTGTCCACACATTACAATAAAGATATATTACATGTGTGGACGACTAGTCAAAAATATTATTTATTTCACTTTCAAACTTTTAAGCGTTAAGTAATTGAGTTTTGAGTTATAATATTTTTGTTCTAATGTGCCATAAACTAAAGAATAGCTTAAAGTAAACTTGGTCCTTAACCTTCCTTATAGTAACAAAACAACAAAAGTTTTACTGGTTTTTGTACTATTAGGCCGGCGTCGGTTGTCTGGTTGATTTGACGTTTCGCCAACACAAGCGGTTGGCATCTTCAGAAGACCTTGCTTTTTGGTTGACAGTATGCAAGTAGTTTGCATACTGTCAACCAGGAAGCAACGTCTGAAGATGCCAACCGCTTGTGTTGGCGAAACATTAAGTCAATCAGACAACCGACGCCGGCCTAACAGCCCAAAAACCATTGAAACATTAGACAATGGCCGCGAAAGCCTTTCACAGTTTAAAAAAACAACAAAAATGTTTATACCCACTACACGAACACACAAAAATATTATTTCTCCACAGTCCTTTTAAATTTAGGAGGTTTGGAGATCTTATAACTTTAAAACCAGACGATTCCGCGAAAACTGATTTTAGATTCGTAATCAGCGCCCCGAAAAAAATCTCGTATGCAAAAAATCATCAAAATCGGCGTCATGTTCGATAAGTAAAATTGTACCTTTTATTTTATAATTGTCAGAAAAAAATCAGTCATTATTTTAATAAATTTTCACTTATAATCTCCCTAGAACATGAATTATTGGCAAAAATTTTTTGAGTACATGATTTTTTTTTTTTAAAACATCACGAGTCGCAAAGCGATAATTCAAGCACGTGGGGTGTTCAGTAAGAAAAATTTATACCGGAATTATATTTAAAAAGAAAACATATGTATAGGAAATTTTTGGTATAGGTATAGTTATATATTTTTTGCTGTAAATCACCTTTGTTTATAGTGAATATTGACATTTCCCTGAAACCTAACAAGAAAATTATATACAATCAATTATTTTTATATAATGATGTATCTTATATTATGAATTTTATTTAACTAGGGACGGGAAAAATAAAAAAAATCTTCCGCAATACGAACATCCACTTTCATTTTTATTCAATATTGACATTTCCCTAAATCCCATTAAGAAAATTGTATAAAAACAATTAATTTTATATAAAAATGTATCTGACATTATATATTTTATTTTACTAGGGCACGGGGAAAATCAAAAAATATCTCCAAAAATACGAACGTATCCACTTTCATTTTTAGTCAATATTAACATTTCTTTAAAACCTAGTAAGAAAATTGTATGAAATCAAATAATTTTATATAATAATTTATCTAATATTTTTCATTATACTAGTGCACGGGGAAAATCAGAAAAAAGTATTTCGCAATTCGAACGTATTTAGTGATGAGCGAGACCGGTCTTGGTCTTGCGGTCTTGGTCTTGGTCTTGCAGCAAGATCAAGACCGAGACCAAGACCAAGACCGCCTTTTCGCTTGCAAGACCAAGACCAAGACCAAGACCAAGACCAAGACCGAGGAGTGCAAGACTACGCAAGACCAAGACCGGCCTGCAAGACTCTTGCACTTCTGCAACTTTTTTTAAAATATTATAATATCCAATTTTTATAACAACGATAATGAGTAAATTCAATAACATGTTTCAAAAATAATAGGGTTGCGACTCAATGGTCCGACAAAGCACGATATCTCCAAAACCGTTCACGACAGAAAAAAGCTAGGGGTACAAAAGTTATAGAAGCTAAAAATAACTTTCATATTCCTAATGTGTTTTTTTAAATTAGCTATCTAGTGATGCCACTTACAGGGTGAATCAAAAATTTTCAAAATTCAGAAATACATTATTTTCGTTTCTCACTGTAAAAAGTGGCACCATTAGATTGCTTCTTAAAACTGAGATATAGATATAAAAGAATTGAATTAATAAAAAATATATTTTTCATGTTATATAGAAATAATTTTAATATAAATGGATTTAAAATATTACTTCCGGTTTTGATGGAAAAGGCAAAACAATGCTAACAGAATAATAATGATGTCATTTTTGTCAAAACAGAAAATGATATTTAAAAATCATCTACGTTTCCATTGTTTCTATATGACAGTTTAACAATTTTACAGCATAATATACAGGGTGGTGATTTTTTTAAATAGATTTTTCATCATATATTTTTAATTTAAAGTTAAACTAAAAATTAGGGAGTTCTTTTTGAGTGGCAGTGGATTCTTCGAAAAATTCTGGAATAGAAAAAAAACACATTTTACTCCCTTTTTTCTATAATTTTTATATATTCAGTTTTTCACCATAATAAACGGTTTTGGAGATATGGAGCTTTGTTAAACTACTGAGCCACCTTGTATATGCAGAATGTTTATAAAATATTTGTACAAACTTTGTACAGCAAACGATTAACTAATTTAAAGAAAAAAAGTTTACATAGCTTAAAAGATATCTAAATAACTTTTTTTTGAATCAGAAAGCAATGTTTACATATTAGAATCATTTTCACGGAAATTTGACATCTGGTTAAAATTAAAAGTTTTTTTTTCTGCTAACACAGTACATAGTTTTGTATTTCTTTTAATTTTATATGCTTCCTCAAAGAAAATTTAAATAATTCTTATCACTTAAATATTTCTATATACCACTAAATATATAAAAACAGGTTGTGTCCTATTCAACTAAAGACGGATCATAAATAAATAAACCCCTACATTTAAAATATGCTTTTTAATCAAATATTTATAATTTTAATGCAGAAAATATAGTTCCCATCTTTATTTATTTTTAAGTTTAAAAAAAATATATTTAATTTAATATTAATAACTTTAAATTATAACTACCAAAAAAAAAGCAAGACCAGCAAGACTCTTGCAGCAAAACCAAGACCGGGTGGTGCAAGACCAAGACCAAGACCAAGACCTTCCTTCGGCTTGCAAGACCAAGACCAAGACTAGCCGGGTCTTGGTCTTGGTCTTGCTTTGCTCATCACTAAATGTATTTACTTTCATTTTTTAGTCAATATTGACAATTCCCTAAAACCTATTTAAAAAATTGTATAAAATCAATTTATTTTATATAACAATTTATAAAATATATTTTTTCAATTTTGCTAGGGCACGGGAAAAGTAAAAAAAATCCTCTATACGATACGATGGGCCTCCCCCATAAATACTTAAAATAAATATTGCATACAAAAAATATTATTATTATCTAATTATATGAAAGCTGTCATGTCCGGGAAATTTCCACTTATTAATTTTACGTTTTATGCTTATGTGGATGAAAAGTTTTCAGAAAATTTGCTGGTTACCATAGTAACAATGTCGAAATAAATCATCTGATTGTTTGAAAATGACTGGTATAAAATTTTTACTAGTAATACCATTAGAGAAGTCGAGCTTACGAATATTCGCCTTCGGCTCGGGATAATTTTCTCAAAATATTCGTAAGCGAAAAGGAATTTTCTGTCATATTTTAATTTTGAATGGTAATTGGTAAAAATTTCACGCCAATAATTATTGACGTTTATAATAAAAAAAATATTGATAGGGAAGCAATGAAAAACAAAATGTTCCACCAATTTTAGATACATAGAAACATCAGTTTCAGATGTAATATATCTTATATTACTTTCGAATACTGAGTTTACTTTACTAAAACCAGTAGAAAATTTTATTTCAGCAATAAGTCTACCAAGGGTCTACGTATACTTTATAACATTTAAGCTTTAAGGACGGTCCAAATTTTTTTTTACTAATTTTAGTTACATAGAAGCATCAGTTTCAAATGTAATATATTTTATAATACTTTCAAATACTGAGTTTACTTTACTAAAATCGGTAGAAAATTTTATTTTAGCAATAACTCTACCAAGGGTCTACGTATACTTTCTAACAATTAAGCTTTAAGGACGGTCCAAATTTTTTTCTACTAATTTTAGTTATATAGAAGCATCAGTTTCGAATGCAATATATCTTATAATACTTTCAAATACTAAGTTTACTTTACTAAAAGTAGAAAATTTTATTTTAGCAATAACTTTACCAAGGGTCTACGTATACTTTATAACAATTAAGCTTTAAGGACGGTCCAAATTTTTTTTCTTCTAATTTAAGTTACATAGAAGCATCAGTTTCGGATGTAATATATCTTATATTACTTTCGAATACTGAGTTTACTTTACTTAAACCGGTAGAAAATTTTATTTTAGCAATAAGTCTACCAAAGGTCTACGTATAGTTTATAAAATTTAAGGTTTAAAAACGGTCCAAATTTTTTTTTCTACCAAATTTAGTTACATAGAAGCATCAGTTTCGGATGTAATATATCTTACATTACTTTCAATTATTGAGTTTACTTTACTAAAACTGGTAGAAAATTGTATTTCAGCAATTAGTCTACCATAGGGCGTTAAGGATGGTTCAAACTTTTTTTACCAATTTTTGTTACATAGCAACACCAGATTTGTATGTAATATAAGTAGGAAAAAGGAGGAAGTAGTAAAAGAATTTAAGGTACACTTAGAAATTATTGCAAAATCGTTTGTCTTTAAGAAGTAAATAAATTATAATAGACTTATTGTTTAACTTTCTTTATTTCCGCGTTTTTTTTTTCCAATAATATATTATAAATAAGTTTAACAAAATACGTTTTATAAAGTTGTGTATTGTAAATTGTCACTTTTTCTTATGTCGAAAAATGTCTACTGTAATACTCTACAGGGGACCTGAGGTAGAGAAAATTTCCGAAAAAATACATAGGTTACCATGACAACGTTAAGAAATGCTTGTATTTCATTGGTCGAAAAATGTTGGTGTGAAATTTTCACTCCAATTTGCTTTTGGTTACCCACCGTAAAAAGGAAACAATTTCTATAGAATACATCCAATGCCATGGTGACCTGTCAAACAAACCCATTATGATTGGTTAAAGTATTTTCCACAATATTACATCTCATTAATATAGTGTGGGACGCTAATTAGAAAACAAAACTTAAAAAAATTTAAGGTATATAGGGACACCAGATTTAATAGTGCACGAGGAACCTTTGGATTATTTCTTGCAAAAATGTTCACAAAAATAAATTTAAATAAACTGAATAATTCCATATTTACAATATTTTACTATTTTCCATTACCACGTAACTTGGCTAAAAACTAAAATTTTAATTTTAAATTGATCGGAAATAAATTTCGAATAAATATTTGGTAAATACGAAATATGTTCCGGTAATAAGCGCTAAGTAGTGAACACATTTCCGACGTTAACTCATGCAAAATACTGCCGGAATATGTAAAATGCGCTTGGATACGCAGACTATATAATTCTGGAAAATATATGGTAAATTAAAATAAAATTTTCCATTGTAGCAAGAAATATATGCGTCTGGGGATTACAAATAAAATATAGAGGTTTAAAGCGCATATAAGTGTAAACGGAAAGCAAAAATTAATTTAATTTTGTTGGATGTATGCGATGTTTTGTCATGAAATATAGAAATATATGTATCATATATGTTTAAAACATATTTACTTTCTTTTTAAAGGTGTTTAAGTTTAAAACTCATTTTTTTTTAAATTATTGTTTAGAGTATTTGCCAGGCAGATCCACTTTGGCCCAAGTCCCAGAGTAAAGACTTGCACAAGCATATTGATCTTTACAAACATTTTGATGTACAAAAAAGTATTTTAAAAACCTCTTGTAAACTGGAACATCATCAATCAGCAATCGTCACGTATCGAAAACGCAAGAAAGTTGTCTCGACTTTATTGAACCAAACATGTGGCCTCCAAGTAGCCCGGAATTGAATCCTGTCGAATCGAACAATTGAAGAACATAAAAGGGAAAAGTTCGTAATAATACTCGAATAAATACGATTGACCAGCGTAAAGAAAGAATAGTTTACTGTTGGCAACAATATAACCAAGAAATTATAAATAAGTAAATTGGACAATGGCGCCGAAGACTGCAAGCTGTTTTAGATAATTAGGAAAGTCATATTCATAATAGCTTCTTGTAAAATTATTAAAAATTCATCTTCTTATAAATTCTTTATTTGTATTTTTCTTTTGTTATTGACCAAAAACCTATTACGCTGTACGTTAATATATAAAATAGCTTTCGAAAGGATTTTTATTAACGGAGTTTTATTAACATCTTCCTATACCAATATCTTACCGTTTTTAAGAAAATAATTAATAACTTTTTTTTAAGGAAAATCACCATGTTAAAAGGTTTAATATTTACGTGCCTTACCGAGCTGGATACTGGAACTTTTTTTATGGGGTTAGATAATGACTAAAACTGATTTTTTTAAAATAGAACATACTGTATCTTATACTATTTTTAATAGACCAATAATTTACCTACAAAATGTCCATACATGTTTCATACCCATATGTCACCGTTTTTTAAATACAAACGAATTTAAATTTTTTCCCTGTTTTTAAATAGTGGGTATCTACAGTAAACCACCGGCTTAATTTACAATTTACCTAGGTAGGCCATGGAAGTTTGTATTTTAAATTGTTCTGACAACTATTTAACATAAAAGGTAAAAATTATTTATTTTGTTTGATTAATAAGGAATAAATGTTTAAAAAATTAAAATTTGCTTATATTTAAAAAACGGTGGCAGATGGGTATAGAAAGATTCAATCATTATTTAATATCGGTAAAAAAAATACACATTTTTTGGGACACCTTGTAGGATATATTGCTATAATAGCATGTAAATCTTTTAAAACATGCATTGCCTAACCCCAAAAATAATTTTTAGTATCTAGTTCGGTTAGACACGTAAATATTAAACCTATTTAACATGGTGATTTTCTTTAAAAAAAATAGTGATTAATTATTGGAAACTTGGAATTTTGTGTAGAATCCAAATATGCAATAAAAAAACAGGGTGTTCCTTTTAAAATTACAATGTTGCCGTTGGTTTTGGTTAGATCTGGCAACGCTGCACTTGCCAAAATATTTTTTAAATGTAGCTTATCACCTGTTATGACCGTGTGCCAAATTTCAAAAAGTTATTTTTTTTTTTGGTTTCCCAGAACTTTTAATAGGACACGCAACGTGAATCACCCTGTATATTTATATTATAATATATATATATATATATATATATATATATATATATATATATATATATATATATATATATATATATATATATATATATATATATATATATATATATATATATATATATATATATATAAAATATATATATATATATATATATATATATATATATATATATATATATATATATATATATATATATATATATATATATATATATATATATATATATATATATATATATATATATATATATATATATACATGATTTTAGTTTAAATATTGCCACATTTTTTAGTTTGCTACTATCCTACTATTGAAAATATTATTAGTTATAAATATTTAACGGAACGTTTATTAATTAGGTTTCATTTGCCTTTGACTTTTAAAGGTTAATTAATAAAATATTGCATAAATTACCACGCAAGATCTGATCTAACTTTCTAGAAACCTATTTATAAATGTTTTTAAGAAGTTGTTGAAAGTTATATACTAAACAATTTAGAAACTAGAAAGTAAAGATACACATAAAATATGCTAGTAACCAAAAAACTTTTTAAATAAGGTTAACATCAAATCACGTCAATTTTTTTAACTGGTAAATTAAATTTGATACGACCTTTTATAGTTTTAATTGACGATGAATGAATGGGGGACTTTTAAAACTCTGTGTTTAACAACATTGTCCTTTTTTGTTCCTCTAAAATGATGTTTATAGTCCGGAAGCCAGCGACCGTTTAGAGTTAGTCATTTCACAAAAGCTGAAAATTTTTTTTTAAAGCTCACATAAAATAATAGTAAAAAACTAATACTACAAAAGCTGACACTTTCTTCAGATATTAATTATGTTATAAACAAACGATAAAACGGTTCCAGCTGACTTTAGAGTGGGTGGTTATACCCCAACTTTTTACGTAAACAAGTCAAAAATATGCACTGAGTAAATTAATACCACAAAAGCTAAAATTTGGTAAAATAATAGTTAAATTAATAAGTTAACCAAAAAAAAATATCCAGCTTCATATTTAGTGCTGATGCAGTTAAGGATACAACGCCCGTGCATAGCGATGCGCCGCATCTTTGACTGCATCAGCTGGGCACTTTTCCCCCACTAAATATGAAGCTGGATATTTTTTTTTCGGTTAACGTATTAACTTAACCATTATTCTACCAAATTTTAGCTTTTGTGGTATTAGTTTATTCAGTTCATATGTTTGACCTGTTTAGGTAAAAAGCTAGGGCATAACCTCCCACTCTAAATTCAGCTGGATCCGTTTTATCCATTGTTTATAACATAATGAATATCTTAACAAAGTCTCAGCTTTTGTAGTATTAGTTTTCGTTTTCCTAAATAAAAATTTTCGTATGTGGGAGGCTGCCGCAGCTACACCCCCTCCCCCCCCGAGGGTGCGCGCACTGGTGGTCCATTCATTTACTACCTATACCCAATAAAACGTAGAGAAAACTTTTAATTTTGTGTTTTTGGTCATCAAAAAAGGTCGCTGGCTCCCGCACTATTAGACCAGCTAACCAGATTTAAAAGTAATTTTCTTCACTACTACATTTATTTTAATTTATATATGCTTAAGAATTGCTAAGATAATTACCGTGTTTAAACATCCTTTCTTCAACAACCTCAATCCCTTCAGGAGCTTGAAAAGCAATTCCATGTGTGCTTAGGAAATCAACTATTTTCCTTTTAAAAAATTTAATTAGCTTCTCCCATTCAGTGTCAGTACTAAGGTGCCGAGGTGTAGGTATTAAATATTCTGGATCAAATTTTGGTTTTATTTTCACTAATTTCACTGCACTATTATTAGGACCTTCATAATCAAAATCTTCAAGAAATTTTAAAAGTCTAAATTTTACACAAAAGTATGGTCTTTTAGTTTTAAAGCACTCTTTGTGAAGTTCTTTAACGTAAGGATCGCTTGAATTTATTTCTTTGATATAAAATAATATAAGTATTAATCCCAACACTATTTTAAATATTATTTTGCTTGTTGTCATTGTTAATAACAAATTATTTTTTATTAATTGGAAATCAGTGGGTGTTCACTGCACCAAATTAAACATTAAAATGACATAAAAAAGTTGGGGCAAATCTTTTAATAGCAAAAAAGTGTCATAGTAGGTTAGTTAAAATGAAATCTTGCTGAAAATTAGCGAATTTTAGTACAGTCTATCAAATATTTAATTGCAACTATAATGAATATTTTCTAATTAAATTAGGGCTATAAAGGTGTTCACTTTTATATCATTAATTTGTGGCCTATTAGTAATGACCTACTACCGCAAAGTTCTTTAAATAGAGATTAATTAATGCAAGGAAAAGTGCCAATTATTAGTAGTCTAGTTAAAGGTATGATTACCAATTGATTTCTTTGTCAGAGAGGCGCCTTTCCTTGGTAATTAACTTTGCACTCATATTATATTTTCGAATCTATACCTAAATATTTTATTATTTTTGTTTTTTTTTTTGACAAAAACTGCATATTATACATTTAAATATGCAAAGAATTTTATTTTAATTTGTGATTTAGAGATGGAATGTGTCAACAAGTTATTTTTTTGAGGCGCTTATTTAAAGATTTGTAAATAACTTTACGTTTTTAAAATAAAACTAGTTTAATGAAAACATTTTGGAATAATATAGGAAGAATAAATTAGATTAGGCTTTATACAAGCCTACGTTAGCTGTTTTAAAAATATAAAAAGTAAAAAAGAAATAACTGGGCATTAACAAAGAACAATATATTAAAAACTCAAGCGGTAATGTTTGCATTGTTAGAATAACAGTTAAAATCTGAGCAACACTTAAACGGTTTTAAGTGACGAATAATATTTTTATTTTATTTTATTTGTTTTTTTTTATTTGGTAGTAGCAAAGTTTTTTTGAAATTTCAAAATTATACATGGTGTTAATTAAGAATGTACAATAAATATACCAGATTATTCCTTAAATAATTTTAAGACAAAAAAATTATGTAAATTAAAATCCTTCTGTGTTAAACTTTTTTAAAAAAATTGTTTTTTCGAAGATATCTAGTTTCGAACTAACCAGAACTAACCAAAACTAACCTTTACGCAACTTTTTTGTAATAGGGCGGTGTTATTAGTAGCATTTATGTAGCCCTAACATGATTGCATTTATTATGTCCAGTGGCGTCTCTAGCGGATCCTAAAAAATTTTTTTGAAAAAAAAATGTACGCCACTGACTTAGGGAAAATTTTTATATTTTCTTTGAATTAAGAAAAAAAATAGCTTTCTTGTTTTAGAATTTTTTTATTTTATTCCTAGTTTCAAAAAAAGTGAGAAAAAAAAATAAAATCCAATAATTTTCACATCCCTGGAGTACACAAGAAACATGTATTGGAGCCTCAGGGGACCATTTCTAACATTTAATTTAGTATTTTTTTTTTTTTTAGTTTAGTTGTTAATGGTATTTTATTTGGTATTTGTTGTTGTTACATAATTTCATCATTTTTGTTAGAAAATTATTAAAATCAATTTCTAAAAGACCTTTTTCCTTATGTTTTCTGTGTGGTCCAGGGATACGCAATTAAGCGAATTTTTTTTTTCTTAAAAACTAAGCAAAATAAAAAAAAAACAGCAGACGAAAAAGCTGTATTTTTATTTGCTTAACTTAAAGAAACTATAAAAATTTTACACAAGTCAGTGGCGTTCATTTTTTGTGTCAGAAATATTCGTTTAGGTAACGCTCGAGACGCCACAGGCCTTAATAAATTCAATAAAGTTAGGGCTAAATTAGCCCCTTAATGTTATAAATGTCACCAGGAAATTATAAAAAAATATATGTTAAGGGTATTAAAGATATTTATGAAAAAATATATACAGGGTAATTCATGAGAAAATGTCAATACTTCAGGTACGTAGTCAGGGTCCAAAATAAACATAAAAGCCTATACAAATATGGGTCTTCTTTTTCGAAATACAGGGTGTTTTATTTAATTTTTCTATTTTTTAAATAAAATCTATGATAATGTAAATATTGGAGTAAAAATAAGTATCCGGGGGATTTTGGTGTGACGGATTCGAATCTAATCCTATTACGGCTCTTACTTGTAGGGGGAGCCACCTACACTTCTTTTTACTATTTTGAACAATCACAACTTTTTGGTTCGGCCCCGTATTACATTTTTAAGTAAATTAAATAATTGTTTCGTAATTTTTACGTCAAAAAGATATACTTGTTTAAGTTGTTTAAAGTTAATATGAGCAACCGTTTTCGAGATTTTTTGATTTAAAAAAATTACGACGCATCTGATTTTATTATAGCAAAATTCAAGAAAAAATGAAACAAAATGTATAATTTTACAATATGTATATTAATTTTTAATAAAATTATTGTTTTTAAATTTTGTTCGGCAAAACATAAGCTAGCTTTTATAATTTTTAAAAATTCCACCATTTACTTCTAAGCACATGTCAGCTCTGTGGTGAACGCACCCTGTATCTCGGAAACGAAGGCCTTGCGTACCCATATTTGTATAGACTTTTATGTTTATTTTTGGGCCCTGACTACGTACCTGAAGTATTGACATTTCCTCATAAATGACCCTGTATATATAATATCGGGTATCCTGAGAACGAAGAATTTGTGGACCCATGTTTATATGAACTTTTTTGTCCTTAAATTAATAAAAAAATCGTCTGTTAAATTTATGTGAGGAAGGCGAGAAATAAGAAATAATTCGTATACATTCCTTGGGAGGAACGTGCCCTTTCCTACCTTGAATTTATAATGATAGCAGCTTCGCGTCACGTCAAAATTGCACTTTCTCTGCGAATGCAAATTACGTAGCTATAGGGAGAAAAACAACCTTTGTTTTTAAAAAACAACACAAAAACAAAAAACTGGCGATAATTGTTTACAAAACGGTTTTCTGCTATTTTTTGATTAAATGGCAAAATTTTTATATAGTCGTATTCTAGTGTCCTTAGGGATTGTAAATTTACTAGCGCAGAAGAGAAATTATGTGTTTCAATATTTTTTATTTCTATTTTAAAATTTAAAATTACCATTGATTTTTTCATATAATGCGAAAACTCCGCCTTATGACAAGAAACAGCAAGAAATTATTTTTAAAGTTAACCGTGCAGTGTTGCCAAATCGGGATCTTTTCCAATACGTCCCCGCATTTTCACGTCTGAAAAAGCCGCTTTGCTAACCAGAACTAACCATGACCGACCTTTTAGACAAATTCAAAAACTCTTACTAGTCGGTCATGGTTAGTTCTGGTTAGCAAAGCAGCTTTTTATTTACCCCAATTATATTTCAGACAGAATGTCAAAAAATTTGATGGCTCAAATTGATTTAATCTGGCAACACTGTGAACCCCTAAGATTGTTTTTCCTAAAATTTAAAAAAATACACAATTTTTTGTTTGTGCGCACGTATTCCTAATAAATAACAGAAGGTGTGTAGACCAAAAATTATCCATATAATAATAAAATAGCAGAAAACTCTTTTGTAAACAATTACCAAACTGGCTACCAGCAAAGGAAAATAATTAAATAGGCTTTGATCAACGATCCATAGCTTTATATGGATCATTGCTATGACTCTAATAAAAAATGGGATCAACCAAAATCAAGAGGTTTGCAGCCGAGCTGCGAGTGTTATAAACAATACATTTTGTCATGTGGCGGTCGTCAGAGGCGCAACTAGTCGACCGATTTTGGGGAAGCTTATTAGCTCCAGGCTATTTGACGAAAAAAAAAATGAAGCCCTAACTAGAGAAGCGTCAATCGTAACTGATTCGATCACATTGAACGAATCGTTTATGAATATTGAACGATCGAATCCCGTACTCTCACAGTGATCGAATCACTACCCGACTGAAAGACGGAAAGTAAAGTAACGAATGAATTTGTGCTGGCGACTGGCTTGGCTTCGCCCGCTCCGCTTGCAATCATTCGTTCATGCCAATCAATAACCAGTCCAGTGTGCCATGTGTCACCATATCGAAATATCGACCGATCGACCATCGCAGGGACGTTTGGTTTGGTACGCTTATAAAAATGATTGATTGAATGAAGTGAAGCTAGTGAATGATCGAGTTACCCACCTTTAGCCCAAACGGAACGTTAATCATTTTTTGCGAAACCTACATATTATTAAGTTATAGTTTATGAAGTCATACACTAACACTAAAAGCTTTCAAAATTTATATAAAAAAATTCTAACAATTTTAATTTCAAGATTTTTTACTTGCGAGTCATATAAAACCATCAATAATTTACCATTGAACAAAAAAGAGTTTACCATTCAGATTCATCCTACATGAGCCATCTATCCGCTGCCGCTCCAAAACACAACACGACATAAAATAGCGAAAACAATTTGGGAAAAGGTTCCGCACTGGTGTAAAAGTAGGGCAAATAAACATTATTGGTAAATAAATCGAAATCGACAGGCAGTCGGAACGGCGCTTACACTGAGTGTAGTTAGTTTTTCACGAAGCATAGAAAGTCTTGCTGCACTAGTTTTTGGAAAGATGACAGTGGATATTTTAAATTTTTACAGTTTTTACTATCAAAAACAGAAGTCAATTTTTGCAAAGCTTCAAGGCCATCTAAAATCATCATGTCATGTCACCCCCCATGCCAAGTTTTTCCCAAAGGTTTTCGCCAAAAGAACAGCCAATAAAGAAAAAATCGCGACGCGATTGTTCCACTAAAAATTGTAGGAACAAAACCACAAAACCTAACCAAACAGTTTGATCCTACCTAAAGGCAGCCTTGCCGCTCGGCCATGCAAACAACGTGCCTTAGAAATAAATCAGAATGGAGGCAACCTTATCTTTCTCTCTCGGCGTGCTAATTAGAAATCCAAACCTCGTACTTTCTGACCGCAGCTATCTTCTGTCAGTACAGTAGCGACAAACGCCTGGACAATCAACTAATAAAAGCACATAATAAAAAGGCGAATGCGCTGGTAGTACTATAAATTTTTATTTCTAAGTTATTTTTCCCCTATTCCAACAAAAATAAGATTTTGCTGAAATACATTACTTAACAACTGATTATTTTAATAAATAAGCAGTTGTTAAGTAAGATTTTAGCAAAATTTTATCTTCGTTAGGATTGGGTAAAATTTTAAACTTGCAAAAAATAAAGCAAACAAAAATTGTTATTGTTAACAATATATTATAAATTTATTTGTTATAAATACAAATATTTTGAGAAAACCAGGAAAATCTTGGGACATTTGCCCCAAATTTTCAATAAACAACAACAAAAAATTACATTCCAAAAATAACAGTAACAAATAAATCATAAAAATAAAACATGAAATTTCAGAATAAATGAAAAATATTCTCTGATAACAACATAAATTCTTATACCTGAGATAACACAGGCAAAATAAAATATATTCTAAAAATTAACAATAAAACTTCTAAAACTATCACAGCCGGTGTTGGATAAGATACTTCTAAAACTGTCACAGCCGGGGTTGGATGAGATCATGCTGAAAGGTTCCTATAAAACAAAGAAGCTAGGCAGTATTCGCTTATTCAAAATAGACTAAAAATACATAAAATATGATATGGGAACTTTAGCTATTAATTTAGGCAAAGACAGAAGCAGACAGCGGGCAAAAATATATAGAGAATTTAAATTAATGTGGTAACTGAAAAATAAACATAAATATTTATAAGGAATGGTAAAAATTATTATTTTTAAAGTTAGGTTAAATATTTCATAAAATTACGGTCTGAACAAATGAAAAAAGCTTGCAGTAAGGTTCAAAATATTGTTGCCTAAATAAATATTCAATTTTATTCTTGTAAACATTCTCATCCAAATATTTGTAAATATCAGCATATATATAGTCTGTCTACAAGATTGACTAAAGCTTCACTAGCAAATTTAAGCCTTCGTTCGTTATCAAACTCTTTAAACATTACAAATAAATGCTTGTCGGTTACCTCCACTAAAAAGAGATTACTCTGACAAGTTAAACATGAAATTGAAATTTTGTAAATACGATATAAAATAACATTATTTAAAATTTTAATTTTAGGGTTGTCCAATGGTTCGAGAGGTAAATATTGAAAAGAATTGAAACATTTTCCGTTACTCTGTTCTTTTAATATGGAATTCATAAAGGGTGACCAAGGTGCAGCTCTATATTTTAAGCGAGAAGGATCCTCAAGATTTGCATAATTCAATTTTGAACAACGGTCCTCACAAACATACATTTTTACAATCTTTTGAGGGACTTAAAGTACATTTAATTTTCCAAGCTTCTAACGATAAGGGATCTCGAAGAAAAGAATGAAACTTTTTGTTCTTAAAATCTGTACTTACAATTTTACTATAATAGGCGTTTCTGTAACAAGGATAATTACAAGAATTTTTCAGCCTACATGTTGTGTTGGTGCTATTGCGAAGATATTTACAAAGAATCTTGGTTTAATATCGAAGAAGGCTTACTACAATATTTAAATAACATATCTTACCTTATAATTTTTTCACAATAGTTTGGAAAAAATAAGAACGCAAATTTAAAAGTCAACCCAAAGTCAACACTTACAACCCAAATATTAGAATATAAAATGGCCGACGCAAACACAACACAACACGGGGATTTATGGTTAAAAAGGGATATAAATAATTCTCACTTCTCATTGGTTAAAAAAAATCGACGTTTCGCCATCTAGAAATTTACTACCAAGTTACTACAAAGCAAAATATGGAAAAATATAGATATCTACTTATTCCCTGGCAATGATATAATTGTCAAATGTCACTTTTTCCAGTATCCCCATAAGAAGTTGGCCAGGCGGGTGCTAATTATTAGTAGGTGGAGTTGTGGCAGCTATATGCTCGAAGAATAAACTTCAACCATATACTTCTTCGAGTATATATCTGCTGGAGGCAATCCTACCTCCCGCCGGTGCGAACAAGCTTGCAGGGGAGAGAAAGAAAAATCGCTTACTAACCTTTTCCTCTCTCTCTCCAACGTGCTGATTAGTCGTTGGAAAGAATATATACCCCACCCACTACTCAGCAAGCAGGGCGGGGTATATACGCCTCCCACCGACCACTCAGCACGTTGGAGCGAGAGATAGGGTAAGTTCTTAATTGCATCGATGGATCCAGCGCATTAAGCGCTAATTCATCAAACCGTTTGTACACTACCACTGGAGAGTCCGATGGATTCCATTAAAGGGTTTTTATAAAATACTTGAGCAAAAAATCTAAAGAAATACGGAAGAGAAACATAACAATCAGCTGAGCATTGACAGTTGCAGACCAAACACCGAGCTTTTTCAAACATTTCGTTTTAATTTGTTCCATCAGAACTTCTCATGACGTCATTTGACGTTCAGCGCATGAATTTAGCGTACTTTTTACCGATGGAATAAAGAACTTGCCCATAAAGGTTAGTGAAAAATTTTTCTTTTTCTTTTGCACAATTCTTCGCCAGAAGAATCGATATATAATCTTTCTTGCTCAGAGTGCTGACTGGTCGGTGGGGAAATCTATATACCCATCGAACAATCAGCACAGGAGAGAAAGATTGCATGCCTATATATTTCTTCCTCTCTAGCACGGTTGTTCAAACGTTCAGGCGCCAAGGCTACCTCTAGAAGGTATGTGCTCGAAGAGAATAAAGCTGGCTCTCCATCTTTCCGCATTTTATACCGCGTACTTTATTTTTGCAATCTTCTTGATCCTTTCAGGAGAAACAACTTTTACCGCTATTTTAATCAGTATACGCAAAGAATTTGAGGTTTTTTGCAACTTCCAATAAAACGCGTGCTAAAAATGAGCCATTTAAATCAAAGATTAACCTTTGTAGTATATTATTTATTATTATTATCGTAATATTTAATTTGCTTCTTTCGGCGTGTTCGCGGCATTCGAAAGCATATTTTTATTTGCTAGCAGAAAAACGCTATTGTGGACAGCCAGCTTTATTCGTTATTTTGCTAAGCAGAAAAACGCTATTGTGGACAGCCAGCTTTAAATCCGTATTTTGAAGGAAAAAACGATTTTGCTTTAAAGCACCATTCCTATGGAGCTGTTCGAAAATAAACATTCCTTTCTTTAGTGACAGTTCCAGATGACAGATTGACAAGTGCGTGACAGCTGCGTGAGCATATATGGAAGTATTCTTTTGGGGAATACTAAAAATTCCAAATTATTTCTAAATGCATGGATATAATTTAAGGTTCCATTCTACCAAGTAGCATTTTTGTTTAGTTTTGGCTTTTTTGTCTTAAAATTGTGACCATGAGTAATCATTATAACAATGGGGGCCGAGCAGGAGAAACGGAGCAAATGGCCCAACCTCAGTGTTTAAAAGTATTTATTCCCAGGGATTACAGTGAAGGCACGATAGTTAAGTTTAGAAATAGTTTTCCTCCCGAATTAGATGGACGGGTAAGCCTATATTAAGTTTTATAACTGTAATGTATAGAACTTTTAAATTTGTTTTTATTGACTATAAACAGAACATTAGCACTTTATTAAATTGGGTCATGGACCTTAAGTAATAAGGTAAGCTTTAGGATTTTTATGACTGGTAATTTCTTTTGACTACATTCTAACAAGGTAAATAATTACCATTGAGTTATATTACAACAAAGTGAAGCAGATAATGTATTAGGAACATAAAACCTTTATTTTATATTACATTTCTTAGTTTTTCAATGGTTTCAGTATTCTCTTTTTAATCAAAAATCATTACATTATGTAAAATGCTTTGCTTTTTTACTTCTAAGTGCACCAAGGCTTGTTTTAACAAGTACCTAGTATTCAACCTAGTCCCAAGCTTAGCCCTGTTTTAATATTTATCTTGTTTTATTTGCAGTTAGAAAAACAAGCTTTGAATCTACAATAAATCGACTGAATGCTTACTTTGCAGAAGCAGAAAAGGCAAGGTGTTCAACCTATTGTGAAGGATGTCTTGCTTGTCTAACTGCATATCTTATTTATATTTGTAAAGAAACTCATTATGAAAAGGTAAGTAGATTTAAATCATTATTCTGAACAGGATAATGTATTACTTAACCACTCTTTTATACTATAAGTTTAATTACTAATCAACCAGTTTCAAATTGCTTTGATATTAACCATATAGCTGTTGCAAAATACTTAGTTAAGTAAACATTTGTAAAAGCCACAATAGACCGATTGGTGGCGGTGGAAGGGTGTTATACCCAGTCACTTTAAACCTTAAACCTAAACATTTGTAACCATACAGACAAAGCATCAAGTAGGCGGTATCGAAACAAGAGATTATGGTTTTAAAATAATATTTTTGACCAAGACCAATATGTTATTTGTTTATTATACATGAGTTTACTAAATAATAATAATAATAATATCAAATAGTCACTAGTAAATAATTGATTCATTGTTTACTAATCCACCTTTTACTAAAATTAAATAAAAAGTCAAAACCCCTTCGATGTGTAATACAATTTAATATGTACTAGATAGAAAACAGCTTACTATGAAACAATTGTCACAAGTCTTAGTTTATTTTAATTTTATTAAGTAGTTGTGTGACTTTTTTTTACTAAAGTAAAATAAAGGTATGTGCTAATTTGAGCTGAAATTATTTGATAATTATGGATAGAGTGTAGTATTCTACTTGTGTGTAGTTGTTGATATTCATTAACCATCCTTATATTCTTGTAGAATAATATAATTTTATCTGATGGCAATTTTTATTTGCCTTGAACTCAAATTATTTTTCTGTGTCACTCCCACCATACATATAGCAGAAAAAGTTGTTTTATAGTTTCATTCTTGATAACATGGGATGTACCTCCTTTTTTTAGTCAGTTTTAGAATAAAAAAATCATTAAATCTACTTTTTTCTCCTGAATTAAATAAAAAGATTTTGGTATGCAGATGTTAATATTTAAGATAAGGGTTATAAAAGATAAAATTGCTTTTAATATCATAAAACATTTGATATGCACTATAAGGTAAATTCATAAGTGCATTACACCCCAATTTATTAAAACCATCCTAATCATATAGATATATTATCCACACCCACATAATCTGAGTTTAAATAAAAAAAATTTATGGAATCAACAGCCTTTGCCTAATTGAGACAATACTTCTCTTCAGATCTGGGAAGGTAAGCATCGTAAGCATGGTTAGTATTTTGACGAGTGACCTTAGGTAGAAACTGTATTTTGTGAGATTTAGTTTCTATGTTGAACAGGTCTTATTTGGATAACATTAGCCAGATGTAAATGGTGGGTAGCTCGGACTAGTAGTTAATTTTATAACGTTTGTGGTGGCACAACGGCCTTGTTAAAAAAGTGCTCTGAAATGCAGTATCTGCATGTTTTGCTACAGATGACGGGACTAGGTAAAAATGGGAAAAATATCTAAAAATTCGGTACTCACAGTACCTTCTACCTATCTACTATGGTACTTGGGCTTTATACACGACTTGTTAGCTGTCTTAAAATTAATTTAAAAAAGGTATATATAAATGTATATTTACTTTGTAATATTGTCTGCATAAATAAACTATCTAATTTCAATTTCATTAAATTTGACGCCAACTTATTACTGTAAATGATATCATGTTTTAAAAATAAATATTTTTATCCTCTAAATCATAAATATCAAATTCGTTATAATTTACGGAGTGATAAATAAATGTATTATAATTAATATAGTATCATATAAGTTTTTTTGTACCGAAACAACCATTTTTTGCTGTTTGTGTTTATCAATTAGTTGTTAAGTACATTTGCCTTGTTTGACCACTGTATTTTTTTTGGGCTTTTAATCATCTTCTATGAAATAAATCAGTTTTTACATTTCTTAAAAAAAAAACTACCTTATGTCTAATTTTATTTTTCCTATTTCAGTGTTTAAAGAAAGTATCCAAATTCATAGCTGAACAAAACGAACGAGTATATGAACCTAGAGGCTTGAAATTGACCGACCCCAGTTTGCGGGGCCTTCGAGTTCTAGAAATCAGCTGCTTGGATAGACCTCCCAACGCATGACTTACACTTTCTCACTCTACTCAAGAGTTTTTTATGTGAAATATTTTTAAAAATAGGTTGTTACACCAATTGTGTTTTATGATACATCATATTTATATTTATAATATACATGAAAAGCATATTTTTAGTTGGTACTGTAGGTACCTATGTTAGGAAAATTTTGACTTTTGTTTTAAACAAACAAAAATATTTACAGTAAACATCAATCATTTAAGGAAATATTAGGATTTTGGCTGTGAGGAATAATAGATTTAGATAACGAACCTGTCTGACACCACTTTTGTTTCATTTAAATATAATTTTTAAAAAAATATGCTATATATTTTCTTTATTTTAATAAAAGTTTGATGATTACAAATTTTTTTCTTTTCGCCAAAATTTTTTGTGTATACCTACTAATTCTCGCCAACATATTAAAAATAATTTGCGAATTTCTGAGTTTTTAATGAACAATTACTTAGAGAAAGATGAAGCTGAAAAGTTGTTGATTTTCAAGTAGATGTTTCTGTGATTTTAGTATAAATATCCTAGTGGTTCATATAAAATTTACTTTAAGGTTTCTTTTTAAGTTCTCTTTATGTTTATAAATAACTCTTTGAAAATTTGCTTTTATGCTGTTATGGTTGCTTCTTTTAATATTATGGTAGGTGGAACTACTTCTTGTGCAGAACCAGGTATTATATGCATACTCTATATTAATATATCTACATAGCAGCTTAGTTTTGGTCATATTTATGCCATTCAATTTTTTTTATTTATTTAAAACTTGGTTTACTTTATTTTACTTTATAATGTGTTATAAACTTTAATTAATAATGTAAAAATATTCAGATTTAGCAAAATATATCTTATTAATATGTTCTGTTCTCCTTTTTGAGATTATTTCTAAAGTTGATACTGTTTGTAATAAAATTGCATATTTAAAAAAAATACACCTTATGTCTAAATAAGTTAAAAATTGATATAAAAAACATTATTTTGCCAGTCCAACTGTAAAAAATTCTTAATATATTTCTTCTGTTTTAATTCTTTAAAATTGTAATAAAGTTTTGTTTTAAGAAGTTTTCTGATAGACCTAGGTTTAGGCAAGGACGTTAAAGCTAAAAAAGAATCACATAGATAGTCATACTTAAATTATCTTTTTTATTATTTATAGTTAATGTATTACTTATTTAGCCAGCGTGGATTTACCTTCTTGTGTGTTTGATTATAAAAATAGATAGTAAGTTAAAGAGTTGCAATGATTTTGACAAATTAAGATATAACTTGGTTCTAAATTCAGGTTATTACATTATTTTAGTAAGCTTTTTTTAATATAAGTTTAAGTAACAATTACTGATATATCGTAGTTTAATTAATTTTTTTATATATAGAACTTGTTTTTATAACAGTGCGTATATGGTATAAATGCAAGGAGTCAGTCATTATCTTACACATTCTTAGTTTTAATAGTACTTTAAAAATGTAGTTTTGGTAACTTTCGTACTAACTAGGTTAGAATAAGTTGTAATATTGCATTTATGTCTTCCTAAATTATATACCCTTTGTATGTACCTTTGTGTTGTGGTTGATTTTGGTTAAATAGGTCTTATCATTGTCGGCGAGAATATAATTTAATAAAAAAGATGACCAGTAAACTTGGTTGTTAAATTTGCCCTCTCCTTTTTTAATTAAGTTTGAATTGTTAGCGAAAATTGCAAAAGATTTGTTTTTACCGTATAGTGAGTGTTTTTAAGAGGTGATTTTCTCCCTGCAAATTTTTATTTGGTAATTGTCTCGAAAGTTGCCTCCTCTCCGATTTTGACCAAATTTGGTATACGGGGGTTTTTTGGGGCGCTGATTACGAATCTGCAAAAAATTTTTTCGGCAACGTTTCGTTTACGAGATATTCATCATCAAAGTTAAAAATCAAACTAACCTTATTTACACTATTTCTCCTTCTTTTTGCACAGAATTCTTGATTTTTACACCAAATTGGTACACAATATTACTTAATACAATGTCTGGCGTAAGTCCAATGGTTTTCGAAAAATGTAAATGCGCGCCATCTTAAAAAACACATGTTCTATTTTGTATCCGCCACCTTGAATTTTTAGAATCTAACTTTAGATTCGTTATCAGTGACCAAAAAATCCCTCCTATATGAAATTAGGTTTAGATCTGCGAATATTTGAAAATAGAGATTTCTATTTCGTTACTTGGAGTTCAAAAAAAACTACACATGCTACCTTAATTCTGATCGTGAATTTATATTTAGCAGGTCCTTTTACATAGAGATGTATTTTTTAGCAGATGTTTGGGGTTAAAAAAAATGGTGACCTGATGGCGGAATTCTGAACACGGATTCGAAGAAAAGTATAACCAACTTTTTTTTGTGTGACTGTGTTATCACCGGGTAAAATATCGATCCGTAATGATCTTCAAAAATGGTGAGATAGTATATTCAAGGGCAAATTTAAACGATTAACGTCTTAATTGTTTTTATTTTAGAAACTATATTGTTTGGCTTTTTCCAGAGATATTATGAATACAAAAATATTGATTACTTTTTATTGTGGCCTTATTGTTAAACACACTAGCAAATATGGAACAGATACATTTTTCGGTACAAAGTAGGTAAGGTAGGCATAACCAGTTTCTGTCAAGGAATCTTTTTCTCACTGTGCAGTTAGTGGGCGTTTTTTAATTACCGCACAAAACCGCATTATGCGGCACAATGCTCAGCACTTTGTATACGTAAGTGCTCTTATCAAGGCACAATCGGGCTTAGGATAACTTTTTAATTCTCCCAGAGGGCAAAAAAGTAATCTGAAGCCCGAATATCCCTCGATCGACTTACATAGAAAAAGTGCTAAGCATTGAGCCGCGCTTTTGTGTGGTAATTGAAAAACACCCAGCATATTTCTTTTATGCCCTAGAATAGCCCCGAAGTGATCTTTTTATATGGAAGTCATTCTGTAGAACCGTGGTTGGCAGTTCAAGAAAGGTTCTGAACTGATCCACAAGTTAAAAAAAGATATACTAATAAGTGCCACACCAGTACGTGGAAAATATGAGAAACCATTCAGGCCACGTGTCAATTTTAACATTAATAGTGGTTATTTTTTATTCATCTTCAGTGGAGTTATAATTTAAATTACTGGTAAGTTAATTGGGAACTCGGTGACATTATTCGTTGGTAAATATAGCAATTTATCTAATCAGGAATATAAAATATAGCTCCATTGGAGATAAATGGGAAAAAAATCACTACTATCCTATCAAAAGTAACGCGTGGCCAACATTGTTTTCCATATTTTCCACTGTGTGACAGGGTGGTTATCCTTTGGTCCTCAAGAGGTTAAAAACACGTCGTCTCCAGCGGTACTTCCCCAAAAAAGCTAAGTAGCTTTAAAAAAGCGTGCTGAGCTGGGATTCTGTAAAAATATAAGGAAAGAGAATGTCAAAATAGGGATCACTTGTCTTTGTTGCCCTTACAGGTAACTCATAAGTTTGTCATTGTTTCGAAAGAGATAGGGAAAAGGAATGTCAAAAAAATTGCTTACAGAATCGGGGCCCTGACTTCCAAAGTGTAAACGGAAGTTTTGTTGTTGAGACAATGGTAAACACAATAAAACATTGTTGTCAGTATAATTTTGAAAATTTATTTACAATAAAAAAATATTAAGACTCTCCCTACATCAATATTAAAGAGAATTAAACAATATCAAGTTGGTTGTTAACTGCGAAAATTATTTTAAATTAACACATTTATAATACTCTACAATATTTTACTTAAAAGATCAACCTTTTAATATAAAAAGATGAGTATTTTTAAATACTATTTTTTGTACTATTCAATTTAATATACCTGTCTGAGTATTCTATATTTTTGTTGTCAGACTAGATAATATCTTGTTATATTATTACAACTTTGGTAAAATTGGCCGTTTATTGGACTTTTACAATAACTTATCTTTTTAAAAATAGAATATTGGTTGATCTTTAAAAAAATCTTAATGAATAGATGTTATTTCACACGTTTCTACAATCAAACAACTAGTTCTATGGAATGTAAAATGCTATTACATGTTGCTACTAGTTAGAATTTGTATTATTTATTTAATTAGTTTGAAATATTGCTTTTAATTTGATTATTATTTTTGATAGTGTCGCCTACTAAACATTTATTGAACTTTTATGGCAATTATCTGGTACGATACGAGGAAATTTTTGTCATTTAGTTGGATGTGTATTTCTTTATTTACAATATGATGTATCTAGTGCATGCGGTCCTATGATAATTTTTTATTACACTTGACAAAAACGCTGAAGTTTTTTTTTTATTAAAATCCGCGTCAAGTAGTGGATTTAAGATTATTTCACAGCACTCATCAGTCTTCTACAGGGCCGTCTTCAACCTGGGCAACTTAGAATAATGGGGCCCCTGTGACTATTATGACGAGGGACTATTTTATTAATACGGTTTCTAAGTAAGTGGTTTGTACGATCTTACTTTAAAAAACAAAAAACTGCCATTACCTGTAATATAGGTTATCCGTTGGTAATCCGACCGGAACTAGGGAGTCCCATGGATCGCGGAGCCCTGGTCTTGTGTGAAGTTTAAGAGGGTAGAAAGGAGAGTAGTCTAATATTAGGGGAGTGTCAGGCTTATGTGTAGTAATTGTGTGGGTGGCTATAAGTTCGGGAGTTGAGATTAACTGTAACCGGGTTAGAAATAAAAGTCAATTTCTTGCCATGTGAAGTCAAACAATTTATTGCGGTCCGTCTAATAGGAGTGACGTGAAATCATCTTTAGTATTTGCCTCATTAGTGTTTTAACATGGTAAACAGCTGTTAATTAGCTATATTAGGGAAATGGCTAATTATACAAAATAAAGACGGAAGGTTTCGTAAAAACAAACACATACGATTGGGTTAGTCGAATTTTAACGGGCTTTTCAAAAAAAATCTACCATTTTGCACAGAATACAAACAATCCCTCAAAAAATTAAAAGGTGGGATTCTTCTCATTCCTTAAATTTATCGGAAGGTGTACAAATAATAAATAACTAATGTTTTCGGTTTTATTCCAAATGGCAAAAAAGTACGTGTCAGAGAGAAAGCGCCAATAATAATTTTTTCTCTCGCTCAACGTGCTGATTGATGAGTGGGGAGGGGTATAAACCACTTTGACTGATCAGCACGTAAAGTGAGAGAGAAAATGATTAAAATAATTGGCGCTTTCTCTCTCTCGCACGCTGTTAGCATTGCCTAGCGGCAAGGCTGCCTCTAGTAGGTATATACTCACATGATAAGTGCCTAATTGTTCCAGCCACAATAAAACACTTCAGCTAGGTGGATAGGAGCGACTATCTAGAGCAGTGGTTCCCAAACTGGGGGGCGCGCCCCCCTGGGGAGGCGCAAAGCAACATTAAGGGGGGCGCGAGAGCTCAGAAATATTAATACAAGTTTTTAGCTTTAAAATAACAAAAAATTGGTTTAAATTAAATAAGAAGATTTATATATGGAAACGTCGTCTGCAAGCTTAAACACCAAATTTTTTCTCATTTCCGAAATTGGCTTCATTAATGGAGAATAGTGACGACACTGCTAAAAACGAAGAGATTACAACGTATATTATACCTCATGTAGAAAGTCTTTGCGATGAATTCCAATATTTTCCTAATTTACACGACAATAATGAACAAAAATTTGCCTAAAATCCTTTTAATTTTGATACAAACATCATTCTAGGAGAAATGCAAGAAGAAGCAATCGACTAAAAAAACGACTCAGTGGCGAAAATCAATTTTAAAAATTTGGTGATTACTACATTTTGAATAAAATATCTTCCAATCTATCCTTTAATCGCGGAAATGGCTTTGAAATTTTACATACCATTCTCGACAACAAAAAAACGAAGCCGGCTTGATGTTGCTAGTGACCTACGTTGCGCATTTTTAAAGATAAAACCAAGAATTTTCGCCCTCGTTAACGAAATACAGCACCATACTCCGCATTATATTAGATCAGTGTTCAAATGTTATGTTTGTAAATAAATGCTTCTTTTTTTAGTAAAGAAATGTGTCTGTATAGTCGCGCAAAGTGGGGGGCGCGACCATTTCTTAATTTCAAAAAGGGGGCGCCATAAAAATAAGTTGGGGAACCACTGATCTAGAGAAAACTATTCCAGCTTATGAGCATGCGCGGTCGTTTTTAATACGCCCCCGCATTTTCACATCTGAAATATAATTGGGGAAAATAAAAACCTGCTTTGCTAACCAGCTAACCATGACCGACTAGAACTTAGGGCTTTTGAATTTGTCTATCCGGGGTGTCTCTAGACGCGAGGGAAAAAAAAGACCGTTGAAGCTGGAATATCTTTTTCTAGATAGTCGCTCCTAGATGAATCCCTAACCGTTTGACAGCTTTGGTTAAAAGTTTAATTTATGTGTTGTAGTGTTGTTGGTTATATTTTGATTAAAATTCGCTTTCGTGTGAATTTTTAGCTTAAAATTTTAATATTAGGTCTCTGTTTTAAAAGATGCGTACTTTTTGCACTGACATATAAAAATTGCATTTTTACGATATTTTCAAGATTTTCAAATTAAACATACAAGACCTACCAATTACATCGCTTATTTTTTGTTTTTTAAGGCCCATACAAACTTGTAAATTTGTCGTAAAATTTAAAATTTATTAAAATAATATAAAAAAGGCTTAAGTTACCCATTTAAAATTACCTACATGTATTTTTAAAATGTTCAATAAAATTAGGATTTATTCTTCAACAAACGAAAACCTAATTATATAAATGTGTCGATGCTGACAACATTTTTTATCTTAGACAGACAAATTGGATATTTTGCTTAAAACCTTGCTGCTAAGACCATTTTTGAAAGAGCTTACAGGATTTTCAGAAAGTATATTTATATATCAGGATCCTAGATCAAGAAGTAATATGCAGGTGAGGCATCCTATTTGTAGTTCGCCCTATTGATCACCGACCGCACAGTGCTATTATTATGGCAAAGAAAAAAGATAGGTAAAGAATTGGGGTTAACAGACTGAAAATACTTTATTACAAATGACGACAAGCACAACCTTCCTAAATGACAGCATTCTCAAATATAAGCACTTTTAGCCATATTCGTAGACGAGCCCATTTAACTTTGTCGTATTTTAGTCAAAAAATATTTTAATTGAATTCTTGTTTTATTTAAAAAGGTAGGTATAAATAGGGGCTTGTTTATTTAAAAAGAGAAATGGAAATTTAGAACGAAATCTATCAACTACCACTTCAATACTTTTATAGATACGACCTACACTTTTTACTAAAAAAGAGGTTCAAAAATTAAACGAAATGACTTTCTTAAAGTTTTTTTTTTTTCGTTTTAAAAATGTTTTAAGAAATTTCTTTGTAAATTAGGCAGAAAATGTTTTGCTTACTGTCGCTTGTTATGTTAACCTCTCATGCACTTGGATCAATAATTTCTGCTTTAGTTTCAAAATTAATTATATTTAAATAACTTTTGCCACTTATGTTAAAAGTTTTTTTAAGTCGCTAATAACAACTAGTTTTAAGGTATAAAATTTTGTTATACTATTAGTTAAAATGGTAATTTAAAAAAATGTATTAGTAAACAACTCTATCGTAATTTTAAGTTTCTACTAACTTATGTTAAGTATTAACAAATAATTAAAGTAACTTTAAAACATGTAACGCAAACAAACATAAACATAATTTACTTTCTCCCTATTTACAGTTTGATCTGTTAGAGACTAGAATTTAAGTACTCTGTTTATAAATGTCTTTTCTCATTCTCACTATATATTATTAATAACTAATTATATATTTTAGTGCATTGAAGTGAATCCAGTTAAAATTCTTTTATAGGTTTTTATAACTGCTTTTAATAAATTTACAAATAAGGTTGTTTTAAATCTGTATTTCGTACCTTTTAAAAAATTACCTTTATTCCGAATTAAGAAAATTGCTTATATTATTTTTGTTTAATCTATATTTTTTAAATCTATTATTTTACAAAAGATTAAAAATCTTTAAAACAAAAATTATTTTCTTAGATTGTTGCTTCACTTCACCACACTTTACAGCCTAAAATATTAAAACATTTTTTAATCTCTCAACTTAAGAAACACTTTATTTATTTATTTTTAACTTTAAGTAAGTTTAAAAGTACCCTTGATACAGGTAATCCTTAAAATGTCCAAACAAGCCATGTGATTGGCTACATTGGAAATTTAAGGAATACTTAACGCTGAGGGTCCCTTAAAATTGTTGGTGCAACCGGACATAAAGTACTTAAAATTTTAATTATCAGTTGTTTTATTTAGTGTTTAAAACTACAATAAAAATATCTTTTGACATATTTTTCTAAAACATAATATTCTAAAGTTTATATATATTTATTTGTTTTAAATATGGTGTCAACGGTGTTAAGTACAAACAATTTTTTAAAATTTACTCTAAATATTTGTATCTTTGGTCCATGTTCCATCATATTAATAAAAACTTTTTTAAACAAATGCTTAATGCGATGTCATCAATTGGTTTTTTAAGATCCTTCATTTTAAAAGCAGGTTATATTATTACTCGAAAAACCTTCTTATTACAGCGCTTTCCTTTCATAAAATTAGTGCACACTGAATTTATTTTTGTTCTTTATTAGCTCTAAAAAATATTAGAAAACAAATACAAAAAACTTGTACTAATTTACCAAATTGATAATTTTATAAAGGACAAGACAAATGTAACTTTGTTTTAAAGACATTTGACAGACAGACATCCTAATTTTTCTGTTATTCTCGGTGACTTTCTCCCTAGTCTCATTTCGCCTGCCTCACAGGACTTCTCAATAGGGCTGTATTGAGTGCACAGATAACAACAGAAAAATCTAACTAAAGTCTACTTATAATACTACATATTATATCAATGTCTTTTTGTAAGATATTAAAATCTGGAGTACGGTACAATGTACATATATATTTTATATATATAGGTGTGGAAAATCCAAAACCGAACATAGGGATAAAGTACAATGTATCAAACAGAAACAGACAACCCCTTTAACTACTGCGTGAAAGAAGTGAGACAGCGAACAGCGAAGACCGGCGCGGTGATTCTAGGCAGACTGCCGCCCGCATTTTTATTACTAGTCCAGGGAAGTTAGGAAATAAATGGGAAATTTTTAAGGCCAGCAGATATCAAGATGCGATTTTCTGCATTGTGTTCAGAAAGCTCCCAAGAAAAAAGTCTATAAGGTGTGATTATGCCATTTCATCAAAAAATGCATTCTGGTGCAATAAATGCATTTTGCAATTGCATAATTACTTGCAATATTATAAGAACGACTTTAAACTCGAAAAAATCGATAGAAAATCGTTACTTGGGAGTTTTCGGGGATGACGAAATTAAATTCTGGCATTAGAATTACCCGGGGACGCTCGTGGGTGCCCAGAGGGTAATTGGGGGGGGGATATTGCAGCGTCACCGAAAATCAGCCAAAAATCGTTACTCGGGGGTTTTCAGGGGGGCCGAATTTAATTCTGGCATTAGAATCACCCGAAGGCGCTCGGGGGTCGCTCTGCGTGGGTGCCCGAGGGGTGCTTGGAGGGGAAATTGTAGCGTCCATGACAATCAGCCGAAAATCGTTACCCGGGGGTTTTTGGGGATGCCGAATTTTGGCATTAGAATTACCCAGGGATATAAATTATTAAAATTTTAATATAATATTAAATTATTACACATGTTATAAAAACAATTGCTTTTAAAATCTGTTCTGCGTCCAAACTTGATTTGAAAAAGGCGCCAAAGCTATCAAGAGAGTCGAGTATCGTTACCGTGGGGACCGGCGCGAACAGAAATTTCCTATATTGACTGAAGAGAAAATATATGGGAATAGAGAGACCGTAAATCCGTTGGAATGGGGATTAGAATTGAAGGATGGAGAGCTCAGTCCTGTCACCATGACCCAGGAAGCCGGTCCCGAGGAAATTTTAAGCAGTATCTCTTGTACCTGTGAAACGGACTGTGGCACAAGGTGCGGGTGCCGACTGAGTTCCTCACTTGCATGCAAGCATTGCAATGGTAATTACTCAAACCAAAAAGGCTCTTCCAACCAGGCCGCGGATAGTAACGAGGAAGAAGATGAAGAAGGGAAGAAGAAGCAGAGTTTGAAGAAAATTTTTAGTATTTAAGTTACAAATTGAACTTTATGATAGATAATAATGGATAAAGTAATAAAAGGTACAATTTATTAGTTAAATAAAGTATTATTTTTAAAATTTGTGATTTTTCACTTTCTTCATTACGCGCGTATGTCCTAGTTTAAATTCGATCTCACTCTGTTTTGGTGGTTATAATTTGTTTTCTTTGTCTTACTTGCAAAACGTCCATGTTCGGTTTTGAACTTTCCACACCTGTATATATATATATTATATATATATATATATATATATATATATATATATATATATATATATATATATATATATATATATATATATATATATATATATATATATAAATATTACAGTGACCGTCATTGTCGATCAATAGGGAAATCTTTTTAATTTTTTATTTCTCAAAAAAATGTATTCCTGATTTCCGATTAAATAAAACATTTATTACATTTTAAATAAACCTTCGCGTAAAGGGGCTAGGTGCAAATTAACAAATATAGCATAAGAGAAAACTACCTTTATTTTTGAACTGTGAAAAAGTATTTGAAAAACTTGTTCAGTATAAACAGTTATGTCACAATTTAAAAGCAGAACTCTCTGTTCAAGAATTAAAAATTAAACTTACTTTTTTAACTTACCTTTTCTTTTCTTCTTTTAACTAAATTTGTTAATTTTCACCTACACCCCATACCCCAAGGTTTATTTAACTTTATAGCTGTTAAATGGCTCTTTCGATTATATTTTAGTTGTGCGCCTGAAATATGAAATTTGCTATGACAGATTTTTTTACAGCCTTGAACGGTTTTATAGGTAGCCGAAATATTTCAGAAATTAGAATATTTAGAAGATGACAATGGGGGTCGTATCTAAATCGGTAACAAAACGTATTACGAAATTGTTAATAATGTCTGAAATATTATTTTTTAATTGTTAATGATACCTTAGTACGCCAGATTTGTGCTGAAAATAATCGTAAAAACACCATCCTATATTTTGAGCCATTCTTAACATTTTACTTCTTTAAAATTGACAATTTTTCTACATATTTTATAATAGTTAATAATTTCTAAAGTGTTTCTTACAATATTGTTTATAAAATCGTTAAAAGCTAGGTACATTTTAATTGCTTTATTTTTTACAATAATTACATGCATAATAACACAGGTTTTGGATTCGATTAAGTGCAACAAAGTAACTATATTATTTATAGTCACAACATGCAACACAGTTTCTTATGTCTTTTCTTAATTTCTACAGGGGGTGCGGATGAAACGGTGTGAAGTGTTTGAACTGTCAGTTCAATGTCTTTGGTCTCTTCAGATTCTGAAATTTACAAAAATAATTTAAAAAAATAACTTACTAAAAAGGTGTCAATGAATTATAAGAGTCACCAAACGATTTATTGCGAGCTACTTGTAACTTGAACATCAATGTCGGTAGTTCACAAGTATATCTTAAAAGCTATATAGGTCATAAAAATAATCTTTTATAGGTAAAAGTTTAATACCAGACAGATAGAGGTGAAAATCGGAAACCATGTTTTTTGTAATATAGGGTCCCCAAAACTTGAAGATCTGCAAATAGCTCCGAGTTTGCAATTTTAAAGGGCAAACCTGGACAGCACCAACTCACTGTCCATTGATCTGGGACTGCATATAGAGCGTCAGGTATAACAGTTGATTTAATAACCAAAAAGACTGTTTGAGTGTGATTCTTTGCTCGATTTAATTAAAATGGTAGATTACAATAGTCAGAAAAGATTTCTGGTAGCCAGAGGCTACCAAGAACCAAATTATGCATGTCTAGCCTTGTTTAAAAACTGGGTTTACTGGACCGACAGCACCAAATAAGGGTTTATGCCTGTAGAAGTACAAGTATAGAATCCATATACTGTATGAGAGATATTCCGGATCCCAAAGCAATAAAAGCAGCCAATCCGGCTTTACAGAGATACGAAAACAACCCCTGTGGTAAGAACAATGACGGCTGCCAGCATATGTGTATAGTAACACAGACGGAAATGATTAAAGGGCATTTAAGTAAGTTTTTTTAATAAGTGTTCGTATTAACCAATACAGGCTACAGATTAGAGTCCAAGAAACAGACTTGTGGTAAAATACTTTTTAATGTACTACAAACAAAAAATTATTAAGAGAAAAGTTGTAAAACCTTTAGTTGGGGGTCTTAGCAATGCTATGTTAGTAGTTGTATCCCTAAAAGCAAGGTAAAGAAATTTCGTCGATGCTGTACATTTTTTTACTAAAACTTTTTCCTTTGGCTTGTAGATTTGTTGGTTTAGATTTCGACGCAAGTAAAAAACAAATTTACTATTTAGATGTGCTTTTAGAAATCATATACAGACTGCACTGAAACGTGAAATATAAAGGAGTTTCAGCTTTAATGAAGGCGTAGATGAACTGGTGATTATTTTATTATTAAAGAATTTAAAAAGACCCAGAGCGATAATTGTACACCTAAATCGAAGACTTCTCCGAATGAGACCGTCCAGCAAATATATCAAGGACCTTTATAAACAGAACAAATTAAACTGTCTTTAAAAGTTAAACACTTGGGTGGTCAAATGGATTGTCCACTGATTTTAAGACCGATAGTACTGTCAATTTCAATTCAATTTCATTACATACGTATTTATATGTGATCCATACAATTTTAAATTAGGAATAGTTTAAATATTATTAAATGCATATCATATATTTCCATTTTCTAGATGCGCAGTGGTTTTAGTTATTAAAAGTACATACCTGCCTTATTCTCACATTTATAACAGAACTAATTAAAGCCTATTATAATGAAATGAAAAATTTTGTTGAACCAGGTGACCCATAATATTAGATATTATGAAGATATTTAGGGTTCTTCACATCCATGTTTTTTTCATCCTAGTTTTATTCACAATTTTACTTTAAAAGACTTACATATAACATATTATTAAATGAAATTACCAGTAAATGTCTCTACAGGCTTATCAATCGTATCATGGTCAATCCACGTAAGACCCATTTCGACCTTTTCGGCCAGGTCTTGCCAATGTTTTCTATTTTCCAAGGTTCCTTGATACAAGGGCTTCATCCATGGAAACGTCTCAGACAAAACTCTGTATAACGGCAGGCAAATAACATCAATAAATCCGACTTGCATTTGTGGCAATTCGTCTTTTCTTTCTCTGTCCATCATTGCCTATAAATAGATCAAATAATCTTTAATATATACAAAATCAATAAGAATATATTAACGCTTGTTAGCATAATATAGAGTTGCAATTTAAACCAAACAAATCAGTACGCTGATATGAGTATGATTCAATCCGTTTGATTTTTTAAACTTTTTAGCAAACGCCAAATTTAAATAAAAATAGCAGTATATTAAGAGCAGAAATTAAGAATTTACAGTCGTTTATGACTGGGTACACTTACAATTGGCTGCTCTTTCAACTGCATTTTTTCTAAATCACCCTGATCGAAAAACTCGTCAGCTACCAGCTTGGCTATCCTATGTTGAACCTCCCAAGGTTTGGCTATAGCACTGACATCGCAAGCTGTCATCATCATTCCAGATAATACTAAAAATAAAATAATACTAAAATAAAATAAATCGGTCGTCTATAACATAAGATGCTAAAATAATCCGAGAAACTAGAAATATATGCTAATATATTACAAAAAAAGTTGAATGTCCGAAAGAATTTACCATGGTATCCTTATGTTTACGGGGTCGCTGCAGTTTGATCCTGTTAGGTCGGGGTCAAAGGCATTTAAGGCCAAAGTTGCAAAATTAATCGCAATTAAATTTGCGTGTATATTTGAGGTCGCTGACTACGAATCCGTGGTCAAATCTGTGAAATTTTAATTTTGCAAATTTAACTTAGAAATATGTCTTGACCATGACCCGATAAGGTCTAAGTGACCACGGATTTATATTCAGCGACCTCAAAAACATAAGTACACTTTCTTAAGTCAAACCTTTTGGACCTTTAATTGGGATGCGATAAATTTTACAATTTTAACTTTGAAATGCTCTTGCCCATGAACTAATGGGATCAAACTGACCTCGGACTCGGATTCAGCGACCCCAAAAACATGAAGATACCTGGTTAAGTCTTTTGAATCTTCAATTTTTTATAATTTGGGGGGCTCTGTTATTATTGGGTGACGGTACTTACGCATGTCTTTTTAAGACGATTTGGTACTTACAATCTTTTTTGTCGTCGCTTTGCCAGTCAAACTCTCCATTGTCGATAAGTTCCAGAAATTTGTTACGTTTTTTAAAGTACATTGCTAAATCCGTCGATAATATTGCTGTTTCCACAAGTTTCATTACCCTCCTGTAGTCTTCAGGCGATAAAGCCTACAAAAAATAGATTTCTTTTTTTAATTAGTTAATTGTATAATATATATATATATATATATATATATATATATATATATATATATATATATATATATATATATATATATATATATATATATATATATATATATATATATATATAATCAAAAGCATGAACGAATTTGAATTTCTCGCCTTTAGAGAAACCCCAGATCCCAAATCTTGTAACGCTATGTCATTTAGTTAAATAATTATTACGAAAAAACAAAAGCAACACTAAAAGTTTAACACCCTATATCTTTGTTATTATTAACTTTGGGATAAGGCAACTTTATGTAAATTGCATTATTTCGACCTAAAGAATCTGCTGTTGCTATGTGTCCCATTATTTTTGGGACACCCTGTAGAAGCTCATAAAGCTTTTATCATTATAAGTTAAAATCCTGGTTAGTTGTGGTTAGTTGAGCGAAACAAGAGAATCTCCGGCCTCTCGACGAGGGAAGATAGACTTCGAGTGACTCTCAGCGGTGTCAATAGTCCTGGAGAGTTTAAAATCAATTTATTGCCTAACCTACTAATTCAAATTTAGCAAAAATGCAAAGTAATTTTAACTTTGTTTAGTAAGTATTTTATTTTTCTGGGAATATTATTTTAGTAAAAGGATTTGTGGCTTATCGACAGAATATAAAAATATATATTAAGTATATATATTTTAAATTTTATTAAAATCTAAATCGTTTGGTACATTGTAAAGGAATAATTTATCCTTGCGACAGCTAAAGACATACAAATTTTACAATTTACAATTTATAAAATAAATAAACTTAATAAAAATTAAAATATTACATATTTTATTATAATAAATATAAAATTTAAATTTACCAACAAATATTCATTTATTTTATAAAATAAAGTTATAAAGTATTTGTATGTTTTTAATTATATTACTAAAAGGGTAAATAATGCCTTCAAAAAGCATAAAACAATTTTTTAATGATTAAAAAATATATATATTTTTTTGTATTATGAAGATAAGCGAATTAATCTTTATGCTAAAATAATAATACCAGAAAAATAAAGTAATTATTAAACATTTTTTATTTGGCTAAATACCTAAATTATAATTTTAATTTTTTAGGTATGTGTATAACTTTAACCAGTTAAATAAAATACAAATTTTTAAAGTTTTGTCACAATACATTATAGGACTTAGGGTTAATTGGAAAAAAAAATTAGCCACGAAAAGTAATTAATTTAAATTAGCCCATAACATTAATATTAAAACTTTTGTAGATATTTTTCTTAGTTTAAAAATGAAAAGAGAACTAAAAATTTTATTTGGTTGTTCATGCAAAATGACCTCTATGGTGTTTTGGGCGAATTTAGTCACACTTTTTTTAAAGGGAAGCTAAGCAAACGAAAGTAAAAAAACTTTTTAAATTATGTTTTTTGATTATGAAAATAAATATTTAAAAAATAAATTAAAATACTTTGACATTTATATTTAAATTCTGTTGCTTTAACAAAAAATTACTTTAACGGGTAACTATTTTTTCCTTATTTTTAGGAAAGTCGATTAATCAATCTCTTTTAAACATTAGTTTTGATGCAAAGACACAGTGTTTAAGAATGCCATTATATCTGACTGTTTATAATTCATTTTAAAACAAATACAAAATCGACCAAAACCGCATTCAAGATGTCAGAGCTGTAAAAACCGAGCTCGGAAGCAATACCAGGCAACTTTAACAAATAATTTGGGAACCCAAACTATCTGGGTTAAATAATGTTGTTGCTATTAACATGCTAATATAGTTGGATCAGTATGGAAATAGAAATTCGGTACTCTTTAAAAAGAAAAAAAAATAACTAAACAGGTTTGATTTAAACTGGTGGCTTCCTTTGCTTTTTATAATAAGCACGTGTTTGTAAAAATAATCCATATAAAATGCAAAGTCGGCCTCCAGTTCAAATCAAACCTTTTAAGCTACTTTTTATTATTTTTTCGTTTCCAAAGAGCACCGAATTTTTATTTTTTAATAGTAATCAAACTATAGTACCTGTGTTGCTTAACTTCTTTGAAGTAGTTAAGAGGATGCGAGAGGAACTATGCGAGCTAGACATCAGCACACGAGAAATGATGCATCTTCACCGTAGCGTTTATCCACGCTTATTTACATCCCGTATTTAACTCCCACACTTCCAGGGTGGTCGCGATCTTTTAAGCTTGAAGTGTATGCATAATCGGCTGGTTTGAGTCTTGCTTGTCAGGTTGCTAATAGTACGAATCAGGCAACTAGTAAGAGCACATGAAAAAGTTTATGTTGATGCATTTTTATTTAAGGCAGCGGAACGAGTAGCGAAGAAATTCGATCTGCTGATCGCTCCTCTGGATTAAGACTTCTTACGGGTTCCATAGAAGGTAGTTAAAAAGGCGGACAAATCACTGATAACGGTCTTTCACCCAAATGTCTACCCTTTTGTATCCACCTTGCCTTTTGGGATTTTGTGTGGTTATTTAAATACCTACTAACCTGACGTACCTAAAAAATTTAGCTACTTTCAACCCTTATATCTACCCCTGTATCCAGTAGAATGACCACTTGCGAGGGATTGTAACTATTGGAAATGGAATGGACACACTGCAAAGAACAAATTCCATATTACCGATAAAGGCCTTTTACCCAAATATTTACCCCTGTCTTTCACCCCCTTTGTATTTCCCACGTGTACGCCTTTTGGATTTTTTTTTGGTTATGTGAATACCTGCTCACCTAACATATTTTTAAGAAAATCATCGATGACAGCTTTTACCTGAAACATGGTTTATACTCGATTGGAAAACCTGGAAATTTCAGGGAATTTGAATTTAGCTACAAATGTCAGGAAAATGTCAGGGAATTTTTTAAGATTTTCTAAATGTCAGGAAAAATCCATAGGATTTCTAAAAAAAAAAAGAATAATATAATTGGAACAATATAGCAACAATTTTGACCAATACAACAATTCCTATGCTCCCAATAAATTTCCTAAAAGTATTATTTTGGATAGGTTTCAATTTGCTAAATTATTTGAAATAATTAAAATTTGTATTATTTTCTCATGAAAATAAAGAAATGTTAATCGAGAATATGCAGCAAAAGTCGATGGTTGCTAGAAAAAGTGTTTATGATGCAGTAAAGTATTATTAAGGCTTAAGTTATGATTATGGAGAAAAATAATAATAGGTTAAAATAAGTTAAAATAACGCAAAAATAGATAAGCATTATGTGATTAAATGGTTTTAATTATACACCCAAATTAAAAATTAGGTTAAGGTAACTTAAGAAGATAACTGACTTTATCTTCCTTAACTTGTTAAGTTATGAATAATTATTTACCCTTGTGCGCCGATTTCTGCGTCGATTTTTAATTTTGACACATAAAATAAAATAAAAGTATCCTTTTTAAAATAATTAAACCCCCCCACACAACGCCATCATAAAATAGGCTAACAGAAACTTGTCTTTCCCATGCATTATGAAAAAATTTATCAAAATTATATATTTTTATACAAATATTTGTTTAAGACGTTTGTGACAATAACAAATCTGAAACAGTCGTGTTTTCGTTTTCATATTTTATCGTTGCATCCACCGATTTCTGTCATTTATCTTTGCTCTATAAAGGATTATAGTACTGAAAAAGGATAAAAAAATTACCGAACAGTTACCAGAGAGTGCACCGATGAAATAGATATTACAAACACCCTATTAACAGTGATTTGCTGTACTCATACTTAATATTTTTAAATTGATTTGCATGTTTTCACACAAATGTCTTAATTTTTATTAACATAATTTTTGTTAACTTAATTAATTTTTTCTGCATAATCCTACCTTTCCCACTAAGCAAAGAACATCTTGAGCACGTTTTGTAACGTTATTCAGAAGTAACTGTGATAACGTTTATTTCTAAACGTTATTTTATCATGCCTGTTTCGTTTTCTTGAATTGTTACTGATAATTTTCGTTTCTGTAACATACCCTTGTAAATATTTTTATTACGGTATAGAACAAACATCTTACGGACGTAATTTTTATGTACTTTTATATTAACGGTAAAATGTTGCCATGTATAGATTGGTCTTTTAAATACAAGTTCGATACATGTGTTAATATACGTATCAGATACGATTATAATTTGTTAAAACATAAAATGTTATTGTTGTAACGTTATAATAATGATATTATTTAATGCAGAATCGTTACGTTTACTGCGTCTACTATATTTCCTCGTGGAAATGTAAACACAGTTAACATATCGACCTCGTTTGCTTAAATGTACTACGCACAGAGATTGGTACATTTTTTGACAACGACGCCAGGTTTAGAAAGAAAGATTAGCTTCGCTTTAGTACTTAACCTTACTTTATTTTAAGAACAATTTGTGTTTTGTGAAGGTTTTTCTCGTGATATTAAAGGGAAATATCACGAGTAAAGTAAGTATATTACACTAATTTTTATTACACTTAAGTTTTTATGTATGTATGTAGGTATATAGATAAACTGACCAAAAATCCAAATTTTGAACTTAAGGTTTTTAAGCCATAAGTCTAGAAAATCCAGCATTAGCCGTTTTCTTAAGATAAATATTGGGGTAATAAGTCCGGATTTAGTTTGGTGAGGTACCTCTCATTCCCTAGATACATATAAATTAAAGAAAGTATAGATTAAAATTTGGTTGCTTTATACCTTACATATTAGCAAAAATATATACCTATATTCTCCATTAGTCATTTATAAGACTGGTAAGTAGTGTTTTTGCAGGTCGAGTCAAGCGGTTTGTAGGGCGAGCTGTAATTAGCTGTAGGCAACTCCTGGAAGCTTTGCGAGACCTGCAAAACACTTGTTTTTTGGTCATGTAATGTACAATGTTTTTTTCGACCGAAACTATTAAAAAAAAAACAATAATAATATTTTATTGATCGACAACAGGTCTATTTATACGCTTGACATGGATTTGAAACTTATTATAACAATAAGAATAATTTAAGACACCCACAGTACGGTAGTACTTAGGCTAAGCCTTCGTGGACTGTCCAAAGATAAAAAAAAATCCACTGAAGTTCGTTTCCGTAACAACCATGCATAAAAACGGCTATGCTTCAAATTAACAGCTTAATTTTATGGATCTGCAAAGTAACAAATGGGTTTGGTGACAAAGGAGCCTGGCAAAAGTGTTTTTCCGGTCCTTAATAACTACTTTCTGGTATAGCCCGAAAAAAAGTTACTTTCTGGCCAAAATGTTTTTTAGAAAATGAGTATTTTCCGATCGGTCAAAAAAATGTTTAGGGGACTTATATAGCAAAATTGGGTATTTCAAATAAATGAAATACTTCGGTTGAATAAATTTGATCAAAGTTGTAACTTTAAAGTATTCACTGTGATGTATTTTATTTTGTACTTTTTAGAGGCCCTGATATTAGACACATAAATAATAGTAGTAATAATAATAATAAAATTATTAGAAAATTAATTTTTAAATAAATTGTAGATGCAGCACATTATGTTTTCAAATGACAACTAATCATAAAGAGGATTGGCAGTTAAAAAAAGAGGCTTTGGTTTAACATGCTCAAGTAACGTAACTAGTATAACTGTAAGTAAAAGCAAAGATAATACTACTACGAATAGATGGTTCATTTAAATGGGGCGTTTTGAATCAGTTTGAAGATATCAATGCTTCCGTAAATGCGAATAAAATTAAGTCGGTAACCCCTGCCCTAGCGAAACAAACCGTGCGACATTGCCAATGTCTGTCGCTTGTACCTTATTCGGAACACTAAGTAGCGAAAGCGGGCGGCTAAACGGATTGTGTTTTATCTAATCGCGTTTCATCACGCCAATAGTAAAAGCCTGCCGGCAACTCTGTTTAACTTTCGTTCAAGGATAGCGCGAAAATCTCTCGATGGACATCGGCTCGCGTTAGCCAAAGTCCATTAGGGGTATCAAAAATATAGCATTGAATGGTTCATCTTATCCGTAGTAGTATTATCTTTGGTAAAAGTTTTCTTAAGTGATAAATTGAATTTTTAATTGCATTGTTTATCAAATAGAACCAAAATAATTATATAGTACAAAGTGTCTAAATGTTTTTTTTTTAATTGGGTGGTTTATCAGTAGTTTACTCTACCATTTGGTAATGGCCAATCGAGTAGCTAATAAAAAGAGAAATTTTGACTATATACTTTAAAAAATTGTAGGCTTTAAAGCCAATACAAGGTTTTTATCCGGGAAAATAAAGTATCTATGATACTATCTGCAAATACAGTTTTTTTGTCAAACTTGTGATATAAAATTATATTTTTAATTAATGAAGCAATTATGTCAGTAACCAAAAGTTTTGGGGCAAATATTTTACAAAGTTTTTTTTTCCAGGTGCAACTAGCAGGAAAAAAATAGAATAGAACATGGATATTAAAAATACATTTACATACAGTTGATTTTTAATAAGCATTTATAGATTATGTAGGCAATTTTATACCTAACTTTAGACCTTTTTACTTTTTTAATATTACTTATATTTACACATCGCAAAATATTCAAGACTTTTATAAAGTAAATTAAGAAAGATAAACATTATCACATGAACATTTTTATATATGAACTGTTACACTTTGTGGGATTTAGAAAATGCTTTCCATATAAAATAGTCTGCACAAAAATTTGGGAAATATGAAAGGAGAGTTGTAGACATCAGATATTTTTATGAATAAATTTTTCTTATAGTTTATATTAGTTTTTTTTTTATTAGGGATAGTTACTAGTTACTGGTTTTATCTTGGAAACCATTGTACTATTTCGGGGTGAACGAACGAAAAAATGATAATCAAAAATAACAGGCGATTTATCACAACATTTTTTTACATCCATTTTTTTTTCTGTGGCATCTTTAATAGCAAAGTGGACGAAATATTTATTATTATACACAAAAATGCTAAAACTTTAGGGTAAACAAATATTGTTAATTAATTAATTTCTTGAGGTTTTAATAATCGATAGGGTACTTCACAGTTTTAGTTTTAGAAAACTCAAACACAAAGGATATTTAATTAAATCTTTTTTACTTGACCAACCTACATTTTAAAAAATATGTTTCACTTTGTTAGTGCTTTTTTGCGTATAAGTAAATTTTTGCCCACTCTAGATGTTTAACAGCAAATAGTATATGAGAAAACGCGTGAAAAATCTTTTAGTAATTTTAATCAAATCCGTGATCAATTACTTTAATATCAAAAAAGTTTGCCCTTTTAATTATACTTAGTATCATGCGCCTCCTAGTGATAAAGTCGCCAACTTAATACGTTTAGTGACTTTCGAAGCCATCTTCATCATTATTATCTAATTTTTATTTTAAAGCTGTACCATCCTTATGTTGCTGGACTTAAATGGTTAACAAAATACAATTTACGACCATACTTAATTAAACATTCTGTATTTTTACCATACCCCACACATTAGGGATCCAAAAGATCTTTTAATGTTATATAATCAACATAACAGAACCACCTATTTATATCCTAAGAAAAACCTCTTTATAACGTAAGTTATATAACGTAGATGTTTCAGAATATGTGTTAGGCCCAACCAATGCAAAATACGTAACGAGGTCGTGTAAGTTTCGAAACCAAAACGTTGTATTTTTAACGTAACTACGATTTTGTTAAGTTGAAGGAAATATAACGAAACTATTAGGTTCAAGGCGCTGTTATTGTTTCAAGATGATTAACGTAACAAAGGAACAAGAAAACATAAATGTAACGTAATTACGATGATTTTTTGCTTAGTGGGTTAGATTATATTAAAATTACTTAAAATAAAAAAAAAATCCTTCAAGCAATCACACTTGAAAAACCTTTGGTATCTAGAGGGAAGAAGCATTAATAAAGCTAAAGAACAAAAAAAAAATAAAAAAGCGACATCAGAAATATTAGCTCCAGGGAGGAACAGGGCAAAGCTGGAAAATAATACTATACCGGGTGACAACGAAATCACTACCCAGCCTTTCATTTTCTTGAATAAAAAGATATGGCTTTCAAATTTTAGAATGACATATTTTATTATAAGATGTCGATTTTGGATATTATAAAATTCTACACTTCCGGTTTAACCGGAAACGACATTAACTTTGTTTTTTTTAATGGAATACCCTGTATATTTTTCAAAATTTGGGTTCTAAGGATCATTCCTGATATAAAATATAAATTATATAATATACCTATCTCCGCTAGTTTTTAAGAAAATGGGGATTAAAGATGTCCAAACTACCGCACATTATGCAGTTTATGAAAACAAAGAAATAATATAAAAATTATTATGTTTAATTTAATTTTTTCGAAGACTTTATCTGTGGAGGTCATAATAAAACTACTTCCGGCTTTACGGAAGTGCGAAAATTGACTTTTCTAATACATGTTACTCTAAAAATTTAAATGCAACACCCTGTATATTTTTTTAAATTTGGATTCTACGGGTCATTCCTGATATAAAATTTATATAATGTGCTATACCTATCTTTGTTAGTTTTTGTTGTTTTATTTAAGTAGTTAATTAAAAAATAATTTAGAGTTAAATTAAAAAATATTAAATGTTTTTAACGTTTATTTGTTTTCCCTATAACTGCATAATATGCGGTCGTTTGGACATCTTTATTCGCCATTTTCTCAAAAACTAACAAAGATAGGCATAGGATATTATACAGATTTTATATCAGGAATAACCTGTAGAATCCAAATTTAAAAAAATATACAGGGTGTTGCATTTAATTTTTTAAAGTAACTTTATTGGGAAACTCAATTTTCGCAGCACTTCCGGTAAAGCCGGAAGTAGTTTTATTATGACCTCCGCAGATAGAGTCTTCAGAAAAAATTAAATTAAACATAATAATTTTTTATATCATTTGCTTGTTTTCCCATAAAACTGCATAATATGCTATAGTTTGGACATCTTTAATCGCCATTTTCTCAGAAAATAGCCAAGATAGGTATAGGACATAATATACATTTTATATCAGAAAGGATTCGTGGAATCCAAATTTTAAAAAATATACAGAGTATTCCATTGAAAAAATCAAAGTTGATGCCGTTTCCGGTTAAACCGGAAGTGATAGAGACATGTTATAATATCCAAAATCAGCATCTTATGATATATTATAGCATGCTAAAATTTGAAAGCTATATGTTTTTATTCAAGAAAATAAAAGGCTGGGTAGTGATTTCGTTGTCACCCGGTATATGACAAAAGGCGCATTGATAAAGAACTCACTAAAGTTAAAATAAAAATTAATGTCTGAAATAATAATTATATTTTTATTTTGTTTTTTTTAAATAATATATTTTTTAGTGTACCCTTTACCTTTTAATTTTTAATATTTCACATTCTTGAAAAATATGGGAAAATATCAGGGAAAACCTGTAAATTTCCGGGATTTTTTTGTGATTTAAGAGTGTAAAACCTGTGAAAGAAGTTACCATTTTTACCTTTTATAACTACCCCCTGTGTCCACATGGAAGCAAGGGATTGTATCTATTGGGATTGGAATAAACACATTACAATGTGAAAATTCCATATCACCGATGATGTCCAAATATAAGTTCCATCTCTTAGATTATTAAGTATTTTAGATTACTTAAAAAAACACTTTAAATTTCCAATAATTATAGATATAATAATAAAAAAAATGATTGTCAAAGCAAATTTAAATTTTTGAAGCGTTACGCGTAAATTAAAACAATTAGGCCATAACGGGGTATGCAAATTTCAATATTAATTATTCAAAATGTCCGGGTATAGTTGGCTATTCAATTACACTAAATCATATCGATGCCTGCATGACTTAACTCATACCAATTTGAAAGTTATGTCTCTGCGTGCTTGTTTAATGTAATACAAACAGAATTACAACGTCTATTAAACCTAAGGTCAAAGTAAAACATGTGTACAGTTAGTTGTATTGTGGGGTCATATTTATTTCTGGTTGAACTAAGAAATTCTAGACTTACAAAATAAAAAAATAAATTTTCTTTAACATAGCAACAAAGTACTTGTAATATTTTATTACACAAACCTAATGAAGTATTACGTAATTAAATAATGAAATTAACAATTATACCAAGAAACTCTTTGTGGTGGATGGCACACCAGCAATGTTCTTAAAAGTGCATTTACGCTACACCTTAGGGGTGCTAAATTCGGTGTATCGATGCGATGTTGTTTCCGATTGCAAGCCTACAGGAGATAACGTTTTTCGGTAACTGTTTTTCACTTAAATGACATAAATTATATACCATTTCAAAGGTAAGAAAATAATCTATGCCTTTGCTGTAGCGGATTTTTGAAATATAAGTCAAGCTAAGAGAAAATAGTATCTAAACATAACCGATTTTAGGGTAACTTTCACTCAAGGAAATATTAAAAACTAAATCCAAATTTGAAAAAACTATTACAGCGGAAGCCTAGATTTAAGTGTTGGCTTTCATATAGTTTTTGTAAATTATTGATAACTTATACCGTTTTTGAGAAAAACATTATGCCCCGAACCTCAAATTGGATCCAATTTTCGCGGCGCGAATGGACTCTTAAAAAAATGTGCTTCCTAACCTGCGCCTACCTTAACAGTTACATAAGAAATACTTATTTTTTTCTGGTTTGTTTCAATTATTTATAAAAAACCTAGTTCTTTTAACTATTCTTTTTTTCATTTTAATACCATATACTTGAATAACCTTTGTTGTGTTTAAAAAATATTAATTTAAGATAATCTCGTTATATTTTTATACATCTAAAGCCTTTAAATTTGCCTTATTTCTTTTTAAATGTCTTTCTTAAAATATTTATTTTATTATTTCATCAATCAATATTAATTGTATGTTTAAAAACAGAAAAATTAAAACTTGTAAAAAAAATAAAAAAATTATTTTGTATAATTTACTAACCCTCTCAACTTCGCGTTTTTCACTATTACATATTAGTAATTTTAAAAAATTACCCCGCAAATAATATAGAGATTGATCTATTTAAAGGCAAAATACGTTGGTGGATATATTATATAGTTTTGTGGCGCATTTATACTTTAATAATTTGTAGTTAAATTTACTTTCAATAAAGTTTTTTTACAATGGGACCTCTTCGGTCCTGGTCTCGGGTTATAGCGACTGAGTGCGCTTAGCCCTATTGACCCCTATGAACTGGCAGATCACCGTTAACAAAAAAAAAAAAACTTTCAAAATAAAAAATAAAAAAGAATTAATGATATATTTTTTTAAATAATTATCTTCCTGATTTTATACAAACGTTTTATATTAACATTTATGTTAAATAAATGTTAATATTTAAATGTAAAACTTTCAGATCATTAGCCACACGCGTAAAAAACATTAAAGATACATTAAAAATACAGAACTCCACAAATCAAAAATATGTCACACGCAATTATAAGAACCACATAATAAATTCTCCAAAAATCATAAAATATAAAAAATATATATATATATATATATATATATATATATATATATATATATATATATATATATATATATATATATATATATATATATATATATATATATATATATATATATATGTATATAATTCATTTAAAAATATTTGCATTTATACAGGATGATTGAAAAAAAAGTACCATACAAGAGTTATGTTTTTTTAAATGAGACACCCTTTCTTATAGATTTTGGATTCTATAGCAAAAATAAAGCCATGTTTCAATAAAAGTATTTATACCTAATCGCCACCCTTTTTGAAATATTTACAAATTTCTGATTTAGTAAAACTTAAGTAATTTTTTTTTCATTGTAAATATTTAGTAAGCATACTATTACTACGCTATGGTTTAACATTTTTATTAAAATACTATACGGGGTGGTCAAAAAATAATTTCTTATGTTATTATATAACATTCTTCTGGAAATAATTATCTTATTTTAAATAGACCACCCCATATTTGACTATTTAGTATTACGCAGAATTTTATTACCAATTCATTGATATAGGGTTTGCCTCTACCTAAAACCGTTACTTTTTAAATTATTTCGAATTTTGTGTAGTGCGTGCATTTAACACGTAATAACATAGTAATAAGAATCGTAAAGTCTCTGTGTCAAAGCCTCTTTAATTTAAAAATATTTTATTATGGTAATACTATACGTGTTAAATGCATGCACTAGACAAAATTCAAAATAATTAAATAAGTAACGGTTTTAGGTATAGGCAAACCCTTTATCAATGAATTAATAATAAAATTCTGCAAAATATTCAATAGTCAAATACAGGGTGTTCCATTTAAAATAAGAGAGTTATTTTTGACCACCCTGTATATTATTTTGATAAAAATGTTAAACCAAATCGTAGTAATAGTATGTTTACTAAATATTGGCTATGTAATTAATTTAAATATTTACGATAAAAAAAATTACTAAATTCATACAAAATCAGGAATTTGCAAATATTTTTAAATGAAGGTCCTCTACCGTCTGCATACATCCTGCAAAAGAATTTTCTGAAAATTCTCACGGGCTTTGTAAAACTTATATATATATATATATATATATATATATATATATATATATATATATATATATATATATATATATATATATATATATATATATATATATATATATATATATATATATATTAGTTTGCATACTTTTAAAAATTAAAAAATACAAAATTAAGATTAGCTATCACATTCACAGTTTTATTAGTATTTTAAAATCTGAAAGCTTTATTTTTATCTGTATTAACTAAGTTAAAAAAAAATCAAATTTATAGTTAACCAACTGAAAAAAATTGTTTTATTGTATCACGCAGTTAAACCCTATATTCTTTAGCTCTTGAAAAAAACTTTAAACCACTTATCTTTAAAGAGCCAAGTCCTTCTGACATTTCTTAAATTTATATCTCTAACCTTGATAACTTTTTCAAAGCTCATAGGGTATATAATATATTATTTTAGGGAAACGTACTTCTATCGGAAATTCAAAAGGTTTTACCGTATTTACTAACCCGGATAACCTTGGAAATCGATAAAACCAATATGCAATAACACATAAAATTTCCAAAGGCTTTCAGTATTTTCAATATGGCCCCATAAATACGTTTTACGATGCTGATGCGAAATCTAACAACTTTATTAAGTTATCCATATAAAATGTTTACATAAATCTTTTTCAACCATCTACCTGCAGAATTTTATAAAAGTCAAAATTGTATATTAAAATAAATTTATGGAAACAATTTTTATGCTAAAATGTATATGTGCTAGGAATGGGCCAAATCGAGTATTCTTGGTATTTGATTACTTTAGTTTTTGTTCAAAAAGCATTTTAATGAGTACTCAACACCAAGGACTCGCATTGGCATTCAAATAATAATGTTTTTAATGTTTAAGAAAAAAAATGTTAATGATATTCTTGTTGCTCTTCTCGACAATTGACAATAGAAAATAAGAATCAAAATTAATGGATTTAATTTTTAAATTTTGGTTATTTTATTCCAAAGAAATCCCGAATAGAAGTTAAAACGCTGTTTTAATTGTTTGGATTTTTTCCAATTAAACACAAGTAATTAAAAAAACGTTATATCAAAGTCCATTATTTTAAATTATGTTTTTACCGTGGTAAAAAATAACCATTTATTTTACTTCAGTTCAGGAAGTTCAGGTATACAAAAATTTTTTCATTATCTTTTATGATCTTCCTAAAAAACGTCCTAAAAAGTTAGTATGCAGTTATATCTTTTACAGGCAATAAAAGCCTTAGAAGACAAAGTGCTTTTTTCTAATAATAAAAGAACATTTATTTTTATGATATTTCGTTTTCTTTTGGGCTCTTTTAGTACATAAAAAATATATTTTCCTTAAAATTGTTTTTTTAAAATTCATTTATGTTAAATATTGCCCGTAAAAATTATTAATTTCAATTTTTTTTATAATGAAAGCATATTTTTAAAACACTTGACATTTTTTAAGTCGTATAATTTGCATATTTTAGTTCTTTTTCGTGTTCTCTCATAATTTTTAAAATTTTATTTAATTTGCTTTAGTAGTTTTCGAGCAATAAATCAAAAACTATTAAAAATCGTTTTGCACGCCTGAAAAAAAAAATACTGAAAAAACGGTTTTAAATCTGCTAAACCTTTCCACAACTCGGAGCGTTGTGGGTGTAATTGTTGCAAACGCGTTAATTATCCTTTTCCGCATGTTCTGCTGAGCTGTTGCACCTGGCTATTAACTAGGTCTTTTACATACCCCATAGAAAAAAGTCCAATTAGGTTAAATCGGGCGACCCCGCAGGCCATCTAACTGGTACCCTCATTTAATCCAACAATTTTCGTGTGTCAACAAAGCTCTGACCGAACGCGAAAAATGGGCTGGAGCTCCATCTTGTTATAAAACGTAGCCTTATCAATAAATAATACGTTTATAAAAAAAAATTAAAGGCGAAATCCAGTCCAGTTACAAAACTTAACTTTACACTGAAAAACAGTTTTACTCACAACCTGGTGAAGTTAATTGTGGTTTGCATAAAAATGATGTATTTTTAAAATTTTCTGAATTGACTTTTCACTTATTTCAACTTCATCCATGCGTGCCTAACTAATGTTTGATTTTTTGTAACTCTTAACTAAACTGCTAATTCATCTTCCTTATTTGTAATCGCTTTGATGTTTTCATCCGTTTTGTAGTCTGTGCTCCCTGTTTAAAGAAAACGCTCTATCAGTCTGCTAAATCTTATTGGTTCTGGATGGCCTTTCAGAAAACTAACCCGTTAGAAAACAATTTTTATCCTTATTTCCCAATAAAAAAATCATGTCAATAAGCCATTTCTTAAAAAAAATATTTTTTAAAATAAAATATTATTTCATAAACTATATTACTTATTTATTTCGTAAACCTATTGAATTATTTGTTAAAAAACATTGTTTTTTTGGTGGAAGTCTGAATTTTTTTATATAATATAACGTGCAAATTTGTAATTTTTGGTATATATCTTGATTATGGTTCAGAATTTCAATACACTTGTTATAAAATAATTAATTTCTATTTAAATTATAAATCAAATAGTGGAATACCGTACATTGTAATTCATTTTAAACTCTTAAGAAAAACTGGTTTGAAATTTGACATTTTTGAAAAACAAAATTGACACCCTGTATAAAATAAAAAATATATATTTAATATCAGGGTATACGTCGTGCATTAAATTTTAGACTATAAAGCTTGGACAAAACAGATCTAAAACGTTTTTTATTTTAATAATTTTTTCTGGTTTTAAATTATTTTCCCCAAACTACTAAAGCAAATTAAATAAAATATGAATAAAATACTGTGTGACCATTAAAAAAAAATAATTTCTTGTCCTCATACTTTTTGTATATGCAAAAAATATTTTCCTGAAATACAGTTTTATGTACAGTATAAGTATAAGTTAAAAAATTAAATGCGTTTGACCAAATTCCCACCTTAATTGATATAGGAGCTCCTTTTATTAATTTTTTCAAGTTACCAAATTTGCTTTATTTCTTAAGCCCAATTTAAAATTTAGTTAGAAAATCGTGATTTATTAGGTAAAAACTTGTAGATATTTTAAATTATTTCATGGTCACAAAGTATATTTTTAAATTTCCTATATATTTCGATCGGAGAAAATTTATTAATATTTAAGAAAAAATCCTAAATCAGGTAGTTTCTTATTACTCAAAAAAAGTATCATTTAATTTTTAATATACCTTCACAAAATGTCTGCTAAATATTTTTCCTCTTAATGGATTAGTTTAAGGCGTGTGGAAATATCGGAAACATTTAAACATAAATTTAGACTTCAAGCGATATTTTATACTTCAACGTAAACATTTAGTTTTATGGTTTATTGCCGAATAAAAAAGAAAAATAAATACTTTCATCTTTGGTGTTTTTCTGAATTTTGCTCTTTAAATTTACAAATATATTCTTTAACTCCTTTTTTATAACCGATTATCTTCGTTTTAACTGTTTAAGCAAAAACCTGAATTTTTTTATTTAATTTTTAAAGCTCCATAGTTCCCGAAAATAATAATTTAAAAACAATAAAAGCCAGGTTTAAAAAAAACAGGTTATTTATTTTGTTATCTTAGTCCCCAACTTTCTTATATAATTTTAAGTTATTAGCAACATTATAAACCTGAAATTATTTTAAAAATATTGAATAAAAAAACAGTTCAATCTCTTGTAAAAACAATTCAACGAGAATCCGTGTTTGATTCTGAATTACATTTAAACAAGTCGGAAGTACTTTTAAAAAAATCTATTTTTTAATTGATACTTTTTGAATTATAAGTGACACTTTCTAATGTACAATTAGAAGTAATGTAGTATATTACAATTTTAGGAAAAGGTGTGTTAGAATTATTGATTAGCTGTGTAATAATATTTTTATACCAATAGTTTTGGTAAAAACCTTCTCTTTGGATAAACACAAGAATAATTTTGTTGTAAAGCTGTAGTTAGATATTTAAAATGACTTTAAAATCTTGGTTTTTCTCTGTTCTTACACGTTTTATTTTAGTAATATTAAAGAATATAATGTTTGATTTAACAAAACACTATAATTTACACCTGTATATTTTCTTTGTAAAAACCATATAAACCTATTTACTATTAACTATTACGAGCTGAAACAGGTAGGTTATTTCTCCTAATTGTCAGGCTTATTAAGTTAAAGTATGAACATACAATTTTTTAGGCTAACATAATATTAACCCTATTTGGAACGTTGAAATAAGGCATAAATATAGCAGCAATACTCTTTTACTTAATGTTCTAACACACAATTTTTTTTGTGGTTTTAACTTATTTTATTTGTTATCTGCGTTTAATTACTGCTTTCTGTGAGATTAGCGAAGTTAAGAAACGCCAAGCACATTTAGTAATTGAATGTTTGACCGTCAGTAAATACCCTGTGTGGTTGGTTTTGTTATGAATTCCAGATAAACTGTACGTGCCGTGCCGCCTGAATAACATTATTTAGCCGTCAATTGGGAACTGTTTACAGGTAGTTTAAAGGTAGTAGTTATTTGTACATTGTCAGTAGTGGCACTACTGTGTTGTGCAAAAGGCGCAATCAAAATGTAATTTTTGTATGTTTTGGTACTTAAACAACTAAACAGGAAAAAATGGATTAAACATGAAATCCCGGCACCCACGGTACATAGTACTTCATGCAATATAAAATATTTAGTAAGGTAAATTTTTTTTAGAAATGCATAATTTGTGTGTGCATATTATAACGTACACCTAAGAGATATAAAAAAAGTTATAAATAGAATAACAATTTAATGCATAAATTGTTTAAAACAAAAAGCATTAACAAAAATTTAAAATATGATAGAATACAAATTTAAATTTTCGATGATATTTGTTTGAATTAGTATTTAAACGTGTCTGGAAATAAAAAAGTTTTACAGGTTAATGGTTTATACCCTAATGACATCTAATGAATATTGATGTGCCAGATTTAATTACCTATTACCTATTACTTGTTAGATTGTCATGTTATGGAATTAAACAACAGACCATTAAAATCGGTAATTACGCGTTTAATTGCCAACGATCAACTTAGGTGTAAGGAGTTGGTCGTAATAATTTAGATAGTTTATCTTCAGAACCTTTAAATTTAAATTAATTTTCATGAGGTTATTGGCATGCACTAAATATATATATTTTATAATATAAAAATAAAACAGCTAAACCTACGTAAAGAGGTTAACATGTTCAACGCAATATCGTGAGTAAAAATAGATGAGAGTCATACATGTAAAAATTATATAGGGTCAAATTTATGTGTATAATAGTTGGGAGTAATAATTTGGACCATTTATCCTAAATCCTTTGGATAAAAAATAATTTTTATAGGTTTTTACATTATGTATTTTTTTGCATTGTTATATTGCAGCGGCTATCGCTACGTAAAAAAAAAAACCTAACAGCCTGCCCTTTATAAATTAATTTTATGGCCTAAAATCCTTATAAAGAAGCTTTTCTGACAGGCGCTGCACTACAACTTTGGAAAAATTTTATAAAACCAATTTCGGAAAGGTTATGCATGCGTATCAATGCATGCATGCATAGAATCACTAGTTAATGTTGCAAAAGCAGATGAGCGTAGCATATCTAGAAATTATGTAAAGCCAAATGAGTTAACCGAACCGAATCATTTCTGCGTTCCTTACAAATTTAATATGTTACTAATATACAATTTTAAAAGTATTTTATTTTTATAAAGAAGCATTTTATTCAGTATGGGTGACCAAGAATTATTGTATTTTTAAACGTAGCGAAGGACTTATCATACACTATACTGTAGTATTTAACAAATCTCAAATTGTATTAAGTAAATAAATGTTTATAATTAAACATATTTTAGACAAATAAAATTGCTTGTAATTAATAATATTCAATATTGCTTAATACGTGTAGAAATTTAGTTCTTTGAAACTTTTAATTATTATCAATAATATAATAATACATTTATTTTCTTCGGCTTGATTCATTATCACCAAACCAAAAAATAAAATAATATACTTTCAAAAGCATTGTATTTAAACCTGTATGAAATTATCCCAACATTTTTTGGTTTATAACAATAAAAATTTTAAAAGGTTATTTTTGGAACGAACGAACGAACTAAAAGTTATTTACGATACCAGTTCGTTATGTTTTTTTATAAATAAAATTTTATTAAGCCAAAAACAATTCAATTAAGCACCAACATAAAAAATATATAAATGTGTACATTGGTGTTTTAGAGGAAGTAGAGGGTCTAATTAAAATATGTATAATAAAATTTTACCCAAATAATATTTCAAAAGGTAAAATTACTAAAACTGTTTCTCCTAAATTGTCAGAACAATTTATTACAATTTGATAATTGGGTCGTAACTGCTGGCAAATAAATTTTAAAACTAAATCAAGCTTAAAGCACATTTTTCCAGATAACTACTGTGACTGAGTTTTCAGTTACCAATTTAAATTTAAAAAATATGTATTGCCTATGTTTTTTTTTAATTATAATGACTCACGGGAAGTGGTGTTTTAATGTGGCAAATACAATTACTTTCTTATTGCCTAATATAGAATATAGTAAAGTATTGTTGCCAAACAATCCGAAAAATTATTTCTGAAATAATTTAAAAAATATTTAAAAAACTAAAAGAAACTTGTTATGCTAGAATTGTTATTAAAAATAAACCTTTCGTTTAATTTTTATAAGTTTTAGAAACAGAACCAAAGAAAAATATATATTTAAATTGTATTGCCGATATTTTATAACACCACTACTTTAAATGCAACTTTTTATACTAATTATGCACCAAACCCACCTACTTGAAAAATATTATTGCTGTCCGTATTGAGTATCATGACGCACTGATCAAAGTGATGATGTTCCATTGTACTTGTAGAGTACAGAATTGCTAAAGGAGATTCGGTTTTGGTCTGAAATGCGTTATTTGTCCCTCTGTGATCCAGGTCATGGCATAAACAGGCAACTAAAAGTCCCAACATTTCTAAATCACTCATAAATCTGAAAGAAAAACATTGTTTAATATATATACTATAATCTTTAGTTTATATCATTTAAAATACATAAAAAAATCAGAGTAATTTAGGACATGTAAAAAAGTAGAGCTTAAAATAGTGCTTTTAGAAGTTGCTAGATAATATTATTTCAAAAGAATGAACTAAGTAGATAGTTCATTTAATTTAATTTTCAATTTAAAAAAAATTATTGCGGGTTTAAAACTATTAGGAACAGAATTTATGTCATTTAACCAGTGGTCGTAAATTGCTCTCCTAATTTGTTCTTTCTTTACAATCTAATTTGTTTAATTGGGCCCTTTATCAAGTGGTTATATCTTAAAGTAAAAACTACAAAAAAAAAAAAGGAATAAATATAAAAACATAAAAGTTTTTTTTTTTGTGATGATAAGATGGTCAGAGTAAATATATTTTTTTAAATAAAAAGTATAAAAAAAATAAAAACCGTACATAAAAGTTGTTTTTTATCAGGATGGTCTTTCGATATCATGATAATATCCTAAAAAAAATGCATGCTTCATACTGGGTTTAGCCTAAATAATTATTATTTTTACTCAGCTTTCTAAACAATCTTACTGCCTATTTAAAACGTTATAAACTTTTTTTAACCTATTTGTTTACTTAGATATTTTCTATAATATTTATTTATTACTAAATATTTTTAAATTACTTGCCAGACATGCAAGAAAGGAACGCTTTGGTCTAGATCCCAGGGTATAGACTTGTTTAAGAACAAAGGAAATAGAATCAATTTACACTTACGGACCTGCAAACTATTTAAAAAAATAGCAACCCTAACAACCTAATAAAATTTAAAAAAATATTTATTAGCGTTGGTCTCTTTAACTTAAAAATGTAAACTAACAAAAAAAAAATAGAGATTCTTTAAAGCAAAATTTAAATATTTTAATTTTAATATGTGTAAAATAGAAATTTTTAGGTTTATTTTAAAAGTTTAAAAATGGCGATCTACTTGTTTTTGAACCCTTGATTGATATATTTTTTATTTTAATAGGTTTTTTTTTAGTCTTGTTTTCTTTTGTCCGATGAAGAAACCAAAAAATATTTTGGTACTAATTAAAAAATGTTGCATTTAAGAAGTTATAAACCAAAAACAAAAGAAATCAGATAACTGTTACTTATTATACTCATAAAATCTCCTTTTTATATTTATGCAAGTAAACTATCAAGTTTATAAAAATAGACCCCTTACATTCGTGTAGAAACCATTAAGAACGACCAATGCCACTCCCGTAAATTGCAAATAATTTTTTTAAGGATAATGCTTCCAAGTTCAATAAGGTGTAAGAAGTAATGAAAACTTGCCCAACGGCAGCTCTGGAGACAATGTTGAACCTCCTTCCCCTGCACCTGCACATAAAGAGGGAGGCGATACTGAGGGCCTCCAGAGTAATCCAGACACAAAATATAAAGTCAGGAGACCTGACTGGTCATCTTAAAATTTTGGAAAAAATCAAGATTGAAGCTCTGACCAAACCCACGGACATGATGCCTATAGTGCGGGACTTCCAGCGCTCTTTTGAAGTGGTTATTCAAGACCGCCAAACTATGAGTGTGAATGCACCAAAGCATAAAAAAGGCTCACTTGTCTGGTACACTGATGGATCTAAGATGGAACGGGGGGTTGGAGCGGGTGTCTTTGGACCTAGATGTAGACTATCAAAGTCTCTCGGTGGGGCTCCGTCCATCTTCCAAGCTGAAATCCATGCAATTTGCGCTTCTGAATGTGCCAAAAAAGGCCTTCGAGGCGCAACCATATATATTTTATCGGACAGCCAGGCTGCTTTGAAGGCATTGACTTCATGCTCTTTTAATTCAAAGCTGGCCTGGGAATGTCGACAATCACTTAGCCAACTGGCCAAACACAACAGAGACTTGGAGTGGGTACCAGGACATGAAGGAGTGGAGGGCAATGAAATTGCCGATCAACTCGCCAAGGAAGGAGCACAGAGACCATTTTATGGACCTGAGCCCTTCGGTGGCACCACTAGAGGCCACCTCTACGAGCAACTCAGAACATGGGAAAAAAGTCAAAAAGAGACTTACAGGAACAACATTCCAGGACAAAGGCAGGCGAAAACATTTATTTCGCATTCACCTAAGTAGTGAATGCAGAGAACTGACCCGACAACGGCTTAAATACCTCGAAGGGGTATATCTTACTCCTAGAGATATTATTCAGCTTGCACCGCGTAGTATCCTGAACTTTGCTAAAGGTATAGGAATTACCGGGCACTAAACAACGAAGGGTATTCACAAAAGATCTCTTTAGGTCCAAGTGAAAGAGGGCTACACTAGAGCCGAGCGACCCCGTTCATTACAATACAATACAATACAATACAATAAGGTGTATGTTTTTTATGCGTTATAATTAGAAATCCTAATAAAATATTTCCCTTATATTTTATGGTTTTAAGCATTAAAGGTCAGTCATTTTAAGTAAGTTTCCGAAGCAGCATCAATTCTGGACAGATATGCTCTTTTGCCTGCCTTTTGAGAAGTATGTATTAAAAAAATGCGTTATTTGCTAGGCATTCAATAAGTGCAAAATTTTTCAACCAATTGTATGTCATATATGTTTGATAGGTTGCCTTTCTAATCCTGGCGCAATCATCATAAAACTTTAAGAAGGATTGGGAAGGGACAGTAAACCTTCCAAATTAGAAAAAAAAATGTTTTTTGAACTATTTAGACTGATTACCTTAATGTTCTGCAAGCAGAGGTAATATTAAATGCGGTCTATATGAATGTTACTTAACACTGATATCTGTCATTTAATTAGATGACTAGTCAGTATATGTACTGCCGGCCAACAGCGTAATATCTTACTTCACTAACACAAACTTACCATTTAGTCATTGCCTGTAATGCCTAGGCAAAAAAATAAATAAAAATTTTATAATGCTGTTTCCTTAAAACGAAGTTAGGCATAACAAGAAATAACTAAATAGTTAGTCAAATACTGTAATAGTAAGGCCATTACGCTCTTTGCCTGTTATACATGTACTGACTAGTCATTTCAGAAAATAATGGATTACGCATACAAAATAAAATTTGTATAAAAACTCTTCGTTTACGTTTTGCATAAAACTTATTTACGATTGATGTGGTGAAGAAAAAGCTATTTTTTGTGGGGACGTTCTTGACGTTGTATCGATCTACAAAACTGTCCTTTGCCCCAACCTCTTTATTTTTGCCCTTTCTAAAATCATATCAATTTTTTAAAATGAAAATTTAGCTTCTTTACTTTTAATTACTTACCAATCGTTAAACTTGCTCATATTGCAATAATTTGCTTTTCTTTGTACCTTGTGCATTGTATTCACTTGTTAATAATACAGGGTGGCCGTCCATATTTTGACCCATTTTGATCGCGAATAACTTTTGAACAAGATGCGGTTTTCGCAAATATACTTATATTTCTTTAAAGTTTATTCTCGAATCTTTACCATTTTTATGTGACATTCCATTAGCTCAAAAACAAAATGGCCGATTTTCCGATATAGGACAACTTTGTTATTTTAAATAGAACACCCTGTATATGTTTCAATATTTTTAAAATTTAATCTTTCCCCTTTAAAAAAATGTAACACAAGCTACGGTTATCTTAAAAATAACGCATTTATTGACCTCCAAAGAATTGGCTGTATGTCGAATAGGAATATTATTTTAAAAGGATTTTTGAAAAGTCGCCTGTGGAAACAAAGTTATCTCGTTTCCATAACAGCAACAAGCCTCATTGTCAGCCATTGTTGGTCATTTTTGACAAGTTATTTTAATTAGGAAGCGCAAAATGTTCTCGTTAAGCGAAAAAGGAAAATGTGTTATTATGTTTGCCGAAACCAAATCAGTAAAAGATACCCAAAGATTTAGAAACATGTTTAATAAAGCTCCACCCACAAAAAATTAACTAAAATCTGGCAGAAAATTCTGGAGTACAGGATCTTTTAGCCCGTAAAAAGAAATTAGTAAACAATGAGAATTTGCTAAATAAAACGTTACAAATTCTGGAGATAACTCAGGAAGATCCAACATTGTCAACAAGAAAAATCTCAACTTCAGTCCATATTCCTAAAACTACAGTACAAGAAATCATGAAAAAAGAACTTAAATTAAAGCCATACAAAATTCAAAATGTTACAAGAAATAAAATAAACTGATTTTCCATAAAGGGTGGAATTTTGCCAGAGAATTCAAAATTTAGTAAGGAACAATATACATTTTTTGGATAGACTAATAATGTCAGACGAAGCCACATTTCACCTCAATGGAAAAGTAAATAAGCATAACTGCAGGTTTTGGGCAACAGAAAATCCTCGACAATATAACGAACACGTTAGAGATTCGCCAAAAGTCACAGTCTGGTGTGGTATGTCAAAGCAAAAATTTATGGCCATTTTTTTTCATGAACCAACTGTAACCTCTTGGACTTACGTTGATATGTGAAATATTTTTTTATCCCCAATTGCAAGAAGAAAATTTATTGAATTTCGTCTATTTTCAACAAGATGGGGCTACACCACATTATGCTAACATTACCAAGGATTCACTGACCAACGTTTTTGGAAACCGGTGGATTGAAGAGGAGGCCCTATTTCCTGGCCACCTCGTTCACCAGATTTGACTGTTCCAGATTTTTTTCTGTGGGGTATGTGAAAGAGAGGTGTTATAGTCCACTTCCCAAAATTTAGAGCAATTAAAAATTTATATCCGAAACATAATAGAAAATATTCCTGAAGAATTTTTAGTCAATAGTTTTAATAAGTTTTTTTCGAATTTAAATAAGTGGTCGAAGTCGGCGGAAGGCATTTTCAACATTTACAGTAGTTTTTTAAAAAAGTAATGTAACCTTATTTTAACTATTATTTTGTGATTAACCTAAACCTTGGCGATCCTTTTTTTTGTCATATGAAGCAAATTTTAATTGTTAAATAATATTGTTGGTCGACATGCAGTCAATTTTTCGAAGGTCAATAAATACGTTGTTTTTGAGATAACCATAGCTTGTGTTACATTTTTTTAAAGGGGAAAGATTAAATTTTGAAAATATAGAAACATATACAGGGTATTCCATTTAAAATAACATAGTTGTCCTATAATGGAAAATCGGCCATTTTGTTTTTTGAGCTAATGGAATGTCACAATAAAATCGTGAAGGTACTAGAATAAACTTTAAAGAAATATAAGTGCATCTGCAAAAACCGCATCTTGATACCTTTATTTGTTCCAAAGTTATTCTCGATTAAAATGGGTCAAAATATGGCCGGCCACCCTGTATTTAAACAATAATTTTACTAAATTTAAATTTCTACTTGTCTGTAAATTTTATTTGCAGTTTAAGTAGAAAAATGATAATATTTAAGAAATAAAAACAGGAATATCAAATAATTTAGGCTAAAAACTAGATTTTAATTCTTTTTAGAATAACACTAATTTCTGTGGCTTCAAATATCATTTTTTTTTTGGTTATCTAGGGACAGTCCACGAAGGCTGATGCCTAAGTACTAACGTACCGTGGGTGTCTTTTTTTTTGTATCTTTATGACAGCTCACGAAGGATTATTATATATGTATATTATATCCTACGGATTATATATACATATATAAACCTAAGTACCAAAGTACCGTGAGTGCCGGGTTTTCCGGTGTTTAACCCATGTCTTCCAAGTTGTTCCGTCAACGTTGTCCAAGCACTGAAACATGCAAATGTTGCATTTCACAGCACCTTTTAGACAACGCGGTAGTGCCACCAAGGACGTTATTTTTAAATAACTACTACCTAAAAGTCACTGAGTTCAGAGTCACTATTGTTAATTATATTCTTCATTCTATTTATTCTTGTCTTTAAAGTTTAAATCTAATTGTTTCTAATTTAATCTTAAATTTTGTAATTATTTGGTCCAAAATAGGTAATAATTTTGTATATGGCAATTAAAGCGTTAAGTAACTAGCTTGATTAATAACCGTCAATCTTACTCCTTTGTCCTTTTACATGATTTTCATCATATTTGACATAGATGTACCACTACAAAGCTTAGCCATAATGGAAATCAAGGCGTTTATATCAAAGCCCTAGATAATAGACCACTACAAGGAAACAATGTACAACCCAATTATTATTCCATCTCGACTACCCTTTAGCAATTATTATTTGCTTTCAATTTATATTTCGTGCAAAATTGTAACTAAAAATATTTTTTTTAAATTGTTTAAAATATGTAAACGTTAAACATATAATTATTTAAGAAATAATTATTTTACGTTTTTCTACTGCTCCCTAAATTTACTCCCCAGTCGGAAAACGTGCAATAAAAATTTTCCCTAATAACCAAATATATTTCAGAAACTCTACAACAACTTATATAACCTAAACTTCTATATCGCGTGTTCCTTAATTTGATTAATGGCGTTTTGTAAAATATAGCCAAATGATATCTAACTTTTTTTTCTTACATGCAAAATTATTTAATGACTCCTAAAGCACACTACTTTAATCGTTGTTAGGTAACATACCTAAAAATATATAAAACTCTTTGCCAGTACTTCCATAGATACTGATAAAAAAATTATTTTATTTTAATTTTGTAAAAATTATCCCTATTTGCTTTTAACGAAACCAATGAATATTTTTCGCTGGCCGTACTTGCACATGACATTTGAAAAATGTAGATTGCAGGATTTAAGAGGCAAAAGTTGGGCTTTAGTTATATTTTTTATTTTTTATATTTCGGAAATAAAGCCATTTGAATATTTTTTATGTGGAACTACATATGTGGTATTGAAACTGGATAATTTTTTAAAGGGTCTCCATACATAACCTTTTTATTTTTTTTGCGATTTTTCTTTATTTGGTTTCAGACGATCTGCTAGTTCAGAGGGGTGCATAGGTATGAGCAGGCTCAGTCTCTATACCTCGGAACCAGGACCAAAGCGCTCCCGTGGTTTTTTGAGGTCTACCCAACAAGGACGTTTTAATAAATAAATAAATTATATGCTTTAAAGTCTTTGTTGGGTACAAAAGGACTGCTTCGGTCCTGGTTCCAGAGTATAGAAAATGAGTGTGCTTAATCCTATTAACTTCTATATAAACCGGCAGACCGCATGAAACAAAATTTAAAATCGCAAAAATAAAAATACTTCCCAAAGCAGGTGGAAGTCTACCACTGTTTTAAAACAAAAAAATAGAAAACTTAAACTGAATATTTAATAATAATTAAAATTAAAATTTTTATATTCGATATAAAACGTAGGTAATTCGTCTTGGTAGAATTACGTCATAAATTTTGCCAGAACTACCCAATTATTTCATTTTTATATCAAATTGTGGCAATTATAATTTTAATTAATATTTATTATTTAGTATAACTCTTTTTAAAGGGTTTAAATTTTATCTTGAAAACGGTGATAGACTTGCCATCGAAATATAGATAAGTATTTGTTTTTTTTTGGGGTTTTTCTTTCTTTTGATTCAAATGATCTGCCGGTTTATAGGGGTCAATACTGTTACCCGAGACCAGGACCAAAGCGATTTTATTTTGAAAGTATTTTTGACGAGTACTCAACAAGGTCTTTAAAACATAATAATTGTCACAAGCTGTATGTTGCCTCGATGACCTGTTGGATGGTGAAAACTACGAAATAAATATAAAATATTAAAAAAAAGACATTATTATGAGGAGAAAAGTTTGTTCTCGAATATATAGCAAGACATATTAATGTTTTATTAAATACCAACAAATATAAATTACTATATGGGCATAAAAAGATCCACCTGTGATTGGAAATAGAATTAGATTGTTGTTTGTTACGGCCGTTACCAATTAAATATCATAAAGGGTTTTTAAAATATTAACACTTTATTTACTGATTAATGTTGCAAATATAGAAAAAGTAGTACGAAGATGGAATTATAAACTTTTAAATAAAAAAATAATGAGCTTTGTTGTGCCAAGGTAATAAAAATTTAATTTTTAAATTAATATGTTTTATTCCCGACATTTATGTTGTTGGGATGAGTTATAGTTAATATTATGATAAACCCAAATTTTTGGTTGTGTATCTGAAAGGGAAACCAAAAAATAAAACACCCTTTAAATTTTTTTCATTTTGGTTTTTTGGGTTTATGATGGTTTTAAAAAAGAAAATATTTAATAAAAAACATAATATTAGCTTTTTTTGCTTTTGGTTTATTCAAATATATTAAGTTTTAGAAAAAAAAAATTTTAAGATTAACCTTTTTTTTAAAACAAAAAATAAGGATAATTATTACCAATATTATTTCAATAACAACCAATAAAGGCACCAAGTCAAAAACGATGTGGGAGGTTTCATATGAAAACTTTGGGGAGACCTTTTATCTTAACTGTCATCTGTCCGTTTTAAAAAAAAAAAAATTTTCCCATTATTTATTAAAAAACCCGATGTTAAATTTAAAGCATTTTCGTTTTTTAGCCCTTATTTTAAACTTTAAAAAATTTTGTCCGAAGTGCTTAAGTATAATAGTTTTTTAAAAGTAAAAGAACCAGAACAACATTGATATTTTTCAAAATTAAAAATTGTAAGTTAAAGATTAATAGTCTGTACAAAGTTTTAAAAATTAATTATCTCCACTTGCTTTTTTTCCCTTAGTTTTGTTCCCTTTTCTGATTTGGGTCGAAAGTTTTGTGAAGAAGATTGGAAAATTTGCTTTTATATTAATGTCCTGTTAAAAAACGTTATCAAAGACAAAAAAAATGCAGACTTTTAATTTTCAAAACAGATAATTTTAAAACGTTTAAATTGTTATCCGATATGAATTTTTGAAAATTGGTTTGGGGTTTTTGAAAGGCGAGTGACCATAATTATGAGAAAAAACGAAAATAAAAATACAAATTTTTTAAAAATTAGAATTAAATGACAGTTAACAAATGAGTTTAAGAGAATTAAGAAGTCTATAATCTGCTTGTTAGATTATTATAGCACAATAGCAGCAAACTTATTTTACCGGCTTTTTTAAATTTGGTCGCTTTAACAATAAGAAATTTAAACTGTAAGAGTATTTTTTTAATATAAAAAGTGGACACAAATCTTAGGATTAACAAAATGTGTTTTTTATTTAAACGACGTGGGCCAACGAAAACGAAACAAAGACTATTGTGGGCAAATCTTTTTTTTTTAACTTTTATACTCGTCAATTTTATTTTTGAGGTGGTCACCTACTAATCATATTGTCATCCGGTATTAGTGATGAGCGAGACCGGTCTTGGTCTTGCGGTCTTGGTCTTGGTCTTGCAGCAAGACCAAGACCAAGACCAGCAAAACTACCTTTTTGCTTGCAAGACCAAGACCAAGACCGGGGTATGCAAGACCAAGACCAAGACCAAGACCGAGGTGTGCAAGACTACGCAAGACCAAGACCGACCTGCAAGACTCTTGCACTTCTGCAATTTTTTTTGATATTGTAATATTTTATTGTTATATTTAATATACAGAGGCATTTATTTCATACATACATGACAAAAACTGTGTCAAGAACTGTCAAAAGAGGCGATTATATATATATATATAAGTAAGAGTTTCTTAAATAAAATAATAATTAAATCGATTACTTTGTTCTTTTAATTCTATAGTTCTTTTACAACGATAACGAATAAATTTAATAACATGTTTCAAAAATAATGAGATGGTGACTTAATGGTCCGACAAAGCTTGACATCTCCGAAGTCGTTTACGACAGAGAAAAACTAGAGGTACAACAGTTATGGAAGCTGAATATTACTTTTATAATTTTAATGTTTTTTTTTTTAATTAGCTGTCAAGTGATGCCACTTACAGGGTGGATCAAAAATCTCCAAAATCCAGAAATACATTATTTTTATTTCACACTGTAATAGGTAGCACCATTAGATGGCTTCTTAAAATTAAGATAATGTGAAAGTAATGGATTAATATAAAATATTTGCCATGTGATAAAGGAATACTTTTTATATAAATGGATTGTAAAAATCACTTCCGGTTTAGACGGAAAAGTCAAAACCGAAAATAATATTTAAAAATCATCTACGTCGACACTGTTCCTATATAACAACAATTTCCAGCATAATATACAGGGTGGCGATTTTTTCTAAATTGATTTTTCGCCATAATTTTTTTATTTTAGGGGAGAAGCTAAAAATAAGGGAGTTTTCTTGAGTGGCAGTGGATTAATAGAAAAATTCTGGAATATAAAATAATTTTGCATTTTATGCCCTTTTTGTCTATAATTTTTGTATGTTTAGTTTTTCACTATAATGAACGATTTAGGAGATATCGAGCTTTCTCACACTATTGAGCCCCCTTGTATCTGCAGATTGTTTATAAAGTATTTCTACAAACTTTGTACGACAAATTCTTAACCAATTTAAAGGTAAAAATTTCATATAAACTGAAAACTTTTTTTTAAAAATCAGAAACCAATGATTACATATCAGAATTATTTTCACCTGTATTTCACATCTGGTTGAAATTAAAAGTCTTTTTTTTTCTGCTCACACAGTAAACAGTTTTGTATTTACTTTAATTTTATCTGCTTCTTAAAAAAATATATATATAATTCTTATCCCTAAAATGTTTCTTTATGCCACCAAATGTATAAAAGAAGGTTGTGTCTTAATTTAACCAAAAATAGAGCGCTATAAAGGGGTTGATTTACGCAAAGGCTGGGTAGGCTGAAACCTAGGGCGGCAAATATTATAGGCGGCAAATTTACGATTAATTTTTTAAAAAATGTAATGGTAAATTAATATATTTTTTTAATATTTAGCAAAAAGATAAAAACATCCTGAAATTTGTTTGTTTTAAAGAATTGTTAATTAATTTTCTGTATGTTTTACTTTTGTTAAATTTGTTTAATAATTTTTTATAAGAATTACTAGTGTAGTTTACATCCAAAAATATTGACATATTAGAGCGGCAAAAATTTATTAGCCTATGGGCGGAAAAAAATTAAATCCTGCCCTGGCGCTATAAATAAATAAACGCCTTCATTAAAAATATGCTTTTTAATCAAATAATTTAAATGTACGTTTAAGATTAAAACTGGCATATTTTAAAATTTTAAAGCAAAAAATATAGTTCCCATCTTGATTTATATTTAAGTTTTAAAAAAGATATATTTTATTTAAGATTGCTTAGTTTAAATTATTACTACCAAAAAAGCAAGGCCAGCAAGACTCTTGCAGCAAGACCAAGACCAAGACCAAGACCGGGTGGTGCAAGACCAAGACCAAGACCAAGACCTTCTTTTGGCTTGCAAGACCAAGACCAAGACCAGGCTTGCAAGACCAAGACCAAGACCAAGACTAGCCCGGTCTTGGTCTTGGTCTTGTTTTGCTCATCACTATCCGGTATAAACCAATAAATGGAGAGGGTAGTTATGTGATACTCCATTTTATAGTTATTTTAGTTCGCTTTACGGCTATACTTTTATTGCAGCAGAATTTTCTAGGATAAACTATTTCATCCAAAGACCAAAATTAGTCTAAATTTAGTCAGAGATGCGTAGCAAAAGCAATGGACTCTGGCTTATACACTACATCAACGGCAGCAGCTTCCGTTTTGGCCAACATTCCTTTACTGAAGAGCTTAATTAATTAACAGACTCTTATAAGACAATATAAAAAAGGATTAAACATACAAATTGATGACATTAATATAAACCAACAAGCTGGCAGACCGCTAAAGGAAATTAAAGAACTTCTGACAAAAGGGACCAAATTATGGCAAAGCCAATGGGACGAATCCGAAACTGAAAAACTAACATACAAATTTATACCAAACATTGAAAGAAGACAGAAACTCAATATTAAACTCAACAGGAAGATTTCGCAAACCCTAACAAGAAATAGACAATTTGGTGTTCATTTTAAAAAGATCACAAAGGAAGATTTATGCAACAATTGTAACAGAGGCAGGAAGGACAATCCAAAACACAGAATATTCAATTTTAATGGCTTCCAGAAGAAAAAAAGAGTACTAGAAGGAATAATTGAGAAACGAATCCTAAAGGTAAGTACAGACCGGCCAACAATCGCCCGGATACATGTTGTCAACACTGTTGCCAACATGTATCCCATCAACTCGCAACAAGTTGATAGATACACGGCAACAAAGCGCCGATGTTGTGCGGCAAGACATCAAAGAATTTTGTTGAGTGTTGCATGTATCCGTGTTTTCCATTTCAAACGGAAAACATCGCTCTGTTTGGACGGTGTGGCCAACAAGTAACGTCGAATAAGAGACTAGTGAGGTATCATTTATCATCAAATCGGTGCTTTATTTTGTTATTTGTTACAACTGGCAGGTACGTTAATAATGTTAACTTCATATAATAGTGTGGACATGTTTTTTGACGGTAGTTTGGTTAATTTCGCTGTTTTTTTTACATTTACATTTATTTAGAAATTATTTATACTGCATATTATTTGCAGAACATAAAAAAGCTGGAAGTGACCCATATAAAATATAATATGTCCATAATATCTTTGTGCGTACTTTTATTATTTGTTGAGTGAAGAGAGTGTAGTTCCTTGTTATCTCTTTACAGTCAACATGTTATGGACCAAAGAGCAAGTGTTAGAACTCATTGAAATGCTACATACGTCTCCTTCGCTATGGGACATTTCATGCCGAGAATATCGAGATAGAAATCTGAAATATGATGAAATGTCGAAGATGGCTTCGCACTTTCAAACAAATGTGGATGAAATATCAAGGAAAATAAAGTCTCTTAAAACTCAATTTAGCAGGGAGCGAAAGAAAATTAAGGATAAAACTAAAAGTGGAGCAGGCACCATTTCGGAAGACAATATATGGTTTGGATACAAGATGATGATGTTTTTAAGTGAAAACAACACCTCTAGAGGTAGTCGCAGCACTATGGAGGTAGGTATTTATTTTTATTATCCCACTTTAAAAAAATGGCGTCTGAAGACACGCATAGCAGGCCATACATTATACACGAATTAATTTTCACTTTTAATTGTTTTTTTTTATGTTTATTTTTTGTCGATGTCAATAGCTCATACTATGTATAAACAGCTAAAAAAGAGGTTCTACGTTTGGCCTGTATGACTGTATGTATGCATGTATGTATGTATGTATGTATGTTGTATGTATGGCATGATGCATGCATGCATGCATGCATGCATGCATGTATGTATGTATAGAAGATTCGAAAATCCTCCAGTTATTTTTTCTTTTTAGTAGTTTTTGAAGTTGGTTTTTTTTTTATTGTCTGCTTACAATGTAAAAAGAAATGAAAGCCAAAAATACACGTAAATAAGAATTTATTTTACAATACATATTGCAGAATATATGATCACTGATATTCGAGACGTAGTAGAACATAAAATTAAGATTAACACTTAAGAAACTTAGGCAAATCTATCCTGCCACGGTACTTTCCCTTCGTCTGAAATAAAGAATCGGGCTAATTCGTTCCTTACTTCTTTTGCGTCCTTCGGACTCCTTCTCGGTATGCGCTGTAAATTAAGAAAACCTTCCTTATTTTCATGTCTCCATGAACCAGGTATTATTACACCAGTTTCTATGTCTTCACTATCAAATGTACCAGGTGGTGTATATGTTTGTACCGACTTTGTATTTCGTCTTAGAAAGTTGTGTAAGGAAATGCAAGCAAGTACTACACTTTCAACTTTTTTTGGATTTAATGCAATAGGCCTTCTAAATACTCGAAAAACAGTGGCCAGCAAACCAAACACGTTCTCAATAATCCGTCGAGCTCTGCTCAATCGATAATTAAACACGCGTTCTTGGGAACCTTTTGGGTGTGTACCTGGAAAGGGCTTCATAAGGTTTGTGCTTAGTGCAAATGCGTCATCTGCCACTAATACAAACGGTATAACCTGTGCGTTGGATTCCTTAAATAAGGGTGTTGGATTTGGGAGTTGAAATTCATTCCGCGTAAGCTTCTTATAAAATGTTGTATTGGCAAAAACACCGCCATCTGAGATTCTTCCCTGGCATCCGACATCGGCATACCGAATACGGTAGTCCCCATCAGCAACAGCCATCAATACGATACTAAATGTGCCATGATAGTTAAAATATATACTTCCACTGTGTTCTGGTGCTTCGATCTGTACATGCTTCCCATCAACTGCACCAATACAGTGTGGAAAATTCCATTTTGATAGAAAACCGTTTGCAATTTGACGCCACTCGTCCTCTGATTGCGGTATCTGTAAACATCAATACAAATTATAGGCACAAAACTAATACGAATTGTTTATACGCATATTCAGGAAAAACAAATATCTTCAGTCAAATCAATTTAAATTGCTCCAAGACAAAAATATGTGGTTTATATAAAACGAAAAATATTCCTATTTTCCCTAAAAGCAAATGAATGGTTTGTTAAATTAAAGGTTAAATTAAAGCGAAAAAGTTTTTTATCATTTAAATTTGTTGTAGGTAAACGACGAAGAAGAGAATAGCAATAATGACGACGACCTGAATATATCATCCCCAGAACACGCCGAGGAAAATGAAAGTGAAGATGACGGTGATCCTGTTATAGCAACGAAGTCATCGAACTCTGAACCAATAAGACCTTTATCGAAAGCGTCAACTTCCAAGGCAAAGCCGCATTTCCAGAATTCTCAGTCAATAACACCTCCGCCGAACGCGGACGCTTTAGCATCCAAGAAGCGATTCAAAACATTAAAAAGTGATGGCAGGGTTGACGAAGCTTATAATTTTATGCGAAGTGTCCAAGATGATGTGAAATTGAAAGATGACTTTGCGGTATATGGAGAAAACGTAGCCAGTAGAATGCGCGGCGCAAATCAAAGTAGTCGAGCCATATCTATAGCAAAAAATCGCATAGACAACATACTTTTTCAACTAGAGATGGGAGAATTTGCTCATAATAGGGATGCTACACCTCAATCAACCAATTACTATTCTTGGCATGCGTCGCCTACATCGTCTTCAGTTTCAATCCCATTATCTAGTCCATCACCCCACCCGTCTCCATTACCGAACCCATCAACACATTCTTTTCATATGCCGTGGCAATCAGACTCACTAAGTGCCGTACCAAAAACTCAACATCAGCAACCACAACAGCACTTGAATGTGCAACAGTCTCAATCCACCTTATTGGCAGAATGCAGCGAATTTCTTTTACCCAAAAACATTTCTCATTAAACCTTTTTGTAAACACTAGGCATCTACTTGTATTGACAATACATTAATAAATAACTGCCTTGTTTCATTTTTCCTTACCTGACAATATCCTTTGAGCACATCAATGATCGCTTCGCATACTTCGGGTACAATTGAGGAGATTGATTGCTTAGATATTTTAAACAGGTACATTAAACTCGTAAACGAATCTCCTGTGGCTAGATATCGTAGAGCGACCATCAATCTTATTGATGGTGGAATCGCTGCACGGTAGTTCGTATTCTTTTTGATTATTTTAGGGGCAACCAAACAGAGGACTTCTTCGAAATCAGATTTTGTAAGTCTGACAAAATTGCGAAACGAACTACCATCGTTCAGGAGTAACTCCGCCATTAGGTTGTCACCATAGGTTGTCCCATTTTGTAACAACTGTCGCTGCCACCATCTTCTTTTTCGTCTCTGGGCGTGGGAAGCTATTATGATAAAAGCAGCACTAACACCAGCAGCCGTAGAGGGGTCCATTTTCGCCAACACTGCGTTTAGTTTCAACGTTCAACTGGTTTTGGTTTGGACGCACAACACTGTTGACAACATGTAGCCAGACACAAGTTGTTGTGTCCGACAAATATGTTGCCAACACCCGTCAACATGTTGCCAACAGTTGGCAACATTTTGTTGTCTGGTTTGTACATACCTTAACAATTTTATCTTAAAATAAACTAGATAAAATATTTTCTTTAGTGGCTTTTTGTTTGAGTCGAATATTTTGCATCTGTTTTGCTCTATTGCGTTTTTTTAAGTATCAAATTTTAGACTTAAATTAAACAATCGTTTTCTTATCTGTGACTTTGTCGATGACGGAGTCGTTATTTCGCACACTTCTTGTACTATTTTAGGAACTTCAGTCGTTCTGGATGTGCTAGGTACAGGACTTATGCATAAGCTTTCGTGAGTGTAATGGGAAAAAATTACGTCGTCGTTTTTATTAGTATTATCTTCAACCATCTGGGTTCTTTTTCTTAAATAAGTTTTCATGTTTTGTTCTGAATGAAAAACATTTTTAGATATTATAGACTTTCCATTATATTTGATATCAATAAAAAGTGTTATGTTTAATTTATGACCGTTTGCACCAGTAACTTTAAGAATTCTTCATTCTTTTATGAAATTAGCTACCAAAAACTAAATTTTGTATAAGGAGTGATTTTTGCGGGACGGATGACGCTTAACCTTTTTTATAAAATATGATTTTTAAAGATTTACGATTTAATGAATTTTGGGAAATATTTTGTAATTAACTTTATTGTTAGATGTATTATACCACTTTTAGGATATGTTAAACACCAATTCCCAGAATTGTTTTTTTACTTAAAAGTCAAGTGTTCTTTGTTAAGTTTTATTCGGTTTTTATTTTATAATGAAAAATTTAAGTTATTGACATAACTTATTTTTTTACGCCCCATGCAGAAAGAATGTTTATTAATTGAGGGCCGATAATATATGATATAAGTCCTTGTGTGATTTTAAAAAGAAAAGGTAATATTAACATTTATCCAAAACCTTTTAAATTTTGAACTACAGGGTGTTAAAATTCCATTTTTTTTATTATAATTTTCCTATCACTCTTTGATATCTTTATGAAATATTGTACATTTAGTACACACCATTTAAAATTTAATTTTTGTCCCAAAAACAGTGTCCACGCATGGTGGGTGCCTACAAAAATTTAAAATTATTATTTGTTTTTTGGAAAAATCAGTGGCGTACCATTTTAATCCAAACAAAAATATTTTCTTTAAACCCCATACGGACGTAACTGGTAAAAATAAAAAAATCGTTAAAAAATGCTCCTTAATATAATAAAAACCTATCTAAGAGCGGTAAGAAAATTATGATAAAAAAGTTATTTTTCCATAAAATTTTAACACCCTGTATTATCGGCACTTAACTAATAAACACCCAGTATTATGCCAATAAATATTAAAAAACACTTTTTTTCTTTTTACGATACTATGCAACACATGCCCTTTCTTTTTATAAATTTACCACAAATATAAGCAATAAAAATATGTAAAAATTATAAATCCAAGTTATTGTTTTGTAGTGTAACAATAAATAAAACAATGGTGTGACAATAGCACAAAATTTAACAAGGGGCACTTTTTTTTTAATCCATTTGGTCCGAAAATAAATATTTTTATAGACTTATAAACGTGGGATAAATAAAAATAAAAGCACTGTACAAACATTTCTTCAGTTTCAAAATCGAAGTAGTCTAAAAGTCTCATTACTTTTATCAGTAAGTAATCATACATTTTTAAGCCATGTCAATAATGTGTTGATATTTTAATATTTAATAATGTATCGATGGTTTACTTTTATTATATTAAGGCAAAGTTTACAGAATAAGAAATATTTTATTCTGTAAACTTTGATTGGGGTCATTAGTCATTAGACAAATGGGTAAATTTATTATATAAAACATCTAAAACACGATTAAAACAGTAATAGGATCGATGATTATATATAAATTATAAGATCTAATTTAAATTACACATGTATGAAATTTAATTAATTTTATATTAGCGATATTCTTTTAAACCTACTGAAGGATAGTATTTACATAAAAAAATATTCATCTTCATAGAAGACTTTATAGGATAAATATAATATATGTCAAATAAATTTATTATAATGATGTAACATTTAAAACTGTGTTATAAATATATATAAAAATTATAAGGATGTAACTTTCATCTTCCGGATGCAATTATTAATTTTGTATTAGGACACTTGAAATACTGATAGTCTTTACATGAAAAATTCCTCTTCATGAAGACTTTAAAAGATAAAATAAAAATGTCGTAAATAAACTACACTGTCATTTAAATGAATTGTATTGTACCTTTTTTTGTAAAAATAGAAGGTGGTAAATTAAATAAAAATACGCCTTAAATAAATATCCTATTTTAACTTGTTTTACATTAAAAATCATCGTCCCAATTATTAATAGAGTAATAAGCACAGGTATATTATCTCTTTAAGTTGGAAAACCCGAGACTGTCGGCGCCAAGATATGAGAAATCACCGTTAATCAATTAAACGTACGTAAGATATAAAAACACCACTTGCGAAAACTTTTCTCAATGACTAGACCTGTCGATTAATAGGCGAAGAATGGGAATAGCCATTGTCTTGACAATTTCTACGCAATCAAGCGATCTTGACATGCAGAGCCATCTATCCGCCACGCATTTTATTCGTCACGTTTTAGCCCGTAAATATGCGTATCTTCCCACTTCTCAATCAACGGTATTACCCAATATGTTTATACACAATCTTTTTTTCTGGAAATGTACCGCTTTCCGTAAGATCGGCGAACCTTTAAACAGCGTTGGTAGTCTGATGGGCGACTATCGGGCGAAGGTCATGTGCTGTTTTGTGGTTCAATTTCTACGTAAAACTGTAGGTCCTGTCTGGATGATATTACCCAGATGTTGTGGAGGTAGTAGTTATTTTTATAATATTCGTGGTTTGAAACCGTTGACAGAACTAGGAACCAATCCGTTAAATATCCAAAAATAGCATCCACGGTACCTAGTAGTAAGGCTTCTTACAAGCCTTTGTGGGTTGTTATTAAAATAAAAAAAAACATGTTAAAAAAATCTACAATAGCAATAAAATTATGTTTCTGTTTAACACTTAAATTTTGGTATTAAATTGCTTTGTATGCTATGTATGGTATGCCTAGCTTTACCAATTAACGGAATTAAACTAAACAAATAATTTATAAAATGTTTATTAGTTTTTACCACTGCGGCTTTATTTTTCAGTTTATTTAAGGTATTTTAAAAGATAATGCTTTTTATGTGCTTTTTATATAAAATATTTATGGGGTTTAAAAAAACTATTTATTTTTAGAGATAATAATAATAAAAGCAGCAAAAAATATGGGAAAATTAGCCCTTTGTTAAATTAGCAGACTATATCTTAATATTATTTTCATAAAACTCATGTAAATGTAAATAAACTACATCATTATCAAGTTTAAAGCCCCTTGCTAACGCTTAAATAAAATTAAAAAAAATAAACAAGGTGTTATCTTCTTGTTACCTTTAATAAACTGTAAAAATTATAAAATGGATTACAAGCAGACCTCTTAAACTAACTAATCAGATCTAAAGGCAATACCTATTTATTTACCATTCTTAAGTCAATAATAACAAAATAAGTCATCATTACTAACGAATGGAATACACAGAAGGAGGATGTGCTCCTGGATCACTTGGGTCAACACACCCAAAGCCTGGTACAAATATACATTGAGGGCAACACTTCAATGGATAACTTGAAACTAGCTTCAAAGGGCCCTAAAATAAAACATATATATATTTACAATAGAAATATTTGTACTAAAAATTTAAAAAAAAAAAAATATACTCCCACGCTTGAGCTAACAGTTGTTCCCCGGGCTTGGGGTCGTAAAAAAACTTTACGCCAGAGATGCAAAAAATATTTTTTTTGTACAGGGTGGCTTAAAAATAAGGATGAGTTTGCTTATTCCAAAATTTTGTAGTTTTCGAAATATTGGCTATATAATATTTTTCTATTGCAAAAATGCTATAGTCTGCTATATGTCTCTTTAAGTTTTATTAATAGTTGGCCATGACAGCGTTTAAAAAATAATCAAATACTACAGAATTTCACTATTTGTTAAAAAATCTGCTTGTTTAAACTATAGGCCGCTTATCTTATAGGCTACCTTATCTCAGAAAATATATAGGAGATGAACAAAGAAGTTAAATTCAAAATTTGATTAACTAATTCCAGTCATTAATCTATTTAATTTCATTCTTTCATATTTGAAACATTCTGTAGTAATTCTTTGTTTTTTAATTCTGTCATGACCAACTATTGATAAAACTTAAGAGCCATATAGCAGACTAAAGCATTTTTGCAATAGCAAAATATTATATTGCCAATAATTCAAAAACTACAAAATATTAAAATAAGCAACTTTACACAAACTTTCCCCTATTTTTAATGGTAAATAAGATTAAAGTATAAAATTTAAGGGTTTCCTTTTAAAAAAATTAATTTTTGGCAGTTTTCTCAATTTTGCCCTGTATAAACAGTCATCATAATATTATAAAAATCTCTTAAAGTGGGTTCTTTTTAATAAGAAATCTAATTAAAATTAAATAATAAAGGCCTGCTCTAACGAAAAATTGATAATTACTTTAGGATCCGCAAACGTCATATTTTATACAAACTTTAAAATATGTCCAAAACGGTAGGACTTAAGTATAGGACATTACAAATGAAATGTGTCCAGAATTTTACGTAAAATCAAAAGATGCAATAATATATAGGGTGCTCCATTTAAATAAAAAAAGTTGATGCGTGTCCACAGAAAATGGAGTACCCTGTATATACAAAAGTAAAATTTTGTTAAAAAATAAACTACGAAACTTTTATATGGAACTTTTTTCTGTATCGTGTATATTTTATGGGATAAGGTAGTGTCCCAAGATAAACGGGTCACCCTGTACAACCAAAATAACGCAATCTTTAGTAAATATAACATTTTGTCTTACATTTTTTCTAAACTACTCATTTCTGTTGCCCCTATATAATAACTTGTAATTAAATAAACAGCATTAATCATGCTCAAAATGACGAAGAAATGCATTTTTTTAAATATATAAAAATACATTTTTGAAGCTAAATTGTCCTTATAATAAAAGACGGTTTATCTGTACTTGGATATTTAAATAATTAAACAGTATATTTAATAAAAAAATAAATATATATTTGAATTTAAAACTTTTTAAAAATATGTCCTTTATGAAACACGCTACCCTTGTATTGTTTTAGCTTTTAGTGTTTGAGTAATATCCCATCATCTGAATCAATACATCCAATTTCCTCTATATAAAGACATGTTGCACAACAACCTGACATAATATTGTTTCTTCAGGGGCTTGTAATAGGGTCTAAAAAATGATAAACAATGCTTTTAAATTCGTTATTAATAAATTGAACTTTAGTATTTTATTTTTCTTTTGTTAATAAGTATACAATAAATGTTACATGTAACACCGTTTTTTTTTAAATATATATTAAATGAACTATGTTTTGTCCAAGTTTTTGCCTTATAGTCCAGGGTATTTAGATCAAAATCGACCGAAATAAAGAAATTTTTATGGCCAGCAGATATCCAAATGTGATTTTCTGCATTGTGTTCAGAAAGCTCCCACAAAAAACGTCTATATGGTGTGGTATAACCAACCAATGCATAATTACTTGCAATATTATAAGAACGACCGAAAACTCAGAAAAATCGCTCGAAAATCGTTACTTAGGGGTTTTTGGGGATGCCGAATTTAATTCTGGCATTAGAATTACCCGGGGCGCTCCGGGGTCGCTCTGCGGGGGCGCCCGGGGTGATTGGGGGGGAAATTGTAGCGTCCATGAAAATTAGCCGAAACTCGTTACTTACGCGAGTTTCGGGGATGTCGAATTTAATTCTGGCATTAGAATTACCCGGGAGTGCTGTGGGGTCTCTCTGCGGGGAAAGGTAATGAAGAAAGTTAAAAATCACAAATTATGAAAATAATACTTTTTTAAAAATAAATTGATCTTTATATTAATATTGAATTATCCATTATAAAGTTTAATTTTTAACTTAAATACTTAACATCTTCTTCAAACTCTTCTTCTTATTCCCATTCTTCATCTTTTTCCTCGTCACTAGATGAAGAAGGAAAAGAAGAAGAAGAGTTTAAAGAAGATGTTTAGTATTTAGGTTAAAAATTGAACTTTATGATGGATAATTAAATAATAAAAAGTTTAATTTATTATTAAAATAGAGTATTAGTTTAGGAATTTGTGATTTTTCACTTTCTTCATTACCTATTCCCGCAGAGCTACCCCCGAGCGCCCCCAGGTAATCTAATGCCAGAATTGAATTCGGCATCCCGAAAACTCCCGAGTAACTATTTTCAGCTGATTTTCATTAACGCTGCAATCCCCCCTCAATTACCCTTTGGGCACCCCCGCAAAGGCACCCCTGAGCGCCCTCCGGTAATCTAATGTCAGAATTGAATTCGACATCCCCGAAAACCGTCCGAGTAACAATTTTCGAGCGATTTTTTCGAGTTTCCAGTAGTTTTTATAATATTGCAAGTAATTATGCTATTTGAAAATGCATTTATTGCACCAGAATGCATTTTTCGAAAAATGGCATAACCACACCATATAGACTTTTTTCTTGGGAGCTTTCTAACACAATGCAGAAAATCGCAACTCGATATCTGCTGGCCTTAAAAATTTCTGATTTATTTCCTAACTGTCCTGGACTATTCCTTATGGTCCCACTTCAGGTAAAATGCCCACTTAGGACTACAAGTCTTATTGTAAAACTTTGTTTGTAGTCTTGTATTATTATTTGTAATATTTTTTTCCAAGAATGGGTTACAATTAGATTTTAAAACGTTTAATAATTTAAATAAACCTTGTTTACAAAAAATCATTAACATGTTAAAAATTTTAAAAATTCTACATACATCCAGTATCTTGGTTGTCATAATGCTAATTATAAAAAAATAAAACAAATGTTTACTAATAACGTCTCGTTTATAAAGTTTCACTTTTTATACCCCTATAAAATGTAATTTTATTGTGTCTGACTATGTATCAAAAACATATCATAAAAATCAATTAGGATTTTTTTAAATATCTAGAAAAAAACAATTTTTTTAACAGTAATTTTAATATGTAATTAAGTTTTATTCGAGCTACTTTGACCCCAGAATTTCGTCATAAAATTTTGTATACGAATTAGTCTTTTCAAAATTAAGACCCAACTTAAACAGTCTAAATTTAATTATGAATTTTTTTAAAGATAAGATAATTTATTATTCAGGCAAAACTGGGTAGGCAGAGTTTAAAAAATTATTTATATGTTCTGATTTAAAAACGTCCATAGAAAGTGTTGCATTTTTCATGTTTTATAACACTTTTACATTATTACCGTATTGCAAGAATTTTTAACTAGCTAATCTAGAGACTTTTCTGCACAACAACTTCTTTATTTTCTGCTTTTCTTTTATAAGTTTAGAGAGTCCCTCTTCTGTTAATACCAAAATTTTTTCTAGGCTTGATGGTATATTTATTGCCACCAGCCCAAATTTTTTAAAAACAAAGTTTTTTATACGAACAGCACAAATTCCATCACAAATGATTTTTGGCAGTTGTTTCTTATTTCTCTTACATAACTGAAACCGAGTTCCGTGGCAAATCCCAGATCGTTACTCCTGACATATGTCAGTCTTCTGACCAGATCCTCATCAAAGTTCATGTTTACGTCTTCCTCCTTTACTTTTTTTTCACTTAGCAGCTCCCAATAGAGAAACACAATTTATTGTTCTCATGCATCACTTTTCAGTCCGTATAGAAACGCCCCGAACTTTTCACTTTGTGGTTTTTTTATCCCTAAAGTATCCAGTCTCTGTAACCTGCTGTTTGCAAAGATTTTCTTTCCCAACAAACCTTTAAAAATGTGTCTTAGTAATCTGTCTCTAACCCAATTTAAGACACCTACGTTACATTAGTACTAAAGCCTTAAGCCTTCGTCGGCTGTCCTAAAGTAAAAATAAATATACGTACTTTATCAATGCTTTTAAATGGGATTAGCTGATCAGTTTCATATTCCTTTTTATTTAGTCCAGCTAAAAACGCATCGTTAAATAACATAAACAACACTACCAACACTAACATCACTAAATCTTTGCCTTTTAATATAATTTCTACAACAGTCGATACTTCAAATAGTTTGTTATCGGAAATTTGATCAAGTTTTATACTGTTTATAATTAGTACAGACAAATACATTTTTTTTACAACTATAATGAGTTAAGTAATCTTTAATTAAACATGTTTTTATGAGGGTGGATAAGCTAGGATTAAGAAATTATTTGTTTTTCACAAGAATTATTGATTTCTATTAAAAGTTATAGGTATTAGCAGTTTAACTAATTAAGGTTTTTTTTGTTTGTATACTTATTATCGAAAAAAAATGGATAGAGTTAAGGATTGTATAGATTAGAAATAAATTTGAAACATTTAATTAAGTATAATTCAGAAATATTTCATCCAGAAAAACAAAGAAATATTTATAAGTTATTTTTCTAACGCCTCCACTAGGCCATTATTTAAAAAAAAGAATATCTGTTTAGTAGATAAACCGTAAAATATTATCTCTTGTATGCGTTTTTATGAAATACCGTAAATGGCACAAACACATTGCCGCCATAGCCATAGCCGCTGCTAGAAAGGTTTAATTTTTATTTCGAGACTGTACTCACTGTATGTATCCCAAATCAAACCCAACTATAAATACTGTTTCCATATCTGCGGAATGGCTTTTTCTACAAATCTTGGCACTGTGAATTCCATCCAAAGAAGAGATATTTGTGCTCATAATTTCTCTCTCACATAAAGCTGTCTATTTTTATGGCTTTTGCTGCAAAGACTTAAACAGTAAATTTCTGATTCTTGCAGCTCTTAATAGTGCTACAAAAAGTGCTATGCATTGTTATGCATTTCTTTGCAGTACATCTGCAAAGGCCTCGAAATTTTCACTTTGTATGATTCTCCTTGCATGTAGTATCTAAAATGTGAAAATATTTGCTTGAAAAGGTAATTTCTTTCCGTTCAAATTTTTAAACGTTTAAGTATAATAATAATTAACTACTTTTAACTTTCTTTGAGACACCCAGGGTACGATAGATAAACAAAAAAAAAATCTTGTGGGTTTTACTTTAGAGAATGACTGATGAGAATGTATATATAGCCATGGGCCTCCGCGCGACATTTTTGGTTACGCACTTAGGGTCAAAACCGATTACGTCACACTAAATAATTTTTTTGGGGTATTAATTTCAATTGAAATTTTTTTAAAAATTATGGTGTATTCAGAACACTTCAAAGAATTTATTCCCATTGAAAATGTAATTTAAAGTTAGTTTTTAAACAAGTTCGACAATTGCCAATTAACAAAATTGTTTCAAACTTTGTCCTCATTGTACATTAAAAAAATGCTTAAAACATTGTCACTTATAATATCACAAGAGCTTAAATTATTTCCGGAAATTTTCTTGAGGGCACGAATATTTTAAATTATACCGAGTCGAGCGACGAGGGATAATTTTCTTAAAATATTCGTGCCCGAAAGAAAATTTCCAGGAATAATTTAAGCTTGCGTGGTATTCGGTAAAAAAATTTCACACCATAATTTGGAAAAAAATTATTAATCCAATCTGACATTTTAAATTAATTTCACTGCTTGTCAAGTTGGCCAGGGTATTGTTGTTTTTGACATATGTTGATTTGTCATTTTTGTTTAACCGGTTTTGTCACAAAGCTTAATAATGACTAGTTTAAAACGTCTGTACGTTGAGCTTAATAAGTGTATAGCGAAATGTCGCGATTTGGTAAAGAAAATCAACAAGTAATTAGACAAGATATTCAAAATATAACACCAGATAATACCCAAAAATCAAAATCAAGTGTATGAAAACAGATTGTTGAATTTTGTGACGAAAAGTTGTATAATATTTATGAGTGTATGAGTGTAGTACAGCTGGCTACTATACTGGAGGACTACGCATTTAATATAAAAAAGAAAAATTTTGAAGATTATAAGGAAAGTGTGGTCAAAGTGTTGTGGAACTCTACTGCTAAGCAGTTACAAGAAATTTATTACGAAAAATATAAAAATTAATATATTTAACGAATTTAATGGAAGATTGCGACCAGGAAGCGTTAGAGTCGAATGGTTTGTTTACGAAAAGCCAAGAAAGTCTGCTGCAGATGTCAAGTAAATATGGCCTTTTGCGTAAAAGAGATTTGAACAAAATTGTTTCAAAACATTAGATATATGTCTTAAAACACAGACATCTAATTAATTCGTCACCTTCCTATTCACCATTAAGAAGAAGGGATGGGTTAGAATTCAAGCAACATTTAAATCTTACTATGTTTGTAGATCCTACATTTTTTAAAATATAAATTGTTTATGCATAATAATTAAACAAATTTGTGTTTTTTGTTTAATGAAACTTTATAGTGAATAATAAATAATAATGTTAATTCTTATATAAATTTTGCATTATTCAAAGGTATATTTACATTATTTAATGGTTGTAGATCATATTTTTACCTTTTCAACTGTCAAAAAATTTCCTCTTAAATATCGTGGCACCACAAAAAAAAATCCGGAATTTTTTTCGTTGCCATGGTAACTAGTCAAAATTAAGGCATCTTATTGGTTAAAAAGTAGAGATTTGAAATTTTCGTATAAATTTTTTGCTTTGTGAAGCCCTTCTTATATACATACTTAACAAGATAACGCCATAAAAGTTTAAAAGTTATATTGTCAAAGTTATAAAATTATTATAAACAAAGCTTTAAATTTTTTAACTTTTATGACATGATCTTGTTAGGTATGTATACGACAATTATTTAAACATTTTTTTTATGTTTAATGAAGACAAAAGTTCAAAACAATTTTGGTAATTATCAATTGTTTAACTTGTTCAAAAGTTAACTTTAAGTTAAATTTTTAACGCAAATAAATTATTTGCAGTGTTCTGAATACACAACATTTTTTTTAATAATTCAATTAATATTTAATACCAAAAAAAATAGTACGTACTCGGTTTTGACGTTGAGCGCGCCACCAAAATGTCGCGCGGAGGCCCATTTTCAGCGTTAAATTAAAATGATAAATAATGAAGATAGAACTCCGGGAGTCAAACTTTTTTATCGGAAATTTTCTTTTCTTCAAGGATCTTCTTTGCAATTTCCGCTAACTCTTATGGTTTTTAAGTTATCATTAAAAATCGAAATGGTTTTTTTTGTTAATCCCAATTTTTATCAGCAGAAAAAATCCTCACACGCCTTTCTCAGATTTGCATTTTCCGTCGAATAAGCTATCGGTTATATTTTTTAAAGGCTTCTTACTATTTTTCGCAGAAAACACACTTCTTAAATCCACTCCATCTAAAGGTGAGCCATTTGCCTCATCCTCGTGTTGATCAACGAGGGATTCTTTCTCTTTTATAGGTATTTACTCGGGTAACCTAGTTACCTCGTATTACAAAACTTCCTTTTACTTTACTGAAGATACTCACAGTATGTTAATACATAAAAAATAAAAAAAAATACATATTATTACATTTTTTTAAGGATACATCATTGTATATTATATAATAAGCACGGTCACTAGCGCAGGCAAGTGAAGCTTATAAACCGAGCCGATGGCAATATTAAATTTATTCAATTAAATTCATTCCAAAAATATTTAATTTTTTTCATAAAAATTGTTTAGTGTCTTCTACCAATAACAAATTAATGGTTTCTTTTGTCGCCTTTGTCAACTCAAAAGTAATGGTAAACCAAACATGGATTTAGCACGCGAGAGTATAGAAAAATCAAAACTTTCCAAATTAGTAAAAGCCGCTAAGGCAGATTTATTGCCACAAAAGTCTAGTGCCCGCTTTAAGAAAGAATATGATGTACCTATTTGTCAAATGGTGCTCTTCGAAAAATATGTGCAAAGTCACAAAACAAGTCACTTTGGTGGTATTATTCCAGTCAACAACTAACCACGAGCACGGAAAAGTGGCAGTTATCGCACTAGTGGGGTAAAGTGAAGTTACTGCACTTTGGTGCTATTATCCGAAAGTCTACAGAAATTCTTATATAATCAAAAAATAATTTCATGCAGTCGCCAGTAATTAGGATTGGGAATGTTAGTAATTTAAATATAACTATAAAGTTTTAGCTTTGTTAGCTTTTGTATCATTAAATTTTAAGTTGAATTTTAATTTTTTTGTCTTGCTTTAGTCTCATTAAAAAAAATTGTTGTACTTACCAATCTAGTATTTTTATTAGGATTTTCTAAATTCATTAAAAGACAAATACTAAACAACAAAATTAAATTTTAAATAAATGTTGCAGAAACTGTCAGCACTAATAATAGTGCGTGTAAAGCCGGAATCTCATGCGTCCGATTTTCGACGATCCGATCATCCGAAAGTATTTTGACTGGTCAGAGCATTTTGGCGCCATTTTTTATCCGAATGTTTTAACATTTTATCCGACGTCGGATGGAGTTAATTAATTTTAATTTTGTATGATGTCGGACGTTTCTCTCTGGTCTTTTAACCTTACTTTATTTACTTTGTTGGGTAATTTCCATTTATAATAAATATTAAAATGAACAATTATAATTTAAAATCTTTAAAAACTTTCAATCTCAACTTGAATTTACCTCATACTCAACAGCCACTTTATCTTCTTCCATTAAATAATCTTTTAGTTTCGCTAAGAATTAACAAAGACATCTATTTTTATAACAAAAATCGCAAATAGCAAAATTAAAATTATTAAAAAGTTTTAGTTAGGTATTATTTCCTCCTTTTTTCGTTGCAGTTTCACAGGCTGACCTTCAAAATGCTATTCTTTTTTTTTTTTGACTGGATATCGGATCCGAAATTCCGAAATGAGACATGCAAGTTTTCCGACACAAAATTTAAAAAATTTCGTACGTCGGATGGTCGGAAATCGGACGCATGAGACTCCGGCTTAACTCTAATTACCGCTTGGTTGGAATTAAAGAATTATTCTTTAGTTTATCACCTCTTAACTGTTTTACGAAAAAAGATACAAAAAGATAAATTGGGCTTGTATCGACCGCAAAATGCCCCTGACTAACTATGTTTATGCGCGCATTTTTAAAAAATTTTAACCTGCAATTTTTTTCCTAACACGGGGAAATGTGTGTGCATAAAGTACACAAATAAAATTAGGTTTTTTAAATATTTCTATTTCAGGATGCAAAATAGTTATTTTACCTAATAAGTGCGCAAAGTGATACTTTTTCCGCACGAAGTGAAGTCGGAGGGAAAAGTCAGAATTAGGAAGGGAAAAGACTTTGCGCAAGTATTAGGAACAATATTTTTTACTTGAAACTTTTTCTACGAGCGTTTTATCAAAGAATATGATTATTAGAAATATACGAATATTTTAGTAAAATTAAAAATCCAAGTAAATAATTAAATTTTTATTTTAATCTGATTATTCAAAAAAAAACTATTATTAATTATTATTAACAATATTAATGTTAAAAGTACAATTAGTTGCATGTTGAAGGTTTATATGGTCGATTTCAAATGATATCTTAGGAACGTCGATGATGGTTCGCTGTTTGAACAGCGTCTGTGGAACAGGACATTTCATCTGGCTTCTTGAGAGTTTTTGGCTTGTTACAGTTTAATTTTTTTTACTTAACCCCTTTTTGTAGCCCGTTGATTCTTCAATGTATGCCTCGGCTACCGTGTCGATTTCCAACCGCCTAACCGCTTATATCTATGAGTCCTTTTCCGGAATTTGCAAGTAACGTTGCAGAAGATCGCCGAAAGCTGTGGCCGGTATATAGCTCTGGATTCGGCAACTTTAAAAATGCTGCTATCTCAGAAGGCATCTTCCCAAATGTATTGATCCCAACGCATTGTTGTGTGCAAATTCCCTTTGAAATATACGAAAAACCGTTGATGTGTTGTCGGTGGCCGTAATGCTGTATACTTCCGCTATAAGAACAAATACTTTTCGTCGTTGATCTCTTCAGACAGGATAAAAGTACTTGAGGTATAGTTTTTTGCGTCTGGAATCTTCACAACAATTAGGTTGCCTTTATCCTCGATGTCGGATGTTTTCATTTTTGCGAGTTGTTCTCGTCTGCAGGTGCCAGCAAGTCCGAAAATAGTCGCAATTTTTATCAAAAGATATATTTCATCAGGTGCTTCAATAATAAATATGAATATTTCTTCTTTTGAAAAAACCTTTTTTGGCCGAAAGCCTACATTTTGTTTCTTAATAAATGCTTTACTCATAAAACTTGCCGATATCTACATTTTTCTTGATCTTTAAAACACTTTTCAGCATGGGGGTTTTCGACCATAAAGTATTTGGACTAAATTCCTTGCTTAATTTGAAAAATAGGCTAAAAGTACCTCCTCTTTCAAATTTCCAACGCCTTTTTCTTCAAAACCATGTTTCAAATGAATTATACTGTTTCTCGTACTTTTCTTTTGATTTTGTCGGCAGGAGCTCCCAAACTTGCGGCTTTTAAAACATCGTCTGCAATTTTTCCCTCCATTCTAAGAAACTTATTTTAAATTTTTTTACCGAATTTTCTGATGCTTCCTTGACATTAGAAAATGTTTGTACTTGTTGCTGCAGCAACAAGAAAAATTCTTTGATTTTTTATTGTTTAGCATGGTGTCTATGAAATACATGGTGCAGGGAAAAAATATTAAAATGATAATAAAGAAAATTGATAGGATATTTACTAAGCGCTAAATGTATCTAAAATTTAATAAAGCACAATAAAAGAATATGTAGAACCCTTTTTTAATATTATTTCATCAGAAGTTATAAATACATTAAAAAATCGACCATAAATACGGCAAATATAGAACGAAATGTGCGCTTTTGTCCCAAATTTAAGCGCATTTGCGAAATGACAGAAAAATTTAATTTTGGTGTATGACATTGCCAAATCCAAGATATGTTAATGTGTGTATTTTTAAATATTACGTGGATAAAGAGAAAAAGTTAAAAATAAAAACTTTTGTTTCTTTTGTAATCATCTATTTAGGGTATTAGTAAGTGGTATATTAATTTACGAGTAGTTAAGTACTATTTTTAACCACTAAGGTCGTTCTTTAACTTCTAACATACGATATCTTATAAAGTTTTTTTTTTAGAGTGTTTATGACAGAATGTGCAACTGAACTAGAAAATGTAATACGTTACTATGGAAACGAAGACGGATCTGTACTTGGAGCACATTTTTCTTTTAACTTTGACTTTCTCGGAGCACGAGAAAATAGTAAACCTGTAGATATTTTTCAGGACATTGTCGAGTGGTTAAATGGGTTGCCTAGAATATATACCCTTAATTGGCTGGTAGGTTTAATTTTAACTGGTATAAAATGTGGTTCTTTTAAGAAAATTATATAAAAATGAAGTACATTTATCACAAAAGGTATTCTTACATATAATAAGACGTAAGTCTTTGACTTAGCATTTGTACAACACAATAAAATTTATTACAGAATCACCTTAAAAAAAAATAAAATAATAATTTGTATCCTCTTGATATTAAAAACAATTATTTTCCAAATCGAAACAACCAAATTAAGGACTAAATAAAAATAGACCCATTCCAAATTTATTGTAACCATACATTATTGACTTATCAGATAAAATATTAATTTCAAATAATAAAAACAAAACCGTCTAATTTAAAGAAACATACAAATAATGTCATAAATAAAGTTTCGTGTGAATGTAATATATTTTATACAGATAAAACTTCCGGGCTGTTAGTCAAACGCATAAAAGATCATTAAAAATACATTAGATCACAGAATTCCATAAATGGGAAATACATTATTATACATTTGATAATAATCACAGGGCAAATTTAAGATATAAAATTTAAAATGTAAATTAAACAATATTTGAAATTGAAAATAAAAAATTATGAAAACTCAAAGAACTTTTTTAAATGTATGATGTTACAATTGACACAATATGTTGTGACAGGTGTGTCCCATTTTCGACACTTTTATAGGGTTGTTATCAGAAAGTTATTTCCATGCGAGTGAACTTTTCCGCACGCGATGCGTTGGCAAGAGCCGGCAAGCCGGGCAAGCAGTCATGCGGAAAAGTCACTTTGCCCCAAAACGTTAGGGAAAAAAATTTTTCCTACGAGCGTCAGATAATACCAATATTTAAAGAATGATTATTTTTTTAAAATTTTGTTTAATCTGAAAGAACTACTACAACATATTTAAATGGGAATTATTTCGTTGGGTAAATTTACAACAAAAGAACAGTTATTAGCATATTGTAAATTAATTAAAAACCCGTAATTTTATTAGCGGGTGGCTTATGGAAGGCCTATTGTACGGCTTGATGGGGTTTACTTAAACCCGGAGGGGAGTTGTTTTGGTCAATATTTTATTCGACATATCCTTTTTCTGATTTGTGGATTAAACAATGTAGCTCTCAGCTATAGCCGTTGATTTCCAGCCCCCAAGTCGCTTGACATTGGTAATTCCTTCTAAATCCAACATAGTCGCAGAAGATCGACGAAAACTATGTCCCAGTGTATCTTTTTGATTTTTTAATTTTGGGGTATGCAGCAATTTCGGAAGGCATTTTAACCCATTGAATTTATTTTCCCCCACATTGCGTACTGCATGCCCCCTTTTTTATACTGGACAAAAACGTCTGTGTGGTATGTGGTTTTCGCAAATTTGGGTATTTACGGTAAATTGCAGATAAAGTCCGTTATTTTTTCCATCGGACACTACAAAGATTCTGGAAGCGTTATTTTTATTTAGGAATTTTCACCACTATCAAATTTTCATTATCCTGTATGTCATCAATCATTATTTTTGTAAGTTCATCTCCCTACAAGCACCGGCTAATCCAAAAAATTTTAGCAAACTTTTATTAGAAGGTAAATATTATCAGGTGCTTCTTTCATGAATCTTGAAACTTCTTCTTGCTGAAATTTTTTGTTTTTTTTGGGGCCGTTTTCCCACGGGTTTTGGTGTTTAAGTAGTGATGTTAGTTTGAAATATGAACTTAAATCAAGGTTCCTTCACTTAGGACACATTTTAATAGAGTACTTACTCCATAAAGTATTAGGTTTATATGTTTTTGAAAAATCCGCAAAATAGGCCAAAAACTTTTTTTCTTTAATACTTTATCCCTTTGCGGGAGAAACCAGTTTTCGAAATGACTATTTGATTCTCATTTTTTTTACGAGATTTTGCTGGTAATAAATTCAAACTTACGGTTTTTGGGCTGCATCCGGGAAAATCTGGTAGTCCCATCGGAACTACTCATTTTAAATAATTATTTTTGTCGAATTTTTATTTAATTAAAAAAAGATACTATGACGCCTTTTCATTAAAAATGCTTTTTTTTGAAATTCATTTGTGCAATTGCTTTTCATATGGAAACGAAGAAAAAATCTGACATGTGTTAAAATCCCCAAAAAATTACATATTGTTGCTTGACTTGTCATAATCATTTATTATTATTATACAGTAATTAAAAATGTTTTTTTTGTGTTTTAGTTGAATATTGAAAATTACGAAGTAAAAAAAAAAAAAGAGAAAAAAACTAAACCTTGCAATGGCTTCGTATATTGCATGAAATAGCCTACAATTACTAAAATACATATAAATCTTGCTTACCTGTAAGATTTTAGAGTAGTTTTACTTTTCCGCACGGCGGGCAGAAAAGTTCACTTTTCCGCGCGCCGTGCGGCAAAGTGCAACTTTGCGCACTCAAATGCGCGCGAAAAAGTGGACTTTTCCGCACGCTCGTAGGAAAAAGTAATATAGGCCTCATGTGCTCTTTTTGGGGTCAAACTTAAAATGGTAGAATCAAAATTTGCCCTTTTAAGAAAAACGGGAAAAAATTAGAAACTTGTTATTTTTAAAATGACCCTATATTTTCTTTATTTAAAGAAAATTTTGTTTTGTTTCGACCTGCAGCAGGTACAGCCTTTACCACACACTCCTATATCTAATGCGTTCTATTCGCAACAAATAAGTCTCTACTCTTTTTGCTGTGTTGCCATGAGCTCAAGAAATCCTACTTTTTATATTTGGATAGAAGACCAGGCTACGAAAGGCGCCACACAGATTGGATCTGCTTTATTTGATTATCTAAATTATCTAAAGTCATTGGACTTGACTGGCATAGCTCAGATTAGATTGTTCTGTGATGGATGTGGGGGCCAAAACTCCCACATCATCCATATGTTAATCTTTTGGCTCCTAAGGTTTTTCTCCTGATAATATTACCGAAGTTGTCATCACTTACCCTGTGAGAGGTGATAGTTTTATGCCCGCGGATAGGTTCTTTGGACGTGTGGAAAAATTGTTTAGAAAAAATCCAACCATTTTGTCTAAAGAAAATTATGTCAGTTATTATTTAAAAGCTGGAAATGTAAAAGTTTTATGGAAAGATTGGAACATTTTTGATATAAAGGAGCTTTAAAATTACCATAAAAAAGTTAAAACAACTTAAAGGATAAACATTTGACCCGAAAGAATGTTTGGGAAAGTTGAACACAAAATTTTGAATGGTATAGAAAACTTTTATGTCAAAATCAAGGACAAACTAATGGGGAAGAAGAAGACAATGTCATGAATAATGAGTGCGACTGTTTGGAGAAAAAATCTGCGTTGAATATTTAAGCGTGATTATAATATAGTTTACACTTTAAAAGAGGAACGACTATTTTTTAATACTTTTTCAAAACATATTATTTTTTATAAATGAATTATTTATGAATTAACCTTAGTTTTTAAATAGTTACAAAATTAGTTTTGTTTATTTTTATGTTTTGTTAGCCCTTCAGAGCTTTTAAACAATAAAAACATTATTGTTATTAATGTTTGTCAATACAGTTTTTAGAAAAACCAAATAAATCCAAATGAATTGAGCAAAACCGACTAAATCCATTTTTTTTTATTATAATATTGGCAAACATAATATTTCAAAATTCTTAATGCAAAAGAAGTTTACCTATTTTGGTACCAATAGTATTTGATAGCAAAACAATTGAAAATTCCATTGATTTTTGCGCTGTGGAAAAATCGTATTTTCCTAAGTATTCCTTCTGGTGGATTTATTCGGATTGTTCCAAAGCTCCTCATATTTTCATTTCTCCAAAATTTTTATTCTGAAGTTTACACATCGATCAATATTAAATTCTAGAGAGCTTTTTAAAATAAAGTTTTTAGATATCACGCCAAGTATACCCACTTTTATTATTTTAATTTAAATTTTATAATAACTTCCCCAACTTGCGCACATGAACCGAATGTCCAAATTATTTGTAAGATTACTGAATAAGCAGTCGCGATAACATAAAAAGACAAACAAGTTCTTTTAACAGTTTTAAAAATACACTTATGTGCAACTTTTTAGCGTCACTGTATATGTTTGATCTTCTTTAATGCGTTTGACTAATAATCTAGAAATCTCACCCCTATAAGATTAATTACAATTTTATGGGATTTTATAAATGACATTTTTTGTATTACCGTTTACATAAAATAATTTGGTTTTTAATCTTTGAGATCTTAGTGTTTTGTGTTTTAAACACAGTACAATGTTAAATTTGTTAAAATTTAACTAATAGGTAAACAATTTAACTATGCTCATCAAATAAACATATAGAGACACAAAGCTTTTTACTAAAACAATTTTTAATATTTAGACAGGAAATCACGACAATAACAGAGTTGGAACCAGGGTGGGAGCAAGAAATATTGATGGCTACAACATGCTATTAATGTTTCTTCCTGGAATTACCATAACATACATGGGTGAAGAAATTGGACAACAAGATGGAGAAGTTACGTGCGAACAAGGCCAAGATCCCAGTGCCATTGGAAATTGTACTACCTTCAATACAACCAGTAGAGACTTCGAAAGAACACCATTTCAGGTATGGAAGTAAATCGATAAGAGATACAGCAGTCAGGGCCGAACTTACCTATAGGCACACGGGGCGAACGCCCGGGGCCCCTAAGCAAAAAGGGCCCCCTTCGGGGGCCCCGACCACCGTAGGGTGGTAAAAATTTATTTTGCAAATAAGTTTAAACGTTTAACAAAATGCTAATACATCTTGGCCATTTTAATGAAAATTAAGTTGCTATTACCCTCTAGATCAAAGTTTATATATGCTTCTTATTTTAAGGGGGTAAAAACCACCCCTTATGCTAAAAAATTAAGTAACCATTGAAATAGACATTATGTAAATTAAAATCATAACTAAATATGTAAAATGAATATATTTTTATGTTGTGAGGTATATTTTACATTATATTTGTAACGTAAAAAATGTTTTTTTTAATTAAAATTATTTAATGACGCTTATTTTGTAAAAAATGTTTATAACAGTTTACGGTATAATAAATATTAAACTAAAATAACTCAACCTTTAATTTTTAAAAAGATTTACAAAAAAAATGTTTTTGACAAATTAAAACGATTTGATAATACATAATTATAGTCCCGAAAATGAAGGTAAAAAAATGGCAAACCTCGCAATTTTTTCTCCTGCATCGTTTGCATAAAATTTGGAATTAGGAACTTCTAACCCTCTACTTTAAATTTATTTATGGTGATGTGCGCCTGTTTGTTTTAGGCGGAAAAAACTACCCTAATTGTTAAAACTTATAAAATAAAATAACATTTTAAATCATAAATGGGTAAAAGTTTCGTTTGGATTAGTTGAATAATGGTTGTTTCGTGCTTTGTAATACAAAAATATTTCAACCTTTGAAAAATGCAACTTTGTTAATCCTAAAAGATAAAAAAATAAATATTTTCCTTAAAAATAATCCCCCCCCCCCCCCCCCCCCCCCCCCCCCCCCCCCCCCCCCCCCCCCCCTTCAACCCTACTTTAAATTATATTTTATGGTGATGTGCGCTGTTTTTTTTTAAAGGGTGAAAACTATCCTATTTGTTAAAACTTATAAAATAAAATAACATTTTAAACCTTAAGATGGGTTAAAGTTCGTTTGTGTTAGTTGAATAATGGTTATTTTGTGCCTTGAAATACAATTTTAAAATATTTCAACCTTTGAAAATGCACCCTTGTTAAACCTAAAAGTAAAAAAAATATTTTGCTAAAAAATAATTAATTTATCATAGTGATTTAATTTTAGAATGCTGCTGCTTAAAATATGTACTAATTTCATTTTGCAACTTTTCGATACTTATAAATCAAACTCTATTATAGCTTAATTAAAAAAAAAAGATTTACCCCAAAAAAATTAACAGCTTGACGGATTTAATAATAAAAAATATTACTGCCTGAAATATTACCAATTTCATTATTTGGCAAATTTTTAATCCTTAAAAATCACCCCTTACAACAGTGCAATTCTTATAAACCAATATAATAAATATAAAAAGGAAAAAAAAATAGAATTACACACGAAAATTATACCGGTAAAAGTATAAAGTATACTAGTTATATAGAATTTTATGCAGATTATGCTCCGAAGTGGGCTATAAGAATTTTTCGAAAAAAAAATTATTGACTTTTTAAACATAACTCCTTTAGTTTTATTGATAGAAAGTTTTTTTTAAAATGATTTTGAAGGGTTTTTTAGATGTTAGGCTATGTGAATTAAATCCTTTTAAATCCCTTAGTTTTAAAATGGGATGAGTTTAAAGGGGTCGAATAAGGTGGTGCTCGCTCGTAAATAGAGGCTTTAAACGGTCAAATCTCGCCAAATATTTTTTGCACAGAATAATCTAAGTAACAAAAAATCTTTGTAATCAAAAAAGCTACAAGTCGGTACTATAGCATTTTTTTCGTATCTCCAGTTGTTGAAGTTATTTTGAAGAAAATGGCAATTATTACGAAATTGCGAAAAATTGTTTTTCACTTTAAGCTTCAGTTTTTTTAAATTAGGCGTTCTAAATTGGTCACACTTCTAGGATACATTAATAACACATATTTAAAAAGAATCGCAGAAGGGTAAAGATCACTTTTAATTAGGAGGGGAACTAGGGGGTTGTTTGTAATAATCTTTTCGCAGAAAAAAGGATTCTATAACATGTTACTATGTTCCAATTTTTTGAATCATTTAATTCAATTTAAATGTTTTATATGCAAGATGTATTATATTGTTTGTATTAACGTTACTGGGGGTGGGGGCCCATTCACGAATTCGCCCGGGGCCCCAGAGGTCCTAAGTTCGGCCCTGACAGCAGTTTAAATTATATCAAAGCTCTGTATTCAAAATGTTTACAAAACCGATAAATGCCTATTTTAAAGGTTGTAAGACCTGAATTATTGTCCTTACGTGGTTAGTTTTCATTCCAATCATAAAAATTAAATTTTTGGTGTAAAGTAGCCAATTCGTAAAGTTTTCTAATCATATGTAATTATAGAGAAAAACCCAAATAATTAAAACGATTTTTTTTGTATTATTTGGTACTATGAGGGTAGTTCTTTTGTTAAATGCGATATGGTATGATATTGTTTACACTACCATCGTTTTTTACATTATTTTTAATAAAGCTAACTTACCTAAAAAATATACCGCTGATAAAAGGTCGACAAACTTATTTTTACCTTTTTAAAAATAAAAGCATTAAAGAAGGTATTTAGAAGATTAGTATATAAAATTTTAACCTCCAAATAGTTCGGTTTTAGTCAACTTTGTTATATGAAAAATTGCTTTTGGCCCAGGAGCCAGTAACAGATTTACATAACCAATTTCCTTCCAAGCGAAAATTGGTAAAATGCATCAGAGGGTTGTATTATAAAGCTTTGTGAACGTCTGCTGCGGTTCCGTTGGGACAATGAGCCGTGGTAGCCGTTTTAATAATAATGACAAAGCAGTAATTTTAAAATGACAACGTTAATTCACAACTTACTGGTATTTTTATTGATGTTCATAAATATGAGGCAATAATAAAGTAACAATTTTTTAAAATATATTACGTTGTAATCGAAAAATTAAAATTTTTACCATGGACGAAAATTTGCATACTCTTTAATAAACTTTAAAAGAATTTTTGTCCAAAATAATAAGGAAAGCCAATAATTAATTATTAATAAAAATTACATGAGATTTCCTATATCCCGCCCGTCGATGCACCCCCGGCATATTCACTTATTTTCTTCCAACTAAAAAATTGTTAAATTGTAGCTAACCCAATATCTTAAAGAAAAAAACAGCTGACATCAGCTGACTATAACATGGTGCATTTTACGTTAACGGGTCGCTTAAATATTAAAGAAAAATATATACTTTTAATGATTTTTAAAATTTACTTGGTGATAGCAAAAAATGCTACTATGGATAAGATAACCATTCAATGCTATATCTCTGATACCCTAGTGATATTTTGGTTAACGCGAGTCGATGTTTATCGAGAGATTTTGCTATCCTTGAACGAAAGTTAGAAGCGTAGTTTACCCGCTAGCCCCTTTACTATTGCGTGATGAAACGCGACTAGAAACACAATCCGTTAGCCGCCTGCTTTCGCTACTTCGTGATCCGAATAAGGTACAAGCGACAGACATTGGCAATGTCGCACGGTTTGTTTCGCTGGGGCAGGGGTTACCGACTTAATTTTATTCGCATTTACGGAAGCATTGATATCTTCGAACTGATTCAACACGCCCCATTTAAATGAATCATCTATTCGTAGTAGTATTATCTTTGGTGATAGCTTATATGCAACTATCGATAAATATATATGTCAGCTGGCTGTATCTCGGTGCAAAAACCGTCAGCTGATACTTGAAAAGTTATAACGCAGGAGTTAGGCAGAAGAAAAAACGTTTTAAAAATGCGTGAGAGATTCTTTCTATGGGACCCGTGTGAAGGGTGTAAAAAAACAATGTTACGTAACGCGTAGTTTAAACCCCCCTCTCACCCCTGTAATGCTAAAATTTGGGATACGTCATTTCTTTCCAGACTAAAATTTGTAATTAATAAAAAAAAATTAGCAAGCAGTAAGTTAAGGGAAAACCCGTAAGCTGATGCATTTACATAGGCGATAGATGCTAGCGCCTAACTCCTGAGCAATAACTTTTTAAGTATCAGCTGACGGTTTTTGCACCCAGATACAGGTAAATTTTCTAGCTGAGAGAAAATCATTGAAAGTATAATTTTTTTTCATGTTCGAGCGATCAGTTAACGTAAAATGCACCATGTTATGGTCAGCTGATGGTTTTTTTTTCTTTAAGATTTTGGGTTAGCTTCAATTTAACAAGTTTCTAGTTGAAAGGAAATGAGTGAATATGCCGGGTGGTGAATCGTCGGGCAGGATATAGGAAATCAGAGTGTAATTTTTAATGGAGTCACTTATTGGTTATCCTAATCTACGTCCATGGTAAAAACTTTCAATTTTTCGGTTGCACCGTAATATATTTTTAAAAATTGTTACCTTATTATCACCTCATATTTATAAACCACAATAAAAAATACCAGTTTTTTGTGAATAAACGTTGTCATTTTAAAATTACTGCTTTGTCATTATTAAAAAGGCTACCGCCGCTCATTGTCCCAACGGAACCGCAGCTGACGTGGGCGGGCAACAGGTTCCACAGTCTTGACACTCTAGGGATTAAGGAACGAAGAAAACGGGAAGTTCGGGGCTCCTCTAACTGAACTGTAAAAGGATGCATAAAAGTTGCACTACGTGTTGCTCTGTTGGGAGCTGCCAGAGAAGGAATTATACTGGCCAATTCCTCTGAGCAGAAGCCGTGAAAATACCTATAGAAGAGCGACAGATCCCCTACAGCTCGACGGTGGGCAAGAAGAGGAAGCCTTTCTGTGAGCGTTGGATCATTAATAAGACGAACGGCTCTTCTTTGAATGGAGTCCAGAATGCTAAGTGTTGTAGGGGACGCCATTCCCCAGACATGAGAACAATATTCTAAAGAGGGTCTGATTTGGGATACGTAGAGAGTGTACAGATTGGAAGAAGAAAAATATTTCCTGGCTCGGAAGAGGAATCCAAGCTTTTTTGAAGCTGCCGAGGCTATGGATGTAATGTGTTTGTGCCACGTTCACGGAGCTTTATAATACAACCCTCTGACGCATTCTACCAATTATCGTTTGAGAGGAAAATATTGACCAAATTTTTATCTGGCTCAGAGACTATTTGTTTAGCTTGTAAGAGAGAGAGTTTAAAATTTTAATATATATTTATTTTCCACATTTTTTAAACGTTTTTCGGTATATATGTAGTACATTTTATTAAAATACTTTTATATAACGGCGTTTCACACTTTCTGGGATTTATATTAAAAAATGGATTGTAATAATAACATGCAAAATATTTTTTAAGGATTTTCTGTTTGTTACGTTAACTTGCATTAGATTTACAGAAGCACATGCCCGATATATGTAGTATTTTAATGTCGAAAACAATTATATATCAAACCTTTATTCACATTAGATACAAATTGCACAATAAATTATAAGTAATCTTTATTTTAATTCTCTGGATCAAGTACATCCGTTTTATATTACTCAATCAATTATGGCAACTTTCTTTAAAAACATACTGTTTAAATCTTATTTAATCTTCCATACAAAGTACACACCCTAATACCATAGTTTAAGTATGTATACTTAAACTATGCTAATACCTTTAAATTTGACAAACCTACTTACTATTGATAAATTTATTTAAAAACTCTGTGTACAGGGTATTTTACTTAAAACTTGTAACGGCGGTTTTTTTTTATAATAATAGAAATACAGCTGTTCTGGCAATGTAACGTGGTTTCCCCATTAGACCTACTTTACGGTCCACTTTATTAAACTCTAGTAGAATAAAAGATCTTCTTATTTAATAACTTCTTTTTCTTCATCATCTTCTACATTTTTTTTCTCCATCGTTCTCTTTTTCTTTTTCTTCTTCTTCCTAAGTTGATGTAAATTGTTTTTAACAGCGATACATCAGTTGTTTCGTCGTTGGTGTAACGATCTTCTTCTGTTGGAGATTTAACATTTGAACACGACTGGCCTTGACAACTGGTGCATGCTGCTAAACAAAATAAACCAACTTTTTTGCAGCCGCATTTTACATTACACCCCTTTTTGCAATTGCAAAAAATAGTGTTAAGGAGCTTTGTAATACCAACAGATCAACATCTTTAACAACAACAATTAAATCAGATGGATTGAATTAATTAATTGCAGTTTCTATTATGAGTGTTTTCTATGAGAGGTAAATTTTTCTTTTGGAATTGTGATAAACCGAGACTTATTATAAATATTTGACAAGAATTGCTGTTGGTTATTTGGGACTGTCATAAATTGGTCAAAGAGAATATCAGATGACGATATTTTTTCCATACGGCCGCGTTGTTCTGCGGCTTTAATATTTCTAGTAGAAATGGTGTAGCAATTAAATACTACGGTTACTTTTTGACCGAAATGTTTACGTATATACTAAACATATTTATCTGCGATGTTGCTGGATGTATCTTCTCGATCCCAGACTACACGGTGGCATAGATATCCTCCATCGATAGTAAGGGACTGAGTTTCTTTTCTGTTAATATTCTTAAAATAATCATTTAACATTAATGTATCAGTCACTCAGACTAATAGTTTTACTTATATTATGCGTCCAATGATGTATATAGGCAGCGTAGTCATGCATAGTATAGGAAATAAAACTTTAGTAAATTTTAAAATCGCTTTTTCTCACAAATGGTAAATTTAAGAGGGAAAAGGTAAGGACAATTTTTGTAGAAAATTGCATTATCTACAATTTTTGTAAGTGCTATTTTAATTTTAAAACTAAGCATTTTGCTAAAAAATCCAAAAACCCCATTTTCGCGAACTTTGACCTTGTATAAAATTTTTTGCACACATGAGATGGATGGAGACTTTTCACAATTTTATTATAATGGTATCTCTAACGTTTATGTAAATTTTTAGCTTCTTGGGAATTTATGTAAGGGTACCCCTATTTTTCGGGCTAACTTGATCGGATAACTAGGTGTAAATTATGGTTTCAACACGATCCGGTCCATACCGCAGAAACTCTTGGATAGGCACTTATAGACTCACGGTATGGCCGCCAATATTTTCGTATTTGAACGTACTGTAACATTATCTAAAGAAACCCAATATAAATTTAGCTAATTTAATCAATAAATTATTGCAACCTGTACTTACTAAAGGTACACTAATGAAAATTACCCACCGCAGACTTTAAAACTTTGATGCTTGTGCTAGAGCAGGAGGAACTAATTTTTAACATTAGTGGATTTAGTTTACGATCTTAAGAATATAACAAAAAGTTTAATAATTAAAAGGGACTTTTGATTTTAATACTTTTAAACTGCCTGCCATTGACTCAAAATCATGTTGGTGTCACGACGCCCAAGGTTCATCTGTTGACGTACTGTTTTGCTGTTCTTCGTAAATGGTTTAATTTATAAGCTGTTGACGTTTGTTACGTTCGATTTAAAATTAGACAATTACTTATAACTGAACCCTCTTCACGTTTAATAATGTTCAGGCAATTTTTTGTTCTGTAAGTAATACTTAATAATAAATAAATAAACGGTCGTCAAAAAATTATAATTACTCACACACATTTGTAAAACTGTTTAAATTAATACGCAAAAAGTTTAATGAAATTGATGATAAGATCACTGTGTTATTAACATTTATTTATTAATTTTTACAAAAAACTTTCTTTTTTAGTGGGATGATTCCGTAAACGCAGGTTTTAATGATGGAGCACCAACTTGGCTACCTGTCAGTGAAAAATATAAAGAAGTTAATTTAGCAAAGCAATTAAAACAAAACCGAAGTCATTTTCACATTTACCAAGAACTTGTTAATATCAAATCCCAATTAATCGCTTATAACGTCTTAATGCTGTACCAGACTGATCAAGACGTACTGCAACTTACAAGAACTCGTTTAGATGTTGATAATAATGACTACACTTTGCTTTTCAACATGGGAACAGAATATAAGACTCTGCCTGCTCAACCCAATGTTTCTGGAAGCTATATTGTGTTAAGCAGTAGTGTTAACTCGGATTATTTACCGGGGTAAGTTAACAAATAAGAAGGCAAATACCTGCATGGTCTACAGCAAACTCTCTCACTGACTTGTTGGTTGCTATCAGTAGCAGCTGTATTAAAAAGCTGGGACGGGGTATGTTCCCAGAGAGGTCCTAGACTTCATAATGTAAGGAAATAAGGTGTGTCACTACGCCGCCTTCTGATACAAATGATATAAATTAATTAAGCACAAATAATTATGCGTTTAGCAAAATTAAGTTATATTTTATTATAATTAAACCCTATAATAAGTTTAAGCTCAATAATGTGTTCACATTTTTTATAAAACACTCGGGTTTACAATGTACCAAACAGACTCTTACTGAAACATGTATAAAAAAATTATAAAAAATGCAATTGCTAAATCTTAGAAAAATTAAAAGAATGCAAAACATAACACTTTTTAAATTTATTTTACGCTACCAGAAATCAACCCACTGCTTAACTCTTAAGTCTTTTGGTGTACGAAAGTATTGTGTATTTTCACTTTTGCTTTTTTCGCTTCAGTTATGGCAATTTTCTCACTGCAACCAGGGATTTTTCAGTAAATTTTACGTTAACTCCAAAAGTTTGAAATTTTCCTGCATAAAAATTGGGTTAATTTAATGTAAACAAACAAAGCATAATATGGCGGATTTGGATCGGGGCAGTTAGAGTGCAAATTTTGGAAACGCTACTGCAAACACCTTGTTGCCGTACATCATGCTAGACTTATCCTGCTTTTTCTCTTTCACACACTGTTCGCATGGTTGAGCGGCAAGGCTGAATTTAGGTGGGTCCATGCTCGAAGGTTAAACAGTACAGTTTAAAGAGCAAAGTAAAAGCTGTTTTTATACCTAAAATTTAACAGCAAACTACCAGTGCTATCTTTTGAAAAGTGGTACATAGAACATAAAAAACTAAAATCTCTTAAAATATAGCTTTTCACTGTCTTCTATGAGAAAAAACCTAAAAAAATTGCTTATTAGAGTGAAAAATTGTGTCTTAATTGTAGGTTAATCGCGATATTGTCAATGGAACTTTTATAAAGAATCGAAAAACAAATTAAAATATTTTTTTGTAAAGCTTTATTGGTATATTTTTCGAGATTAGTCGCAAAAACTGCCAAAATTGACGATTTTAAAAATATAATAATATTTGGACTTTTTTGAAGTTGAAAGGCAAATCTTTTAAAAAATGGTGGTTTATAATATGTTGTTAAAACAGGCTTAAGACGGACGCTGTCCAACCAGTGTTTTTTTTTAATAGTAGTGCGTTTTTTTGCAGCGATATTTTGAACGACTTGGCGTATTTTCTGTAATGGTCCGATTTAAATTTAGTCAACGGAATATTAAACTTTATTTTCTATATATCTTTGATTTTGATATAAATTTAGAAAAAGGTATAAAGAACGGCTGCGAACATTGCGTTGCTGGCTCGATCTTGCTGTAGGAGCAAAGAGGTGGGGGGTCAAAGAAAACAAGGAGAAACTCTAGAAATACAAACGCCTGGCGCCGTTCATTTCCCCAGGCATTTTTGATCCCCTACTACTCTGCTCTAGAAGCGAGATTGTAAAACGCGGTGTTCGCAGCGGTATTTCACATTTTTGGCTCTTAAGGTATGTACACACCGAAAAAACAAACAAGAACAAACATCAGTGAACAAACGTTTTTCTTTAGTGTAGTCAGTAAAAACGCGAACAAACATTTGTTTGTTCTTGTTCATACATGTTCGAGTAGACGTCAGGTATGTACACACCGAAAAAACAAACAAGAACAAACATCAGTGAACAAACGTTTTTCTTTAGTGTGGACAGTAAAAACGCGAACAAACGTTTGTTTGTTCTTGTTCACACATGTTCCAGTGAACGCCGGTACATCAAAAAGAATTTTTGTTTTAATGGTCATCCATAACTATTCCAACTAGTCGAATAAGAGTAAACAAACATTTGGTTGCGCTATGTAGACAGAAAAAGCGAACAATAAACAAAAAACACATACAAAGAAAGTTAACAAGAACGAATGTTTGTTCTTGTTTGTTTTTTCGGTGTTTACAGGTGTCCCAAACTGGACGCGTTCTTAAGGGGGAAAAACCCTTATTTGAAGGGGGTAGGGAAAAAAAATTTAAACCCAAAGTGTCCGAAGCTCAAATTTAATGAGAAAACTACTGGGGCTAACAAAACTTTTTACTTTATCGTTTGGCCACTAGAGGGCGTTTCTCAATTTTTGTCGATTTTTTAAATGCCCCATAACTTTCTATTAATAAAGATAATTAATTTTGATAAAAACCTTTTTTAGGGACTTTTTTTTTGTAGAATTCCCTTGCGATAAGCAGATTTTTTACAGGCGTTTAGATTTTCGTGCACCACTCCCAAACCAATTTTTTATATGGACCACCCTATATATTATAAGACTTTTGAAAAGCTGGTAAAATTTCCTAAATTTTGATGTATCATTTTTTATGTTTATCTTAAACCATCAGAGGGATTGAAATTTTAAAAAATTAAAAAAATGTGCCTACAGAAATCAAATTTCTAGACTAATAAAATGAAAAAAGGATGCTAATATCTTTCAGGATTAAAGCCACATATTTAAAGTTGCTAATATTTTAAAAAGCTTTGAATAGTTGAAATGACAGTGGTATTTGATATTGTTAAATATTTGGTATTTTTAGTAGAAAAAAAAAAGTGATTTAAATAAGTTTTTAAGAAAGGTTTTTGAAAAGTATTAAAAAATGTATGGAGATTTTAAGTTCAACATGCTTGAATGTTACATAGAAAACAAAAAAATTCGGGGAAAAAATTTTTCGTATTTTAAAAAGATATCCCGAACAGCAGAAACCCATCCAGGGATGAAATTTGTAGATTGCTAAATCTTCAAAATTTTGGCTCTTTTAACAAACCCAGAGAAAAATTTGCTCAAAATCAAGAAATTCAAAACGAAAATAAAGTAAAAACCTAACCGTATTGGGCCCCAAAGAAAAAAATTTGGAATAACTTCCACAAGAAAATTTGAAGCAGAGCCCGGGCTTTCCAAGCAAAAAACCCAAAGGGTTTTGAAAAATGTAAGTCGAACCTGCAAAATCCATCATCTTCTCCTGTGGGATTTTGATCGAAGGACTCGTTTTTGTGAGTGGTTTTAAATAAAATACAAAATGAACCAAATTTTGTTTTTAAATCGTATTTGGGCCCGACGGGGCTTGATTATAGTGCGGGCATATTTAATCGGTTTAATGTTTACACTTCGTCCCAAAAAAATTTCCCCATGCGACTGTCCAAAACAGACAAAAAAAAGGAAGATTTAGTTAAAGGGGGGGGAATTTAGAGACATTGGACCCGACATTTACGATGAACAGCTGAATTCTAGACAATATTTGGATTTTTTAAAGGGGAAACCAAAGTTGAACCATTCTTGAAAGATTTCCCATAAATCTGATACCCAGAGTCTTCCACATAATGGTGCCCTGTGTTTTGGGGTGCAAGGACCATAAACGATTACCTTAATGTTCAGTTTGGTAAAAATTTGGAGGGGGAAATCAAGGGCCCATAAGGCCTACCAGGCTGGCCCTATCCTTGGATTTTTTTCTTTGTAGAATTAGGATTCCTACTTATAAAAAAACAATAATTTTAATTGCCAAAAGAATTAGAAAGGGCGTTGCAAAGGTGCATTGAAGCCAAAATATAAAAATTTACTAATGCTACAAAAAAAGATGTAGAATTTGCGTACAAATGAGACAATTAAAATTTTTAACATATTTTTACTTTATTTTTGTTATTTATTATCGTTAATTAAATTCTATAACATTTTATATTAGGATTAGGAAGAGTTGTTTTTTTGTTAATATTGTTGGTTTGTTGTTGTTGTCGTTTGTGTTTTAGATAATTATTAATTTAATATATTAACTATGAGTAATCTTATCATAAAATTTTAGATCTGTTGTTTTAATCATAACATGTTACCCTCCTATGTCATTTTACTAGTCATGACAATGTTGATTTCTGTAGGCACATTTTTTTAAATTTTTTTTAAATCGTAATACTGCTAATGGTTTTTAAGATAAACATAACAATATACAAAAAATTTAGGAAATTTTACCAGCTTTTCAAAAAAATTTTTCTTATAAAAAAATAGGGTGGTCCAAAAATTAAATAAAAAAATGCGAAAAAAAGTGCCTAAAAAAAGGTTTTTATCAAATTAATTATCTTTATTAATAAGAAAGTTATGGGGCATTTAAAAAATCGACAAAATTGAGAAAACGCCCTCTAGTGGCCAAACGATTAGAGACAGCAAAGTTTTGTTAGCGCCAGTAGTTTTTTCTTTATTAAATTTGACTTCGGACAACCTTGGTCAATTTTTTTTTATCCCTTCAAATAAGGGGGTTCCCATAAGAACGCGTCCAGTTTTTGGGGCACCCTGTACATACCTTTATATAGGAATAGAAGATAGGTATATAAGATGTAAAATTATATTTGAAAATTAATAATTTGTTGACTAAATTTAAATTGACAAAACTGTTAATACGCTAAATCGTTTAAAATATCACTGCAAAATATTTAAAATATATATTAAATTTTAAAATATTTAAAATGCTTGTCAGGCAGCGTCCGCCTTTTAGTACAGTGTGTGGGGAGAAAAAAGGTGTTTGACCTCTGGATTTTTTTGTACAGTTTTAATTTTTATGAAAATTTGGAATCAAGTTGCTTTTTCCCTCTAGATTAAAGTTTTTATATGCTTTAAGTGTACTTTTTATTTTTAGGGGGTAAAAACCACCCCTTATGCTAAAAAATTAAAAAACATAGAAATAGACATTATGTAAATTAATGTCATTGCTAAATATGTAGAATGAATATATTTTTGTTGTGAGTCATAACCCACATTATATTTGTAACGTTTTAACCCTTAAAAATCACCCTTAATGACGAAATTAAAAAAAAAATGTTTTTTTCATTATTAAATTATTTAATGACATTTATATTGTAAAAAAAAAATATTTTAATAGTTTGCGGTATAATAAATATTTAACTACAATAACTTAACCGTTAAATAAACACCCCCATGAGATTAACAAAAAAAAAATGTTTTTGACTAATGAATTGAATAAGGCTCAAAAAATGGGCAATTTTTAGTCCTGCATCGATTTGCATAAAAATTTGGAACTAGGCTCATCTTACCCTCTATCTCAAATTCTATACCATGCTAATGTGCGCTGTTTGTATTTTAATGGTGAAAACTCCGCTAATTGTCAAAACCTATAAAATAACATTTTAAACCTTAAGATAAGTAAAATTTGGTTTGGATTGGTTGAATAATTATTGTTTTATGCTTTGGAATACAATTTCAGAACATTTCAACCCCTTTAAATCAACCCTTGTTAGAGCTTAAAGTAAAAAAATTTTAAAAAAATAATTAATTTATCATAGTGATTTAATTTTAGAATGCTGTTGCTTAAATTATATAAAAATTTTTTTTGCAACTTTTTGACCCTTCATAAATAAACCCCTATTATAGCCTTATTTTAAAAAAATAATAATAATAGCTTGACAGATTTATTAATTAAAAATATTACTGCCTAAAATAATACCAATTTCATTAGTTTGCAAACTTCATTTTTAAAAACCACCTCTTCCAACATTGCAATTCTTATAAACTAATATAATAGATATAAATAGGAAAAAAGTAGAATTGCATACAAAAATTATACCGGTAAAAATATAAAGTTTACCGGTTATAAAGATTGTTATCTCCGAAGTGTGCTAGTTTTTGAAAAAAAAAATTGATTGGTTTTTTAAGCATAGCTCCTTTAGTTTTAATAATAGAAAGTTTTTTTATAATTTTGTGGGGTTTTCCAAGAGCTACAAGGCTATGTAAATTAAGTCCCTTTAAATTTTTTTGTTTTAAGAGGGGATAAGTTTAAAGGGCTTGAGTAAGGTGGTGCTTGCTCGTAAATAGAGGCTTTAAACGGCCATATCTCACCAAATCTAAAAAAAAAGAAAAAACGTTGTAATCAAAAAAGCTTCAATTCGATTCTCTAGAATTTTTTTCGTATCTCCAGTATTGGCTGGAATTATTTTGTACAAAAGGGCTTTTTTACGAAATTGCGGAAAATCATTTTTCACTTTAAGCCTTAATTTTTCTAAAATTAAGCGTTTAAAACTGGTCACACTTCTAGGATGTATTAATAATACACATATAACAAGAATCGCAGAAGGGTAAAGATTAATTTTAATTAGGAGGGGAATTAGGGGGTTGTTTTCACTGATTCTTTTCGTAGAAAAAAGTAGGGACCGACCTTATTTTTATTATAACTCGGTCAACTTGTATTAAGTAAGACTCAAGTACTTACTTGACATTTCTGAACAAAAATAATGAAAACTATTCTTAAAATTATTAAAATACTGTTAATATAGCCCCTTTTTGCGCTTGGAAAATTATACAAGTGCCAAATTTTTAAAGAAACCAGTCTTGTCAAGCAGCTTTAGTTTACGAAATAACCTTTTTAAATACAAGGCTATACACGTGGGACTCTTTTTTGAAGTTAATTCACTTTGTTTTTACGCCTTTTTCTAGTTTTACATATTTTTATCCTAAAAAATTATTTCCTATTTAATTTTACTAGTACCAAAAACGGGCTAAATTTATGGCCACGTTGGAAAGTAATCATATAAATTTTTAGTAATTTTTTACTTATCGGGTCACCGATTTTATTTAAATTTTGTATAGGAAGGTTCTTCTGGAGCGCTGATCACAAATCTTAAGTAATTTTTATCAAAACCTTCAAGTTTTTGAGGTATAAAGTACCACTTTGACTTAGCCTCAAATATGCACAAACTTTCCTGAAATTCCGCATTTTTAAAACTGATTATACTCAAAATAAAAGAGTTTATGGTATTATTTTATGTAATAAATTTAGTGTTTTTTTTAAATTGTTCAGTAAAGTAGGTTTATTAAAAAATACTTCCAAAAAATTATATTTTTACTTTTCAAGAGTCAACCAATTTGTCTAGGGATTTTTGGGCAGGTTGGTACACAGAACCCGCGAGAGAATTGAACGTGCCTTTTAAATTTAAAAAGAAGGTTTTTTTCAATTTAAAAATCCCTAAAATATTAAAGTTATTACTTAAGAAACGTGGGATAGTATATTTCATTACCAGTACGGAAATGACGATTTTTGCGTGCGCGCGTGACAAATTCTCTACTATACTTAGGTACCTGAAAACAACATAAACAAAAAACATCGCAAAAAATGATTTAAAAAAATTGCGATTATTTATTTTTATTTTTAAAACAGTAAAACAAATTAACAAAAAAAATACAAGCTAATTAAATCTAAGAAAATTAATTTTGGACGGAACCGTTATGATTAATGGTTATATTTATTGTACAATTCGTATTATTGTTGAAGCTCAATCCTTTGTATCTCTTTTGTTGAACTAAAGATGTTGAAGCGGAGTGTTCGTGTATATTTTGGTTCTCTTGATTGACTGTTACAGATTTTGTAGTTTCTAAGTTACAAGGCCTAAACAACTTTTGAGATACTTTAATTATTCTTTGTATGGACTTCTATATATCCTTCTGCTACATTGAAAAAGCCATCCTCCGTGTCTTTTCAAAGGAGCAAATACCGCTGCTTTTTACCAACATGGTAGCCGAAGAACGCCTTAGCCCATGTCCGTATATTCTTTGATTTTTGTTTTAAGTATTTTGCAACAAGTTTTAATACCACTGATAGTATGACCAACATGTTGAGCGTAAACTTTTAGTATGCAACAAATAATCTTCTACTCTCCATATTTTTAGGGCGGAGATCTGCGTATTTACGGTAAAGTGTACAGGGATTGAATTTGCAATTTTCATTGGTAATGGTAAAACTTCTTGACCTGTGAGAACACGACAAGGAAACGGCCATTATCTTCCACATCGTCTAAACTCAAACGTATTAAATCCTCTCTGCGGCGTGCGCCGAAGATGCCAAACACTAAAATTACTTTTGCTAGTAGATATTGTCCATCTGAAGCTTCACATAAAAATTCGGTTACTTGTTCTGATGTAAGAACCTTGGATTTCTTTGGTACATATCCTACAGCTTGTCGTTTCAAAAAAGCGATAGTTTTTGGATATTGGTTGTATTTTCTTTTATTGCCAAACAACTCTTTAACATGGAGAATCGACTCCATAAGGTGGATGACTCCATAGATTTGGCCTTTTTAGAAAAATAAACTAAGAGAATATCGTCACTTACAATTTTGATTCTTTTCTGAGTCCGCCATTTGGTAAAAATGTGATATTCATGTTCATATCTTAACCTGGATTTCACTGGTAATAAATCTGCACTCACTTCTACCGCTTGTTGTAATATAATATCGGGAATATCCGGATTTTCTTCCAAATCTGAATTCATTTTTTGAAATGGCATAAATTTCACTGACAGAAAATAAAATATGTCATTAATAAATAAATCGTTGTTATGAACAGTTTCCATGGATGGATTTTTGTATAAGCGCACGGAAAGAGGGATCGGGAAAAAAATCCGTGCGCTGTTCTAAAAATGTCATATTTACTGTATTTTATATACAGTTGAAAATGTAGTATTTTTAG
>JAHBCN010001011.1:136676-195455 GCA_019359885.1 Listronotus oregonensis
ATTTCTTTTATTTTCGGGGGCTTTAAATCAAAAACTATTAAAAATCGTTTTGCACGCCTGAAAAAAAAATACTGAAAAAACGGTTTTAAATCTGCCTTATAGTGTAAACTTCATTATAAGACGCCTAAATAATTTTTCTTACTCAATACAGGATGTCCAAAATTTTGTTCCAAAAATGACTACTACTACTACTACTATTATTCTTAAGATTTTTAAATAAATCATCCTCTATAGTCTTTTACTGTCTTATGCAGAATTTAAATGCATTTTACAAGTGTATTAAAATTCTGGACCATTATGAAGAAATTTATGAAAAACTACAAATAAGGCATCTGTTTACTCTTGCCTGAAAAAACCTTTCCACAACTCGGAGCGTTGTGGGTGTAATTGTTGCAAACGCGTTGATTATCCTTTTCCGCATGTTCTGCTGAGCTGTTGCACCTGTCTTATTAACTAGGTCTTTTACATACCCCATAGAAAAAAGTCCAATTTGGTTAAATCGGGCGACCCCGCAGGCCATCTAACTGGTACCCTCATTTAATCCAACAATTTTCGTGTGTCAACAAAGCTCTGACCGAACGCGAAAAATGGGCTGAAGCTCCATCTTGTTATAAAACGTAGCCTTATCAATAAATAATACGTTTATAAAAAAAAATCGAGGCGGAATCCAGTCCACTTACAAAACTTAACTTTACACTGAAAAACAGTTTTACTTAGAACCTGGTGAAGTTAATTGTGGTTTGCATAAAAATGATGTATTTTTAAAATTTTCTGAATTGACTTTTCACTTATTTCAACTTCATCCATGCGTGCCTAACTAATGTTTGATTTTTTTGTAACTCTTAACTAAACTGCTATTCATCTTCCTTATTTGTAATCGCTTTGATGTTTTCTTCCGTTCTGTAGTATGTGCTCCCTGTTTAAAGAAAACGCTCTATCAGTCTGCTAAATCTTATTGGTTCTGGATGGCCTTTCAGAAAACTAACCCGTTAGAAAACAATTTTTATCCTTATTTCCCAATAAAAAAATTCATGTCAATAAGCCATTTTTTTTTAATATATTTTCTAAAATAAAATATTATTTCATAAACTATATTACTTATTTATTTCGTAAGCCTATTGAATTATTTGTTAAAAAACATTGTTTTTTTGGTGGTAGTCTAAATTTTTTTTCTTTAATAATAAAACGTGCAAATTTGTAATTTTTGGAAGTTTAGTTAGTTAGTTTCTTATCACTCAAAAAAAGTATCATTTAATTTTCAATATACCTCCGCAAAATGTCTACTAAATATTTTTTCTCTTGATGGATTAGTTTAAGGCGTGTGGAAATATCGGAAACATTTAAACATAAATTTAGACTTCAAGCGATATTTTATACTTCAACGTAAACATTTAGTTTTATGGTTTATTGCCGAATAAAAAAGAAAAATAAATATTTCCATCTTTGGTGTTTTTCTGAAATTTGCTTTTTAAATTTACAAATATATTCTCTAACTCCTTTTTTTTATAGCCGATTATCTTCGTTTTATTTGTTTAAGCAAAAACCTGGATTTTTAATTTAGTTTTTAAAGCTCTATACTTCCCAAAAATAATAATTTAAAAACAATAATGAAAGCTACGTTTAAAAAATAAACAATTTATTTATTTCGTTATCTTAGTCCCCAACTTTTTTCTTTAATTTTAGGTTATTAACAACATAAACCTAGAATTAATAGAAAAAATGTCGAATAAAAAAACAGTGCGATCCCCTGTAAAAATAATTTATCGAGAATTCGTGTTTAATTTTGAATTTTATGTAACTAGTAGTACTTTTAAAAAATCTAATTTTTAATTTATACCTTCTGAATTATAAGTGTCACTTTTTAATGTACAATTGAAAGTGATGTAGTATATTTCAATTTTTGGAAAAAGTAAGTGTAAACAATAGTGATGTAAATTTCCGTATCCTTTTGATATTCGGATCATACGTATTCGGAATCAGGAGAGATTTGGATTCAATATGCGAATACGTATCCATAAGAAGTCCTTATAACATAAACCGTAAATATAAAGCGCGGAATCGCGCACAGCTGATACCGGACGTGCCGGCGCGGCGGGCGAATAGAGGAAAGGATACGAGTTCAAAGACAGTTGCAAGTAATCAACAGGGTTGCTGCTTTAAATTCCGCTTTATGTTACACAAAATTTCTTTATTTTCGCTATGCTTATCAAAATGTTTGTTCTGTTAAAAAAATATATAAAATAAACTAAACGGCGACGAGGTAAATAATAGGTTACGGTTAAAAATATATAACAGTATGCTTAATTTTATTATTTTATTAATAGTTATAGCAAGGCAACATAGAAACAAATATTCGTTTCAACATAGGAACAAAGAATATAAAACAACAGCTCCGCAAGTCAAATGTAAAAAATATAACTTTCTGAGGTAACCTTCTTTTTCCTCCCCTGCATTTTTAATTTTTAAGTTTTTGAATTTTTTAAAATGGGTTACGTTAAACTCGTAAGGTAAACAATAGGTACTGTTTTTTGCTTGAAGGTCAAGTCTTATTAAAAGTAACGCGGATAAAGTTGATTCTATTTTTTTTGTTTTATTGTCTAGCATATAAAAGAAAGTTCGCCCAACATTTACGTTTCCGTGAGGGAGTGACGAAATTATTAGCGCTTATTTTTTCGCATTAAAAAATAAGTATTTATTAAAATTAAGTTTTTCAGGTATGCCCAAAGTGCTTTAATTAAGGACAGCGCCATCCAGGGACAAATGGAAAAATCTTTATAAGATAGCTCGTAACGATTACGGATCCGATCGCATATTCAAGCCCGCGTCGATGCCGATCAACCGGCAGTTGGAAGAATTCATCCGCTCCCGTTTCGATACCGAATACGTATTCGAATTTACGGACTGATTCCGGAATATACGGATTCGTTTAATATTCGGATTCAACGAAAATTTGGAAACGTATTCTTACATCACTAGTAAACAACCGCAGCCCTGGAAGTGCTGCTAAACCTGCCGCCACTCCATATTTACATACAGGGAGAAGTAAAGGCGGTACTCTATAGACTCAAACGAGGTCAAAGTCCAATTATAGGACATCAAAGGATCTCCAGGTGGGAAATAGAGGGGGACCAAGAGGTCAGCTCATTGTTTGAGATACCCTCGGACAGGTCAACCCCTCGTTTCATCTTCAACAGACACTTTCGGATTGTCATACCAGATAGGGAGGACTGGAAAGAAGGCCCTCCAATCAAAGCCGATCATATCTGGTATACAGATGACTCCAAGACCAACAAGGAAGTAGGAGCTGGCATCTATGGAGACAAGCCTAGAGAAAAGATAACCTTAAGTCTTGGTCAGCGCGCCACGGTTTTCCAAGCGAAAATCGCAGCAATAATGCATTGTGCCGTGCTGATTAAAGAAAAAGGAAGTAAAGGAAAAACATCGTCATTTACTCAGACAGCCAAGCGGCCCTGAAGGCCATCAGTTCTCCAAAAGTTAATTCCAAACTAGTGGGGGACTGTATACAGGCCCCGGATAAAGTCGGCTTGGCAAACAAACTTACGGTAGCCTGGATACCAGGCCACGAGGGCCACCCAGGTAACGAAGAGACCGACGACCTAGCCAAAAGAGGATCAGCCATGGAAATGATAGGCCCTGAGCCATTCTATGGAATCTCGGCAGGCCTCCTTAAAGCATCTATTAACTAACACCAGGACAACGACAGGCAAAGCAGTTCATTAAGACCTGCTCGGCCAAGTTTACCTCGGACCTACTGAGCCACAGTCGTAAAGTCGTAAGGCTAACGGTAGGTCAACTAACAGGATATTGCAAACTTAACAAGCATCTGGAAAGAATAGCCTAAGTAGGTTCTGCCAGGAGGCTGAAGAAACAGCCGTACATGTGTGGTGCCACTGTAAAGCACTATGTAGGCTTAGGTTTACTAGGCTTGGTGAGGAAAAGCCAAAACCGGCAAGATATATGGAGAGGCCAGTGTCAAGACTCTGGAGTCTAGTTAAGAAGACGGGCCTGGACAAGGTACTCTAAAAAACGATAGGAGAAACCACAAAAAATCTGGCAAGGTTGCAGTGGTAGTAAGTTGTGGTTAGTTGTGGTTAGCTGTGGAATAATCTTTTTAAAACAATAGTTTTGATAAAAACAAAACTATCAAAAAACTAAAAAGCGTATAAACACAAGAATAATTTTGTTGAAAAGCTGTAAAAAGATATGATTGAAAATGACTATAAAATCTTTGATTTTCTCCGTTTTAACACGTTTTATTGTAGTAATATAAAAGAATATAATGTTTGATCTGACAAAACACTATAACTTACACCAGTATATTTTTTTTGTAAAAACAATATACCATCAACGAGCTAAAACAGGTAGGTTATTTTTTTTAATTGTCATGGTTATTAAGTTAAAGTATGAATATGCAATTTTTTAAATATAATATTAACCCCATTTGGAACATTAAATTAAGGCATGAATATAACAAAATACCCTTTTACTTAATATCTTAAACACAAAAATTATTTTTGTGGTTTTAAATAATTTTATTTGTTATCTTTGCGTTCAATTACTACTTTCTGCGAGATTAGCAAAGTTAAGGAACGCCAGGCACGGTTAGTAATTAAATGGATGACCTCCAGTGAATACCGTATGCCGCTGGTGTTCGGATTCCCAGTTAAACTGTAGGTCCCGCCTGGACCACATTATATAACAGTTAATGGGAGGCAGTTTACAGAGGTAGTTTAGAGGTAGTGTTTTTTTGTATATTGTCCGTAGTGGCACTACCGCGTTATCTAAAGGTGCCATAAAAATGCAATACAACGTTGACGCAACTGGGAAAAAATGAATTTAACATCTAAAATCTCGGCACCCACGGTACCTAGAACTTCATGCAAGCTTTTAAAGGGCTATTATAGAAATAAAAAATCTGTAAATCAGAACAAATAATTTTCACCTTCTGCTGTATCATTTAATGAGCACGTATTCTAAACGAAACTTTAAAATACTCCTTATTACCTATTTCTCTACTAGTAATTTATTTACCAAGCCTTTAAACCTGGTTTGTTTTATTTTTCTTTAAACGAAGTTAGTTCTCCCCTTTAAAAAATAAAATTTTAATATTTATGTATTCAAGTTTAAAGTTTGCCTTTTTAAAATTTTATATTTAAATGCAATTACAATTTATGCACTATTTGTGCAATATTAAATATTTAGTTAAGTAATTTTTTTTTGGTCATACAAATACATAATTTGTGTGTGCATATTATAAGTTACACATAATGTAAATATAAAAAACCGATTTATTAAATAACTATTTATTGTATAACTTAGTTAAAACAAAAAGCATTAAAATAAATTCAAAATGCGACTGAATACAAATTTAATTTTTTGCTAATATTTCTTTAAAGTTGTAAATAACCATTTTATTATAAATATTACTTGTATAACAAGAACTAACCAGAACTAATCAAAACTAACCAGACGTTAGGGTGTAGCGATTTTTTTTTCTATAATCAGTTACCCCTGACATGGGTTGTAAAATTTAAAAAAAAATGGCAATGAACAATAATAATTACATTTAATGTAATAAAAATTTCCAAGGTCAGAAATTGTTGTTTTTTAAAATTTGTAAAAAATTAGCCTCTGTTCTTCAATGAATCAAGTAATAAGTACTTCCCTAGTACTTGTTTATTAATTCATTAAAGAGTGGTGGCTAATTTTTTACAAATTTAAAAGAATTATATATCCTGACCTTTAAAAATGTTTCTACATTAAATGTAAATATTAATCTTTAATAGCAAAATTGACCAGACCTATTTTTTTACCGCTACATGTGCGTTATATGAAACAAATAATAAAAGTGGTGGGGCCAGTAGAAACACTTTACATATTCCTTTTTGTTCTTTTTTTTATGAAAATATTTTGTTCTCACCTTATTAAACTTTCTGTATATCAAGCGTAACTGATTAAAAAAAAAGTTTGCACCACTCGACATACTATAAAAAATTAAACTAAATATTTATGTCAATGTATAAAAAAGCAAATAGTTTTTTTAATCCTTGTAAAAAATAATTATAATACCGGTCTCTTAAAAAAATTGAAATAGTATAAAACTAGTTAAACAAGTCTGGGAATAAAAAAGTTTTACAGGTTAATGGTTTATACTCTAATGACATCTAATGAATATGGGTGTGCCAGATTTAATTACCTAATACCTATTACTAGTTAGATTGTCATGGTATGGAATTAGACAACAGACCATTAAAATCGGTAATTACGCGTTTAATTATCAACGCTTAACTTAAGTGTAAGCAGTTGGTCGTAATAATTTAGACAGTTTATCTTAAAATCTTTAAATTAAAATTACTTTTCATGAGGTTATTGGTATGCACTAAATATATATTTTTTCCACTGTTAAAATAAAACCGCTAAGGATACGTAAAGAGGTTAACATGTTCAATGCAATATTTAGAGTAAAAGTAGATGAGAGTCATACATCTAAAAATTATGTAGGGTCAAATTTATGTGTATAATCAAAGATAATACTACTACGGATAAGATAAACCATTCAATGCTATATGTTTGATACCCCTAATAAACTTTGGCTAACGCGAGCCGATGTCCATCGAGAGATTTTTACGCTATCCTTGAACGAAAGTTAAACAGTGTTGACGGCAGGCCTTTACTATTGGCGTAATGAAACGCGACTAGAAAATACACAACCCGTTTAGCCGCCCGCTTTCGCTACCTCGTATTCCGAATAAGGTACAAGCGACAGACATTGGCAATGTCGCACATGGTTTCGTACCTCGTTTCGCTGGGGCAGGGGTTACCGACTTAATTTTATTCGCATTTACGGAAGCATTGATATCTCCGAACTGATTCAGAGCACCCCATTTAAATGAACCATCTATCCGTAGTAGTATTATCTTTGGTATAATAGATGGTAGTAATAATGTGGACCATTTATCTTAAATTCTTTGGATAAAAAATAATTTTTATAGGTTTATATACTATGTATCTTTTTGCATTGTTATATTGCAGCGGCTATCGCTACGTAAAAAAACCTAACAGCGTGCCCCTTATAAATTAATTTTATGGTGTAAAATAATGAAATCACCATTTTTAAAATTTAATAATTAAAAAAAAATCCATATAAAGAAGATTTTCTGACAGGCACTGCACTACAACTTTGGAAAGCTTTTATAAAACCAATGTTTTTGGTTAATTTAACAAAAAAAAAAAATCGGAAATGTTATGAATGCGTATTCAATGCATGCATGCATATAATCATTAGTTAATGTTGCAAAGGCAGATGAGCGTAGCATATCTAGAAATTATGTGAAGCCAAATTAGTTAACCGAACTGAACCATTTCTGCGTTCTTTATAAATTAAATATGTTACCAGTATACAATTTCAAAAGCATTTTGTTATAATAAAGGAGCGAAGAAGTTATCATACACTACACTGTAATATTTAACAAATCTCAAATTTTATAAAGTAAATTAATGTTTATAATTAAAAATATTTTAGACAAATAAAATAGCTTGTTATTAATAATATTCAATATTGCTTTATACGTGTAAAAATTTGGTTCTTTGAAACTTTTGATTATCATTAATATAATAATATATTTATTTTCTTCTGCTTGATTCATTATCACCAAACCAAAAAGTAAAAAATATACTTTTATCTACAACCGTGCGGTAACTAAGGTTACAAACACTATTTTAAGTGTGGTAAGTGTCACTTTACCGCACTAGTGTGGTTAGTGTTACTTTACCGCACTAGTGCGGTAAGATCATTTATACTAAGGACTTTTTAAAAAATTATTTAAACATCGTTTAACAGTAATAACTCTTTACGTAAATTACCTAAAATACAGATAATATACCTAAAAGTTAAATGTTATAGTCGAGTTGCTCACATTTCTTATATTTACGACTGCCGATGGCAATGGCTTTTTTGCGGTGGTGTCTGTTTGACAATGGCTAACACCGATCGAGGTAACTGGTAGTTTGATCAATTGCTAGTGAAAAATTAAAATAAACGTAAAAGAAAAATTATTATCACAAAAAAACCTGACGGTTGTAGATAAAATAGTATACATAACTCAAGTGGTAACCGTTTTTAGCGCACTTAAGTGAATGCACAAACTTCACTTTGGGTGCGCTAGAAACCTACTTACCACACTTGTTATGTAATATACCATTAAAAGCATTGTATTTAAACCTGTATAAAATTACCCCAAAATAATTTTTGGTTTATAACAATAAAAAATTTAAAAGGTAATATTTATGAAAATTTTTTTGGAGCTACACGAACTAAAAGTTATTTACGATACCAGTTCGTTATGTTTTTTTATAAATAAAATTTTATTAAGCTAAAAACAATCGAATTTGGTACCAACATAAAAAATATGAATGTGTACATTGGTGTTTCAAAGGAAGTAGAGGGTCTAATTAAAATATGTTTAATAAAATTTTACCCAAATAATATTTTAAAAGTTAAAATTACTAAAACTGTTTATTCTAAATTGTCAGAACAATTTATTACAATTTGGATAATTGGGTCGTAACTGCTGGCAAATAAATTTTAAAACTAAATCAAGCTTAAAGCACATTATGATTAAGTTTGCAGTTACCAATTTAAATTTAAAAAATATGTATTGCCTATTATTTCTCTTTTATTATAATAACTCACAGGAAGTGGTATTTTAATGTGGCAAATACAATTACTTTACCATTGCTTAATATGATCTTATAATAAAGTATTATTTTAAAAATAAAGTTGCCAAACAATCCGAAAAATTATTTCTGAAATAATTAAAAAGATATTTGAAAAACTAAAGAAATTTGTTATGGTAGAATTGTTATAAAAAATAAACCTTTTCTTTAATTTTTATAAGTTTTAGAAACAGGACCAAAGAAAAATATATTTAAATTGTATTGCTGATATTTTATAACACCACTACTTTAAATGCAACTTTTTATACTAATTATGCACCAAACCCACCTACTTGAAAAATATTATTGCTGTCCGTATTGAGTATCATGACGCACTGATCAAAGTGATGATGTTCCATTGTACTTGTAGAGTACAGAATTGCTAAGGGAGATTCGGTTTTGGTCTGAAATGCGTTATTTGTCCCTCTGTGATCCAGGTCATGGCATAAACAGGCTACTAAAAGTCCCAACATTTCTAAATCACTCATAAATCTGAAACAAAAACATTGTTTAATATATATACTATAATCTTTAGTTTATATCATTTAAAATACATAAAAAAATCAGAGTAATTTAGGACATGTAAAAAGTAGAGCTTAAAATAGTGCTTTTAGAAGTTGCTAGATATTATTTCAAAAGAATGAACTATCTACATCAATTTAAAAAAAAAATGATTGCGTGTTTAAAACTATTAGGAACAGAATTTATGTCATTTAACCAGTGGTCGTAAATTGCTCTCCTAATTTGTTCTTTCTTTACAATCTAATTTGTTTAATTGGGCCCTTTATCAAGTGGTTATATCTTAAAGTAAAAACTACAAAAAAAGGAATAAATATAAAAACATAAAAGTTTTTTTTGTGATGATAAGATGGTCAGAGTAAATATATTTTTTTTAAATAAAAAGTATTAAAAAAAATAAAACCGTACATAAAAGTTGTTTTTTATCAGGATGGTCTTTCGATATCATGATAATATCCTAAAAAAAATGCATGCTTCATACTGGGTTTAGCCTAAATAATTATTTTTTTACTAAGCTTTCTTAACAATCTTACTGCCTATTTGAAACGTTATAAACTTTTTTTAACCTATTTGTTTACTTAGATATTTTCTATAATATTTATTTATTACTAAATATTTTTAAATTACTTGCCAGACATGCAAGAAAGGAACGCTTTGGTCTAGATCCCAGGGTATAGACTTGTTTAAGAACAAAGGAAATAGAATCAATTTACACTTACGGACCTGCAAACTATTTAAAAAAATAGCAACCCTAACAACCCAATAAAATTTAAAAAAAAATTATTAGCGTTGGTCTCTTTAACTTAAAAATGTAAACTAACAAAAAAAATAGAGATTCTTTAAAGCAAAATTTAAATATTTTAATTTTAATATGTGTAAAATAAAAATTTTTAGGTTTATTTTAAAAGTTTAAAAACGGCGATCTACTTGTTTATGAAACCTTGATTGATATATTTTTTATTTTAATAGGTTTTTTTTAGTCTTGTTTTCTTCTTGTATGTCCGATGAAGAAACCAAAAAATATTTTGGTACTAATTAAAAAATGTTGCATTTAAGAAGTTATAAACCAAAAACAAAAGAAATCAGATAACTGTTACTTATTATACTCATAAAATCTCCTTTTTTATATTTATGCAAGTAAACCATCAAGTTTATAAAAATAGACCCCTTACATTCGTGTAGAAACCATAAAGAACGACCAATGCCACTCCCGTAAATTGCAAATATTTTTTTTTAAGGATAATGCTTCCAAGTTCAATAAGGTGTAAGGAGTAATGAAAACTTGCCCAACGGCAGCTCTGGAGACAATGTTGAACCTCCTTCCCCTGCACCTGCACATAAAGAGGGAGGCGATACTGAGTGCCTCCAGAGTAATCCAGACACAAAATATAAAGTCAGGAGACCTGACTGGTCATATTAAAATTTTGGAAAAAATCAAGATTGAAGCTCTGACCAAACCCACGGACATGATGCCTATAGTGCGGGACTTCCAGCGCTCTTTTGAAGTGGTTATTCAAGACCGCCAAACTATGAGTGTCAATGCACCAAAGCATGAAAAAGGCTCACTTGTCTGATACACTGATGGATCTAAGATGGAACAGGGGGTTGGAGCGGGTGTCTTTGGACCTAGATGTAGACTATCAAAGTCTCTCGGTGGGGCTCCGTCCATCTTCCAAGCTGAAATCCATGCAATTTGCGCTTCTGAATGTGCCAAAAAAGGCCTTCGAGGCGCAACCATATATATTTTATCGGACAGCCAGGCTGCTTTGAAGGCATTGACTTCATGCTCTTTTAATTCAAAGCTGGCCTGGGAATGTCGACAATCACTTAACCAACTGGCCAAACACAACAGAGTTACTCTGGAGTGGGTACCAGGACATGAAGGAGTGGAGGGCAATGAAATTGCCGATCAACTCGCCAAGGAAGGAGCACAGAGACCATTTTATGGACCTGAGCCCTTCTGTGGCACCACTAGAGGCCACCTCTACGAGGAACTCAGAACATGGGAAAAAAGTCAAAAAGAGACTTACAGGAACAACATTCCAGGACAAAGGCAGGCGAAAAGATTTATTTCGCATTCACCTAAGTAGTGAATGCAGAGAACTGACCCGACAACGGCTTAAATACCTCGAAGGGGTATATCTTACTCCTAGATATATTATTCAGCTTGCACCGCGTAGTATCCTGAACTTTGCTACTAAACACTTTGGCACTAAACAACGAAGGGTATTCACAAAAGATCTCTTTAGGTCAAAGTGAAGGAGGGCTACACTAGAGCCGAGCGACCCCGTTCATTACAATACAATACAATACAATACAATAAGGTGTATGTTTTTTATGCGTTATAATTAGAAATCCTAATAAAATATTTCCCTTATATTTTATGGTTTTAAGCATTAAAGGTCAGTCATTTTAAGTAAGTTTCCGAAGCAGCATCAATTCTGGACAGATATGCTCTTTTGCATGCCTTTTGAGAAGTATGTATTAAAAAAATGTGTTATTTGCTAGGCATTCATTAAGTGCAAAATTTTTCAACCAATTGTATGTCATATATGTTTGATAGGTTGCCTTTCTAATCCTGGCGCAACCATCATAAAACTTTAAGAAGGATTGGGAAGGGACAGTAAACCTTCCAAATTAGAAAAAAAATGTTTTTTGAACTATTTAGACTGATTACCTTAATGTTCTGCAAGCAGAGGTAATATTAAATGCGGTCTATATGAATGTTACTTAACACTGATATCCGTCATTTAATTAGATGACTAGTCAGTATATGTACTGCCGGCCAACAGCGTAATATCTTACTTCACTAACACAAACTTACCATTTAGTCATTGCCTGTAATGCCTAGGCAAAAAAATAAATAAAAAATTATTATAACGCTGTTTCCTTAAAACGAAGTTAGGCATAACAAGAAATAACTAAATAGTTAGTCAAATACTGTAATAGTAAGGCCATTACGCTCTTTGCCTGTTATACATGTACTGACTAGTCATTTCAGAAAATAATGGATTACGCATACAAAATAAAATTTGTATAAAAACTCTTCGTTTACGTTTTGCATAAAACTTATTTACGATTGATGTGGTGGAGAAAAAGCTATTTTTTGTGGGGACGTTCTTGACGTTGTATCGATCTACAAAACTGTCCTTTGCCCCAACCTCTTTATTTTTGCCCTTTCTAAAATCATATCAATTTTTTAAAATGAAAATTTGGCTTCTTTACTTTTAATTACTTACCAATCGTTAAACTTGCTCATATTGCAATAATTTGCTTTTCTTTGTACCTTGTGCATTGTATTCACTTGTTAATAATATTTAAAAAATAATTTTACTAAATTTAAATTTCTACTTGTCTGTAAATTTTATTTGCAGTTTAAGTAGAAAAATGATAATATTTAAGAAATAAAAACAGGAATATCAAATAAATTAGGCTAAAAACTAGATTTTTATTCTTTTTAGAATAACACTAATTTCTGTGGCTTCAAATATCTTTTTTTTTATCTTGGGACAGTCCACGAAGGCTGATGCCTAAGTACTAACGTACCGTGGGTGTCTTTTTTTTTGTATCTTTATGACAGCTCACGAAGGATTATTATATATGTATATTATATCCTACGGATTATATATACATATATAAACCTAAGTACCAAAGTACCGTGAGTGCCGGGTTTTCCGGTGTTTAACCCATGTCTTCCCAGTTGTTCCGTCAACGTTGTCCAAGCACTGAAACATGCAAATGTTGCATTTCACAGCACCTTTTAGACAACGCGGTAGTGCCATCACGGACGTTATTTTTAAATAACTACTACCTAAAAGTCACTGAGTTCAGAGTCACTATTGTTAATTATATTCTTCATTCTATTTATTCTTGTCTTTAAAGTTTAAATCTAATTGTTTCTAATTTAATCTTAAATTTTGTAATTATTTGGTCCAAAATAGGTAATAATTTTGTATATGGCAATTAAAGCGTTAAGTAACTAGCTTGATTAATAACCGTCAATCTTACTCCTTTGTTCTTTTACATGATTTTCATCATATTTGACATAGATGTACCACTACAAAGCTTAGCCATAATGGAAATCAAGGCGTTTATATCAAAGGCCCAGATAATAGACCACTACAAGGAAACAATGTACAACCCAATTATTATTCCATCTCAACTACCCTTTAGCAATTATTATTATTAAAAATATTTTTTAAAATTGTTTAAAATATGTAAACATTAAACATATAATTATTTAAGAAATAATTATTTTACGTTTTTCTACTGCTCCCTAAATTTACTCCCCAGTCGGAAAACGTGCAATAAAAATTTTCCCTAATAACCAAATATATTTCAGAAACTCTACAACAACTTATATAACCTAAACTTCTATATCGCGTGTTCCTTAATTTGATTAATGGCGTTTTGTAAAATATAGCAAAATGATATCTAACTTTTTTTTCTTACATGCAAAATTATTTAATGACTCCTAAAGCACACTACTTTAATCGTTGTTAGGTAACATACCTAAAAATATATAAAACTCTTTGCCAGTACTTCCATAGATACTGATAAAAAATTTATTTTATTTTAATTTTGTAAAAATTATCTCTATTTGCTTTTAACGAAAGCAATGAATATTTTTTCGCTGGCCGTACTTGCACAAGACATTTAAAAAATGTAGATTGCTGGATTTAAGAGGCAAAAGTTGGGCTTTAGTTATATTTTTTATTTTTTATATTTCGGAAATAAAGCCATTTGAATATTTTTTATGTGGAACTATGTGGTATTGAAACTGCATAATTTTTTTAAAGGGTCTCACACATAACCTTTTTATTTTTTTTTGCGATTTTTTTTATTTGGTTTCAGGCGATCTGCTAGTTCAGAGGGATGCATAGGTGTGAGCAGGCTCAGTCTCTATACCTCGGAACCAGGACCAAAGCGCTCCCATGGTTTTTTTGAGGTCTACCCAACAAGGACGTTTTAATAAATAAATAAATTATATGCTTTAAAGTCTTTGTTGGGTACAAAAGGACTGCTTCGGTCCTGGTTCCAGAGTATAGAAAATGAGTGTGCTTAATCCTATTAACTTCTATATAAACCGGCAGACCGCATGAAACAAAATTAAAAAAATCGCAAAAAAATAAAAATACTTCCAACGTTTCGGTGGCAAGTCTACCACTGTTTTAAAACAAAATATAGAAAACTTAAACTGAATATTTAATAATAATTAAAATTAAAATTTTTATATTCTGATATAAAACGTAGGTAATTCGTCTTGGTAGAATTACGTCATAAATTTTGCCAGAACGACCCAATTATTTCATTTTTATATCAAATTGTGGCAATTCTAATTTTAATTAATATTTATTATTTAGTATAACTCTTTTAAGGTTAATTTTTTCTTGAAAACGGTGATAGACTTGCCATCGAAATATAGATAAGTATTTGGTTTTTTTTGGGGTTTTTCTTTCTTTTGATTCAAATGATCTGCCGGTTTATAGGGGTCAATACTGTTACCCGAGACCAGGACCAAAGCGATTTTATTTTGAAAGTATTTTTGACGAGTACTCAACAAGGACTTTAAAACATAATTATTGTCACAAGCTGTATGTTGCCTCGATGAGCTGTTGGATGGTGAAAACTACGAAATAAATATAAAATATTAAAAAAAAGACATTATTATGAGGAGAAAAGTTTGTTCTCGACATATATAGCAAGACATATTAATGTTTTATTAAATACGAACCAAATATAAATTACTATATGGGCATAAAAAGATCCACCTGTGATTGGAAATAGAACTGTAGATTGTTGCTCGGTACGGCCGTTACCAATTAAATATCATAAGGATTTTTAAAATATTAACACTTTATTTACTGATACTAATGTTGCTACAACTATAGAAAAAAATAGTGACGAAAATGGAATTATATATACTTTTAAATAAAAACTATGGGTTTTAATACCATAATGAGCTTTGTTGTGCCAAGGTACATAGAAATTCATTATTATTATTATTCAATATGTTTCACCCCTTGCACATTCATGTTGTTGGTATGAGTTATAGTTGAATACTTAGTGATAATACCTAAATTCTTTGGTTGCTGTATCTCGAGAAGTACCATAAAAATAAAACACCCTTAATTTTTTACATTTTGGTTTTCTGGTTCATGATGGTTGAAAAATTATGAAAAAATATTTAATAAAATACATAATATTAGCTTTTATGTCGCTTTGGTTTTATTCAAATATCTATGACAGTTTCGTAGAAAAAAAAATTTGAAGTTAGGGGTTGCAACTCTTTTTTTGCAAAAACGAATAAAGCTAAGAGTATAATTATTGACCAAATATTATTTACAACTAACAACCTAATAAAGGCACTAATGTCAAAAACGATGTCGGTGCAGGTTTCATATGAAAACTCGGTGAGACCCTTTATCTGTGAACTGTCATCTATCCGTATTTAAAAAAAAAATATGTACCATTAGGCTTTACCTTAATAAACCGATGTTAAATTTAAAGCATTTTGTTAATTTTAGTCCTAATATTTTAAATCTTTTACCCAAATTTTGTCCGAAGTGCTTAACGTATAACTAGTATATTTTAAGACAGTGAAAGTAACCAGAACTAACATTGTACCGATGGCTTTTCTGAAATTATAAATTGTAAGTTAAAGATTAATAGTCTGTACAGGAAGCCTTAAGTAATTAATTATCTCCGATCATATAAGCTGTTAATCTCCTTAGCTTGCTTCCTTTCTGACGTTGGTCGTAAAGCTTGTAAGTAAGACAGATTAAGGAAATTAATCTCTTTATATTAATGTCCTGTTAAATATAACGTTATCAAAGACATATAAAAATGCAGACTCTTTATTTACAATAAATCATTTAATAATTTTATTAACAAGTCGGTACAATTGTTATTCCGATATGGATATTTATCAACATTGGTTTGGACCTGGAAACGGCATAGTGACCACATAACTTCATGAGACAAAGCAATTTAAAAAAATAATTGGTATTATTATTGTCAAAATAAGGATTAAATGACAGTTAACAAATGAGTTTCAGAGAATAAAGGAGTCTAAGTACCATTAATTGTTAGATTATTATAGCATAATGGCAGCAAACTTATTTCACCGGCTTGTTAAAATTTGGTCACTTTAAGAATAAGAAATTTAAGCTGTAAAAGTGTTTTTTTGATATAAAAACTGGAAACAAATCTCAGGATTAACAAAATGTGTTTCTTTATTTAAACAGGGTGGGCCGACGAAAACGAAACAAAGACTATTGTGGGCAAATTTTTATTATTTTTTTTAAACTCTCATACTCGTCAATTTTCTTTTTGAGGGAGTCACCTACTAATCATACTGTCTTTATTCCTGCAACCCCTTATGAAGAGGGTAGTTAAGTGATCCCCCCTTTTAAAGTTCTTTTAGTTTGCTTTACGGCTATACTTTTATTGCAGCTGAATTTTTCAAGATAAACTATTTCATCAAGGGACCAAAATTAAGCTGAATTCGGTGAGGGGATGCGTAGCAAAAGAAATGGCTCTGGCTTATATCAATCACTACATCAAGGAAAGCAGCTTTTGTTTTAGCGACATTCCTGCACTGGACTGCTTCATTAATTAACACAACCTTATAAAATAATATAAAGAAGTATTAAACATACAAATTGATGACCTCAATATAAACAAACAAGCTGGCAGACCGTTGAAGGAAATTAAAGAACTTTTAAGAAAATGGACCATCAAGTTATGTCAAAGCCAATGGAACAAATCCGAAACTGGAAGGCTAACATACAAATTTATACCAAACATTGAAAGAAGACAGAAACTCAAAATTAAACTTAACAGGAAGATTTCGCAAACCCTAACAGGACATAGACAATTTGGTGTTCATTTTAAAAGGATGGGCATCGCAAAGGAAGATTTATGCAACAATTGCAACAGCGGCAGGAAGGACAATTCAATACACAGAATATTCCATTGTAATGGCTTCAAGGAAAAAAAGACAACGAAAAGAATAAATGAAGAACGAATCCTAAACATCTCGGCAAACGATCTGTTGGTATCTCTGATCAAAAAGGACATTCTAAAAATGCTTTCGTCGCAGGTGGCGGGGACTGAGTCGGTGACCGTAAAGTATTCGAGAAGACTATTTTCAGTTGGGATCAATCTAGTAGACTTATTTATTTTAATGTATTTTGTACTTTATTTTATTATTATTGTAATATATGTTGAAAATAAAGAATAAACACTTAAGTTGAAACCTGTGCGCAAGGTTCAATTATAATTTAAGAATTTTAGAATCAGAAATTTAATTAGATACAAATGGAGGGTTTTAGGTATCTCCGAGTCGAATGACCCACTTTTGGAATGAAAGGCGTGTACCTCTCGGATTTCTTTCATTATTGCACACATGCTTTTAATTGAAGGAGATGAGTCATATTAGTACCAACTAAATATTCTCATTCGTGCCGAGAATTTAAAATTCAATCTATTTTCTAGAATAATAGCGCAATTAAATCATTTTCAAATTCAATTTGGCAACTCGGGGGTACCGTGCATTGAACCGTCATGGCCGATGGTATGAGGAAGGTGGGCCCCTTCTCCTCTTCTTCAATTTTTACGGCTATACTTAATATAAGGTACATAAACTTGATAGTTTTAAAAAATGTTTTATTTCAAATTAAAAAATTATTTTAAGTAGTTATTTAATAACAGGTGACTAAAGGTCTATTAGCGCAATTTAAAGAGGTGGCAAAAAATAATACTGAAAAGGCATCATTACAATTTATCATTTTACCCTGTCCTGTTAATTAAGGAAGATAAATGTAACGCCTAATGATATAAATCATACAAAATTTTGTCGATTACCCAGCAACACAAAAAAATGGTCTGTACTTTACATGCGATATATGTATCCCAAATTACTTTTTCGTTTGGAACACGAATCCGGTGTCAGAATAGAGCTACCACATCACAGAAACTTCCAAACCTCAAAAAACAGGTTTCAAAAATCAAAAATTCACAAAAAAAAAGAAAAAAATATGAAAAATTTGTTTTATATGTTTCTAATCAATAAAATGTTAAAATGAAAACTCAAAGAACTTCCAAACCTCAAAAAACAGGTTTCAAAAATCAAAATTCACAAAAAAAGAAAAAAATATGAAAAATTTGTTTTATATGTTTCTAATCAATAAAATGTTAAAATGAAAACTCAAAGAGCGCGCGTAAAAGTTTTAAACATCTTTAATTCAGCTGGTTATGTGGATTTATTATTTAAAGCCATTCGCGTTTATGTGGTGTGGCTAATTATTATTAGCTGCAAATCAGGTGTACGAAATACATGTGGTTTTAGTGACTTTGGAAATGTAATCCATGTAATCCGTTGTCTATGGAAATATACAGGGTGTCCCAAAAGTAATGGTACACAGAGCAACAGCAGATTCCTTGGTCGAAATAATGTAATTAACGTAAATTGCTTGATCACAAAGTTGTTAATAACTAACCTTTAATCTTTTTTTGTTTTTTTTTGTAATAATTTTTTAACTAAAAGGTACAAAATTGGGGATTTGGGGGTTCGTTGAGGCAAGAAATTCAAATTCGTTTATACTTTTAATGTTGCTAGTAGAGGGCACCAGCTACGGCCTACCCCACTTGTTTTAGATGACATAAGTTTTTTAAAGTTTAGTATATTGACCTGTGTTTTTTTTTAAAGAAGATACTGTAATTCCCGCTGCGTCAAAAGTGTATACCACATTTAGGTCTCTAGGAGCAACTGTTTTCAAGATAAACGCACTTTAAAGGACCCCGCAATTTTCCTATGGAAAATGGGTTTCGACCAACAGTTTTTAAACTTCGCAAAGTAATAGTTCTTAACACGCTGATCAAAAGTGTTCACGGGCACAAAACCGAAAAATCCCTCTAACTCCCCCAAAATCCACAGTTTATATACTAAGCTTTAAAAAAGTTATGTATCTTAAACAAGTGGTGTAGACCGTAACTGGCGGCCTCTAATAGTAACATCAATGGACAAATTTGAATTTCTCGCCTTAAAGAACCCCCTAATCCTTAATTATTTACCGCTATGCCTTTTAGTTAAGAAATTATTACAAAAAAAACAAAACGAAATTAAAAGTTTGACACCCTGTATCTTAGTTATTATTAACTTTGTCATAAGGCAAGAATAGGTTAATTGCATTATTTCGACCTAATCAATCTACTGTTGCTCTGTGTCCCATTACTTCTGGGACACCCTGTATATGCAGAAAAGCTTTATTTTGTGTAAAACCAAGTCAAGCAGTTTATTTTAAGGCGGCAACGAAATCTTGCCTACAATATTGTAAATAGTTTGTATGTGACTTTAAAAATCTTTTAAAATATGTAAAAAAACAATGCCATTTAAAAAATAAAAACTAAAATATCTGATGGACTAGGCTAAAAACTAGATCTTTATTCGTTTTAGGATAACACTTCTTGGTGGGTATCACTTAATATTATCAATTATATACTTAAACTTATTTTTTAAATTTAATTATCTCTAACTAGATTCTAAATTTTGCCATTATTTGCTTCAAAATAATTAATAATTTTGTTTACGGCAATTAAAGCGTAAAATAACTATCTCGATTAATAACCGTCAATCTTGCTTCTTTGTTCTTCTACATGGTTTTTATCATATTTGACATAGATGTTTCACCACAAAGCTTGGCAATTAATTGAAATTAAGGCGTTTATATCAAAGGCCTAGATAATAGACCACTATACGGAAACAATGTACAACCCAATTATCATTCTATTTCAACTACCCTTTGGCTATTATTATTAGCTTTCAATTTATATTGCATGCAAAATCCTTTATACTAAAGATTACTAAAAATAATTTTAAAAATTGCAGCTATTAAGGAAGCATCACTTAAAAATGACAACTGAGATTTGGATGGAAGCCCTATGATCTGATTGTAGATATACAGTTTATTTTAAGGCCTCAACGTAATCTTGCCAATAATATTGTAAACGGTTTGTATGTTGCTTGAAAACCCTTTTGTCTTTTATAACCTCTACAAATTTTAATTAGTAAATAGCAGTGCCTTTAATTTTAACAGAAACTTATGAGAGATTTTTTTCGGAAAAATTGGGTATTAACTTTTTATTTTTATTTCCATTTTAATACTAGGGTTACGACATTGCCTGTAAACGAGAATAAATGAATTTAAAAATCAGGCGACAAATGTCTCCGTGGTATGAATGTCGAATGAGAGCATTGTGAACTTTAAAACACCCTCATGTATTTTATTCTTTTATAAGGGTATAAAAAAAGTTGTTTTAAAACTAATACATATTATATCATTAAATTTATTTATAGGATCTTTTTTTCTCAATATATTCATTTATTACACAAATAATTATATAATCCAAAATAAGGTATCCATATTATCCCGCAAGTCTTAATAAACAGTTTTACAGGGTGTCCCAAAAGTAATGGAACCCAGAGCAACAGCAGATTCCTTAGGTGGAAATAATGCAATTAACGTAAACTTGCCTTATCACAAACTTTATAAAAACCGAGATACAGGGTGTTAAAGTTTTAATTTTGTTTTCGTTTTTCCGTAATATTTTCTTCACCAACAGACATAGCGGTACAAAATTGGAAATTTGGGGGTTCTTTGAGGCAAGAAATTTGTTTATACTTTTGATGTTGCTTAGTATAGACAATTTAGGGACCGGGAGTTTGCATATGCGGAGTTGTTTAATTTTTAATTCAGGTTAATTATGGATTAAATTAATACGGTTTCTAATATAAAATCCATGCCAAAAAAAAATTGTCTGCTGTTGAAATTTAATTAAAAAATGGATTTGTTTGAATTGATGGTAAGTTATGACTTTTTACCTCTACTCCACGCCATGGTTTTGTTAATTCTGTGTAATGTCTTGAATACAGGGTGTTTCCTAACTACGGTACGAAACTTCAGAGGGTGATTGGCTAGGTCGTTTTAAGAAAAAAAGTTCCTATGAACATATGTCCGAGTTTTCTTTCTGAGATACAGGGCGTGAAGTTTAGAAAAAAACGGTATTTATAAAATATCATAAATATCCTAAAACCGATTTGGTCAAAATTTGTGCAGTGTTTTGAAGTAATAGGTGCTTATTTAGCTCTAACTGATTGAAATTATTAGCTCCAGTGGCGTCTCAGTGGGCACCACAGCCATATTATTGACATAAAAAATTACACCAATGACTTTTTCTTATAGTTTTTATATTTTTTAAGTACTTTTCTGTGTTTTCTTCATATCTAGTTTCGTTTTCGAGAAAAAAAAATAAAAACCACATTAACTCATTCTAAAAGCTATCCATGGACAACATAAAATAAAAACCAAAAATAAAAAATAAACAATTTCGACCTTAAAGTAAATAAGCAAAATGTCCACCTTCTCATAAAATACGGTACTGCAATCGATTTGTCATTTCAAACTACAAAAAAAGTTATTGGTTTACCAAATCGTTTAAGGATATTTATGATATTTAAATATTGTTTTTTTTAAGTGTCAGACACTCAATGACAAATCGATTGCAGTCCCGTATTTTATGAGAAGGTGGACATTTTGCTCATTTACTTTAAGGTCGAAATTGTTTAGTTTTTATTTTTGGGTTTTATTTTATGTTGTCCATGGATAGCTTTTAGAATGAGTTAATGTGGTTTTCATTTTTTTTTCTCGAAAACGAAGCTAGATATGAAGAAAACACAGGAAAGTAAAAAGTTGTATTTTTAGTTGCTTAATCTTAAAAAATATAAAAACTATAAGAAAAAGTCATTGGTGTTCTTTTTTTCGTCAATAATATGGCTGTGATGCCCACTGAGACGCCACTGGAGCTAATAATTTCAATCTAGTTAGAGCTAAATAAGCACCTTATTACTTCAAATAACTGCACCAAATTTCGACCAAATCGGTTTTAGGATATTTATGATATTTTATAAATACCGTTTTTTTCTTTAAACTTCAACGCCCTGTACCTCAGAAACGAAGCAATTCCGAACATATGTTCATAGGAACTTTTTTTCTTAAAACGACCTAGCCAATCACTCTCTGAAGTTTCGTACCGTAGTTAGGAAACACCCTGTATTTATAAAAAAATAGTCGTTTCTTGGTAAAACGTTGCAACTTGAGGTTTTGTTGACTAAAATCATTTCTTCTCATGTCCTTGTCGTGTTTTCGCGAACTAACCACAAAACCCGAAAACCCCTCTGACCCCCCCCAAAATCAGCCTTAAAGGTCACTGAAGATTTGGAGACTTTTGAGGATGATTTTGGAGGGGGTTAGAAAGGTTTTCGGGTTATGTGTCCGTGGAGACTTTTGATCAGCGTGTTGAGAACTATTACCTGGCAAAGTTAAAAAACAATTGGCCGAAATCCATTTTCAATAGAAAAATTGCGGGGTCCTTTAAAGTGCGTTTATCTCGAGAACAGTTGCTCCTAGAGACCTAAATAAAATAAACACATTTGACGCAGAGGAAATTATAGTAACTTCTTTTTTAATAAACAGGTCAAACAGTAAGTTTAAAAAAAGTTGTGCCATCTAAAACAAGTGCGGTAGGCCGTCGCTGGCGCCCACGACTAGCAGTAATAAAAGCATGAACGATTTTAAATTTCTTGCCTCAAAAAACCCCCAATTCTCTAATTTAGTACCGCTATGTCTTTTAGTTTAGAAATTATTACGAAAAAACGAAAACAAAATTAAAAGTTTAACACCCTGTATCTTGGTTATTATCAACTTTGGTATAAGGTAAGTTTTCGTTAATTGCATTATTTTGACCTAAGAAATCTGCTGTTGCTCTGTGTCCCATTACTTCTGGGACACCCTGTATAGCTTTGTTTTTTTTGAAAAAGTTTGTCAATATTAATGTGTTCAGAAAAAAATATTTTTATAAGGCATAAAATATACTATAAAGATTTTTGATCTTTAACACGTTTTCTTTATAAATATAATGTTATTTTTTTCCCTTTAATGTGCACCATTTTTCGCATAAAACCATCGCACTTTTAAAGTAAGCTAGGTTAAGCAAGCCTAGGACTATGCATGGAATCGTCCAAAAAAAAGAACCACATTAGCAGTATTAACTTAAATTTATTTATGCCTTTAAATTTTAAATAAACCAATTTGGAAGTTGATACTAATAACTATATTTTACAGGATTAAAAATGTGTATAACATAATTCTCTATATTATAACAACATATATATTTAAATTGTAGTTACACAAGCGGCACGATAAATAATTTCACGTTCTAAGCATATAGCGTTAAATGCTTAGCTTAATCAATTGCACCTAATTCTACCAGCTTGTTAGTTTACATTAACAACGTTCTCTTTGATAGAGATATAATATTATTAAGATTAATCAGTGTTAGGGCATATATGAGATGAGATGTTTATGTTAGAGAACGAGGCGATAAAACTTCATTATGGATATTCTGGGGCTGTTACATTTTAATTTATCGTTTATGTTCAATAAGCTTGTGTTTAAGATCCCAAGTGTTCTAAACCTTATTTATTTTCAAGTCCCTAGGAGAAGCTAAATGAATGGCTACGGTCTTTGCAGCGGTAAAACTGCTTTTGTCAACCAATCATCAAAGTTAAGCAATGTTAAGCAAGGTTAGTAATCTGCTTGGTGATCATTGGGTTAAGGTGACGTCCTGCCATGTGTGATTCAAATTTCATATATAATTGCAGGTTCCGTCTAAATTACATTACCCAGAGACGTTATTAAAAAAATCTGGATTTTGCTATAAGCTTTTTATAAAAACTTACAGGCATGTAAAATTTACACCTTTATCGGCATCATTTAGGACAAAAACCTAACTGCTTTTATATGCATTAGGCCTTATAGACAACCTTAACTTTATTACAAATAAAAAGACTATTAAAAGTAAAACTTAAAGTGTGTTAATGCAAAAACAGCTTATAAAATTAGTTTCACTGGGTAAGTTCAGGTAAATAATAGTAAGAAAATAATAAAATATTTTGTTAAGTACTCTGGGTGGCTTTAACCATATATTAAAAAATAACAACAAATGTTTTTTAATAAAGTTTATCCTGGATTTAGTAGAGTAACTGAATTTTATGACGACATATTTTACTGTCCAACGTTTCACATTAAGGTAAAAATCTGAAAATATCTTGTATTTTTCAAAATATGACTTCTTATACCTGTACTATTTATAAGCTGTCGTAATTTTTTTTTGTGCACAAGTTAAATACAATTATTTTTTTTCGCATGCTTTATAACGCAAATGGATCACTTTACTTAGTTCTAGTTTGTTTCAATCATGAACATTTCGAATACATATTAAAAGCTTTTTATTTGCTGTGATGGTGTTTGTAAGTAAAAAATAGTATATTATTTTATATAGAGGAAAAGTAATACTTTTTATGGCGAGCTCGTGTTTAACAGCCGAACGGAGTAAGGTTGGTAATAGAGAGTAAGCCATGAAAAGTAACTTTTCTTCCAATAAAATATGCTGTTTTTTCTTCAAATGTCGAAAAATTAAGCACAAACATCACTTTTTAATAATAATAATTATTAAAGATAAGCGGATTCGCAAGGCGGCTTAGACCGGTGTCGGTAAATAGTTGCTATATATAGTAATATAACATAAAGCTGTCAGTGGATTTTGTCAACAATGATTATTTTTTTAAATGGTGTCTCCGATTCTGTTTTAGTTCCGTATTAATAGGCAGTTATTAAATAAGTACATTAAATATTCAATTAAGTAATAAATACACATTTTAGTTTTGTTTTTAGTTTAATAAATATTGAGTTGTTGACGCTTGTTTTGTTGTTTTTTTATATCAATATTGTTTGTATTGTATGATGAACACTTTATCCTCCGCAGGCGGTAAACTAAAAAGTAAAGCTCCGGCGGTGGAAAAATTAAACTTTGCGGTCGCCTACACAGTCGAGTGACGCATTTACTGACGTTTAAAAAATCTAACTTATAGCAAAAAATTTGCAACAAAATCGTGTGAGACAGTAGACAGGTCATCAACGATTTATCCCGCGAAAATTCTCGCTATCTTTATATCACTATAGCAGTAATTTCGATTTTTCGAAATCGGCTTTAGCAACAAAATTCTCATATAAGCAACTAGTTAGCAACAAATTAGCTACAAATTCCATCGATTTTTTTTATCGAGTTTTGCTAATTGATTTCTGCTAGCCTGATAGAGGTAGCAGTGGAATCATCTGTTGCTTCTTCGTACGTAAGTGGCGTATTTCCGTGGATGCTCTGGTCGTACTTTTTTAAGCATTTATATGATGAGTTTACTGAACAAAACATTTAAAAAATATTTCCCTTTTGTACGATAATAAATACATTTTGAATAATGTTAAAATGAACCTTGATAAGTTTTTTTTATGAACCCTGCCCAACGAGATTTTTTGCGAATAGTATTAAAAAATGCTTCCCTTAATTTCTGTTTTAAATAAAGCCTAAATTAAAATATTTTTAAATTTGCATTGAAGTAATATATTTTCATAATTTTTGTATTTATTATTCTCCGTTTCGTGTTCAAAGAAAAAAGATGATCCTATTAAAAGCTGAATTTAAATGCGATTTACGTTTAGAAGAAAACAAGCACATCAGTAGAATAAGACGACCGCATATTAAAGTTTGATTAATGTTGCAAGATCATACAAAATTAGGGCTAAATAAGATTACATGCGGTAAGGAGTGTATAAGATTAAAAGTAAAGTCATTTAAGCCCACTTACCTAAAAATACCACTAATACTAAACAAAGCTTTTTTACCTTTCCATTTTTCCCGTCTTAAACATTGCAAACATTGTTTGTGTCACGTTTAATGCGTGCCTCCAGTTGTGGTATTTGACAGGTCGGTAGTTTTTCTTAACACTTAATACCCATCTACATAAAACCTAAAATAAAAAGTTAAATAAAAAATTAAACTTAAACTTGTTTAAAATGTTTATTTAAAAAGATTTACAGTGTGAATATTGGATAATGAGTAAATCTTCGTCATTGTTTGGTTAGTTAGTTAGTTATAATCGTTAGAAATACACCTACATTTGACTTCCCAACAAATTTTCTTATTGAGAAATAAAAACAATTGTTAGTTGAGGTAATGGTCTCCGCAATTATGGCCAACTTAGATAATTTTTTTCTCATCATCCTAAAGAAAAAAAAACACGTTTTTTTTAATGTGTTAAAAACAAAATGGCCCTCATAAGAAAAAAAAGTTGATTTAATACTCCTAAAAAGTTAATTCAATAAAATTTTTACAGATTCTAGAAATATTTTACAATAAAAAATTAACTCTTTTTTAAGAATGCAACATTTTTGTATTTCTTTTTAATATCTTTAAAACGAAACATCCCACAGTGCTTTTATTAAAACAGCATCAAGTTTACAATTAAATGGACTACAACTTTTCTTATTTTAACCATAATTGCATCTTTTATGGTTTCTAAGAGCCCAATACATGCCCCATCAGTTTCTGTTACACCGTATATTATCCTGATATTTGGAAGACCTTAATTTGTTAAATAACCAAATAACAGCTAGATCTTTTATGTATTGTATTGTTAAGTTTTTTTAGGATTTAAATGCAATTGCAATAAATTAATTATATTCTGTTTGTAACTAGTTTTACTGACTTTTCAAACCCACTTTGTTTACAAATTTTCAAACCAATGCAATACATTTTTGTTAGGTGTTTTTCTTGATCGAAAAATAATATATATATATATATATATATATATATATATATATATATATATATATATATATATATATATATATATATATATATATATATATATATATATATATATAAATAGCTGTATTCGTTTTAAATATAGTTGTACTCTATTTTTTAAAATTTATTATTTACTTTTGTTATTATTATTATTATTATAACAGCCAAATTATAGTGTTTGAAATTCTCTTAAATTATTATACTGGATTAGTTGGCCGTATGATATAAAGAAAATATTGCCTAACGAAACAGTAGCAAGGATGTACACACCACTACCCTCTTGTAAGGCGACCCTATCTTTCTGGACATGCCGCAGGATCTGTGGCAAACCCTGGGGCATGCAACCAAAATAGATGTACTTGTTTATACGTGACAGTCATAAGACCAATGATTACGTATGGCTCTGTGGCATGGTGGCGCAAGGGGCAGCAGCGGCTGACCCAAGCAAAGCTATCTAGCCTACAGAGACAGGCCTGCCTAATGATCACGGGCGCGCTGCGCTCTACACCAACGGCGGCCATGAAAGCCCTCCTAGGACTGCCTCCTCTGCATATTTACTTGGAGAGAGAGGCAAGGTGGGCAACATACAGACTCTGTCAGACGGTCAGTAACAAACCGCAGGCGTGTCATATGGAGAGCACAAGTCTCCTCAGGAATGTCCTGACCTGTGACAGACTGGGAATGCCCTCAGCAACCAATTACAACCGGCCCTACAGTGTAGTCTACCCACAAAGGGAGAACTGGAGTCAAAAAACGACCGACCTGCTTCGGGCTGACATCTGTTGGTACACCGATGGCTCCAAAACCAAGGACGGTGTTGGAGCTGGAATATATGGACAGAGGCCGAGGGCAGAGTTTTCCTTTAGCCTGGGCACTCTTGCAACTATATTTCAAGCGGAGATATTTGCTATTGAGATGTGTGCTAGATCGCTGGTTGATCGGCACTGCACACGTAAGACAATGAAAATATTCTCCTATAGCCAAGCAGCTCTTAAGGCTCTTGAATTCAGTCGGTGTAATTCGAAAACCGTCTGAATTGCAAGGATGCGTTGACCAAACTGGGTCAAAACAATAAGGTTACACTACTGTGGATACCTGGACACACCGGCCTAGAGGGTAATGAATCCGCAGACCTTCTTGCCAAAAGGGGGGCGAAGACAAAATTCACAGAGCCGGAACCGGTCATCGGTATATCTTATGGAACGGCCAAGCAGTTCATATCAGCTTGGACACAAAGAGAAAATCTTCGGTACTGGCATGGACTTCCGGGTCTCAGACACTCCAAGGCCGTCATAAATCCACCGAACCAACAATGTACTGTCAAACTACTGGAGCAGTCAAGGGTACACCTTAAAACTCTAGTGGGACTGTACACGGGACACTGCAGATTAAAATATCACATGCCCAAGATCGGCTTAGCGGAAGATGCCGAGTGCCGCATGTGCATGGAGGGGGATGAATCGGCAGAACACATACAGTGTTCGTGCCCAGCAATGGAACGACTAAGATTCGCAACCCTCGGCAATGACACCTTGTTGCCGGGGGAGGTGAGGACAAGTCTGGACCTGGTGGGAGAAATATAAAAAGGTGTGAGCCACAATAGACCGATCGGTCGCGGTGAAAGGGTGTTATACCCACTAACTTTAAACCTACCTACCTACCTACTACTCTCTTTATAGAAATATAAAAAGATATAATACTGGATCAATATGGCCTAATTAAATATTATATAATAAAAAATCTAATTACAGTTTAGATCGCATACTACATACACAAATTAACTTAATTTGATAACTGCGTGGGTAAATTTTTTACACTTTTTAAGCATCTTCAGGACCTAAAGACTTTAGTTAAAACAAAATATCCCACCAAAAAACAAATAGAATAATAAAAGCATTTTTATTACTGTAAAAAACATATTTTTTATTGCTTTAAATAAAAATAGAAGTTCAGAGTGTTTATCTACAGCTAAGTCTATAAAAGCCTTTATGTTTTTTTTTAATATCATTTACTTTATTTTATGTTAAATTTTCCAAGTAGTTTGCTTTATAATATCCAATGATAAAGAACAAAGCTTACAGCTAGTAAATGTACTTTTTCTTAGTAGCATGAATAACAAAGGAGGTTGGCTAAGAATAATATTTTGTTTAGGCAAAAAAAGTATTGGGCTTTTATTTCTTCGTATTGTAAATACAAACATACCTTTTATTATTAGTTATGCTAAAATAATTAAAAAATTCTGAAAAACCTGGCCGTCATATATAATTATATGGCCAAATAAACCTTTTTTTTTAATAAATTACAATAAAAATATATTGATCATAATATTTCTTGAAAAATAAATTAAAAGTTTATATTTTACTACACAGAGTTTTTTTGGTGCTTTTAATCTATTTTTTCCAATTATTGTTATTTATTTACGGTATTACCTTTTTTTTAAATACAGCTATTTGTCCCCATAATAATTATAGATGAAGGTCAGGTTCTTCATAATTGATAAATTATTTTTTGCGTTATTTCGGCATAACTTATAATAAAAAGGTATGTTTGTGTTTAAAATAGAAAGAAATAGGAGCCTCATACATTTTTTTCTTTTAACGAAATATTATTCTTACCCAATCTCTTTTTTTATTAATGTAACTAAAAAAAAATACATTAACTAGCTCTTAGCTTCGTTTTTTATTATTAGATATTAGAAAGCAAACCACTTGGAAAATTTAACATAAAATAAAATAGATGACATAAAAACCATAAAGGCTTTTCTACACTTAGCTGTAGATAAAAACACTGAAGTTCAAATTTTATTAAAGACATTAAGAAAAGATGTTTTTTACAATAAAAAAAGTTAAATGCTTTTATTATTCTGTTTGGTTTTTGGTAGGAAAGTAAAAAAAAAACATTTTGTCCTAACTGAAGTCTTTAGGTCCCGAAGCTGATTAAAATGTCGGAAATTTATAACTAAGAAGTCAATAAAATAGTTAAATTTGGGTAAGGAACAATGCGATATAAAATGTAATTAGATTATATTAAAAAATATAAAAATTTTTAGGTTTAATTCTTCACTTAAGACTATTTTCTTTTAATTTGGATACCTTCGGTTATTGCCAAGCTAAAGTTAGAAGATCATAAAATCAGTTACTTTGTCAGCCCATTAATTTTTTAAAATAATAAATATACCTGTAATACGAAATATATCCGTTATTTATGACATTATAATATTATTATTTAGAAACTCCTTTCTAGGATATTAATAATTTTGGTATAAAAATTTAGTTTGATTTTGATTGTTGTTAACATTTTAAATAGCTTTTAATTTTTCATATTTAAAAAATGGTAACTTATTTCTCACCAAAACTTTAATAGCTTTTTTAGTTTTTTCAGGTTTTTAAAGTATTTTTTCGTTCGATTTCCTATCTGATGAAAAAACCCAACAAACTCTTTGTTAAAACTTTTCTTCCTAAAATATTTTTATTATGTAAAAAAAATTAAAAAATGACGCAATAAATTAAAATGTTGGAGTCAATAATTACACATCAAAATACGAAAATCGCCATAACCAAAATTAAAAAAAAAATCTTTGTAATATTATTACTCTCGATTTTTGGGGTACAACAGAAACGCAGAAAAACAAATTAATTATAAAAAAATGTATATTAAACCAGGTGACAAAATCATTTACATTAGTAAAACACACTTTACTAGGCCCATGTTCGTACGGGGGTAAACTTTTTACCCAATTCGGCTCTTTTAAATATTTATATGAAATTGTTTTGTTTAGTCAGCAGGTTAAGCTGGCTTACTGTTCTAGTAAATGTTATCTTTTATTTATTATAATGATTTTGATTTGCAAACATGAATGTAAATTAAGTGTGTCAGTTTAAAGATTAAATGTTAATGTAGGTCCTTTAAAAATTTTAAAATTATTACAAGATTTTTAGCAATGCTTATGCACTTTGTACTATTGGCATTATTTGCTATGTAACACTGCTCTTAATAGGTTTCCTTACCTAGGTAGGTAGGTTTAAAGTGAGTGAGTATAAACCCTTCCACCGCGACCGATCGGTCTATTGTGGCTCACACCCTTTTTTATTTCTCCCACCAGGTCCAGACTTTAAATAAATTTGATGATCCTGTTGGGAAAGAGATCTTTTACCTTCCCCGGCAACAAGGTGTTATTGTCGAGGATTGCTAATCTTAGTCGTGTTCTGCCGATTCATCCCCCTCCATGCATATGCGGCACTTGGCGTCTTCCGCTAGGCCGATCGTGTGAATGTGGTATTTCAATCTGCAGTGTCCCGTGTAAGTCCCTTTAAAGATTTTTAAAAATTCCTTGATTGCTTCAGTAGTTTGACGTTAATTGTTGATTCGGTGGGCTTATAAAGGCCTTTGGGGTGTCTGAGACCCGAATTGCCAGTACAAGATTTTTCTTTGTGTCTAAGCTGATATGAACTTGTTGGCCATTTATAAGTTATACCGATACCGTTCCGCCCTGTAAATTTTGTCTCGCCCTCTTGGCAAGGAGGTCTGCGGATTCTCATTTGTCAGCGCATCCTTGCAATTCAGATGGTTTTCGAATTGCACCGCTGGATTCAAGAGCTTAAGGTTGTTTATTATCGGAGAATATTTTAATATTTTACGTGTGCAGTGCCGATCAACCAGCGATCCAACTTAAACATCCGCTTATTGGCGAGAGCCCATAAAGGAAAACTTCCTTTCGGCCTCTTAAATTTTCTTAACTAAGAAAATTAAAATTATAAGGTAAATTCTAACTCAACAAAGTACAAAAAACGCTCTAAGCAAAATTAAAAAAATGTCTCTGTAATATATGCTGAGAAATAATTTTCTTTATTTTTCTTTTAGCTAAGAAAACAAAACTAATGCAATAAAGGTACACCTTGTAATATTTTAGTTATACTTACACGTTTTTTTAAACCTTTGTTCTCAGATTAAACACAAAACAGATTACGGTATTTATAAGAAGCAGGTTTTTCTACTTTCCTTGTTTGTTCTTTATTAAATTATTACATCAAACAATGGGCTTGTAAAGGCTTAAAAGTTGGTCCGAGGGTCTGTTTAAGGAAAGCTCAGGGCTTTCTGAATTTTTTATGATACACCTTTGTTGGTTTTTGCGATAATTTTAATTTTAAAAACGAAGAATATTGCGCCTTTATCTTTTTATAGGTATAACGAGGCATTTTAGGTCAATATTTAATTTGTACGTACTATGGTTTAAAAGAAGACGTATCTATGTCTATTAAAAAATAATTTTACCTTATATTTTAGGTGCCTAGCCTAGAGCTAACCAGCTGTCTGGACTGGGTTATTATTATTATTATTAATGTAAGTGACAAATGATTTTAAAAAATGCAACAAAAATTTAAGTCTTTTGTGAAAAATTAAAAATGCAGGGTGGCTAAACGAAATCAAGGAAAGGTACTTTTTGGGTACTTTTCATATTTTTTAAGGAAAACGCTTGAATACGTACACCTTTTTTTCGAGGGGAACCTATTAAGTCGTATGCAGCAACCATTGATCAGGGTGAATTTTACCCCTTAAATCTTAGGGGAGTCGAGTTGTACCTTGTTAGAAAGCTCTTTCGAATTTTTTCATGTACATACCTATATTAAACTGATTTGATTGCGGGCTTTTCAAAATACAGAGTTTTCAATGAAAAGCAAAATATTCATTTTTTTTTTAAATTACAATGAATAGACCCATGTATGTTTCACTTTTAAAATCTAAGAAGGAAAGGAACGCCAAGTAACATCTCATTTTAAAGTATTTTGCTTTCTCTTTATGAACATACTACATTTAGCTTATTTGGTGCAGCGGTGTTTGATATACAGGACGCCTATGCAAAAATAAATATAAAATTCTTATTTTTTTTTTAATAAAATATCGAAAACTGCTGTACCAACTAAAGTAGGTAATTCCATGAGGAAAAAAGACTATTCCTTTTTAGATTTTGAAGGTGAAACGCAACCTTGCCACGGCGTTGAAGTTAGGGATCACGCCGTAAAAATGTTTTTCATTTAAAATAAAAGTTCACGGGTTTAATTATTGTTATTTAGAAATCTTTTTTAAGCACCAAAATATCAAATGTTTTGCTTTTCTTTGAACATTCTGTATTTTGAAAACCACTAAATTAAAACGGCTTAATGTAGGTATGTACAGGAACGGCCATTAAATCTTGGGCAATTCATTTTCCCTTTCGTAAAATAGGCTTATGCCACCTTCTACTGAATGTGAATACCTGTTGAAAAACCTAATAAAGAAACAGGTGTCCGTGTCAGTGTCTAAAAATATTTTTTTAACATACCAAAGATGACTTTGGATCAAAAATAATGGCAAGAAAAAGACTCCTTTCAGAAGAAAGTGGTCATCTCAAACTACCGAATTAAGAACAAGACAATAATTTAGTTCGTGTTTTAAGAAACCCACCATTTAAATCTGTAGTTACAGCAAAAACGGAAAGCAATTTCTCAGCATCGATTTGAATGGCACGGCGAAGAATAAGGCAAATATCCGAATTGCGCTGCCACCCGGCAGCCTTAAAACCGTTTTTAACAAATGCCAATAAAGAACAACGCATTGATTTTGCTCTACAATTTTACTTGGAACCTCCGATTTTTTGGGAAAATATAATATTCACCGATAAAAAAGTGTTTTAGTCGTGCTACAATGGGATACTTATGGTATACAGGCCTCAAGGAACACGATTTGATGAAAAATATACCCAAAAGGACAGAAGTAGTGGGCGATTTTGCACAAGGACTTGTATGTTATTTTATCGAAGGAAGGTTCAATGCGGAGGTATATATAGATCTACTACAGAATATCATGCTTCGTTCTGTACTGTATCTTTCAGCAAGACAAGTGTCCTGTTTATACGGCCCGGCAAGTCGATGAATGGATGGAAGTGTCCGGATTTAAATGTTATGAAAATGTTTGGTTATTGTAAAAAATAAATAGGGAAAATGAAGTTTAGGCCGCAAAATGTAAACGAACTAAGGATAACATTTTTTAAAAGGTTGGAATGAGTTACGAAAAATCCGGGCACGCCTGGGGCTTTGGTCCATTGATGCCTAGAAGGCTAAACTCTGTCTTAGAAAAAAGGATCGAATAAAATATTAAATATTTTTTTAAAAGGATATTAAATTTTTTGAATTTATTAAATTGTTAAATTTTAATTTTGTTAGTTTTTGTAATATTAATTTTTTTTCTTTTTGCTTTTTTTTTTAAAAAAAAAAAAAAGGGAAAAAAAAAAAAAATGCTCTGTCCAAACATTTGTGACATTATATCTCTTGGGCTGTTAAAATGGGAATAGGAGTTTGTATAAAAAAAATCGTCATTTTTAAAGTTGTAAACATGGGAATTGGCAATTAGGCTTTTGATTACCCAGAAAAATTAAAAGTGGTAGTATCTTTGGAACTTTAGCTTGAGATGGTGAAAAGACGGGATAAATGAGAAATTAGTACTAACTTATGCACAAACGCCAGTTATATATATTATTATTAAATTATAATATATAAAATTATTTAAAAAATATATTAAAAATTATAACAAACGAATAACGACAAAATAAAAGATTAGGCTCAATCGCAGGCCGCGCACTATACCGCGGATTGTTTGAAGAAAGACGAAGCGCGGGAAGCGTGATGTGATGTGACGCGATAAAGTTGGAGAGGAGGCAATATCTTGCGGAAAAAAACAAAACAACCAAAATCGTTTAGTCAACGTGGGTGAAAAGCTAATGGACTAATATTGGTAATGTAGCATCCTAAATTATTAACGAGAGCTACGGGTGTAATGTCAAAAGAAAATCATCTCAAAACCTTGGTCAAATTCTAGTGCATGTAAGAAAATAATGAACAAAATCTTTAAATCTTCACAGCAAAACTGTCATTACCTACTACAAAAAAAGTATTTTGGTGCTTACTTAAAGCTAAAAATTACAAAGTAAAATGTTATTTAAAAAAATAATAATTGACTTTAAAAAAAATTAACCTAATATTATGGAATAATATTTTTTATACATACACTTAATTATCTAACAAAAACGAAATCAAAAATGGGTATAAAAAAATTGGGGGCCCCCAATTTTATTGAGGTTTTTTTAGAAAAATACCCACTAAATGTATTAAAAAAAATTGTTAAGCTAAACCTCTACTCACCTCTACTTTGAATTGGATATTTCGGTTCTAATTTGATAAGTTTTTACATTTCTTGGCTTTGCTGACACTGAATATAAAAAAATTTTAGGCCCCTTGTTTGTTTCCTGCCTTTTTTAAATTTAGTTTAGATAATTAGAGTATTTTGATTAGATAATTTTGTGTATGTATAAAAACGGTTGGTAACTTTTTCGCAAATTTGTTTTTTTCGTAGTACAGTTAAACTAATTTAAACCAGATATAAATTAGTAATTAAAAAAAACCTAATATCATTATATAATAAAACATTTTATCTTTTTAAAGCCGAAATTCATATACATTTAAAGGCTTACCTCATAAGGGATGTGAAATTGCTGTACCAAATTGCATTCTAAAAACATCCGAATCGTCGCCTTGCAAGTGTCGTCGTCTGATAGCTCAAAATCGATAAATGTGAAACTACAAAGAAAACTTTTTATCAGAATAGTCTCTTTTTTATTTTTTAAACAAATAAAAGTAGACAGCCCATAAACATATTAAATGTTTATGAAAAATAGTTATGTAACTACCAAATAAATAATGTGCTTGGTGCATTTTGCAAGATTTCAAAACACTAGCAAAAACCTAATATTTGTATGTCAGCTTTAAATAGTTTGTAGCATAAAATTTCAAGAGAGTCAGCAAAATACCAATATACAGTGCTTTTCTTTAATGTCCCCCCTCTTTACTTTTTGAACGGATCAATTCAAAGTATTAAAACTTAAGGCAATGTAATTGATGCATGAGTACTATATTTTAGAGTAAAATTGACAGATGAAAATTTCAAGATGGCTGCTGGGCGCCATCTTGGAAAAAAAATTATTGAAAAGAGTGGTCTTGTGGTGCATCATTTGGAGCTCCTGACAAGTACTTTACAACCCTAGAAAATAAAGTCAATTCCTTCACCTACTACAAAATGGTGGTACATTTAATAATTACTTAAATATATTAACATTTAACTTAATAATTCAAATAAATACGTTAAGTTCAGTTGAGAAGATGCTGGAAATAATTGCCTCAATCTTCTTGACACAACAACAGTCGGTCCAAAATTTCACGCCAAACATTTTTAGTAATTTGTTATTCTCTGTTGTATATCCAATATTGAAGCAGGTTCAGTTTCGCTCCTGAATATTAACACACTAACATGCATTTCTCTACAAATAATTGTTAATCTCTGTCGTATCTACACCAACAATGATAGTTTCAATAACGTCGATGGTTCTGTTTTTTTTTTGTTGACAGTGACAAAAATTTCAGTACGAAACCAAACATTATTGTACAGTTAATATATTCTTATTTAGTTAGTGTGAACTATTTTTAAAATGGCTTATTCTCGTCCATTGAAAGAAAAAATCGAAGCGATTTTTATTTAAGGTGCAACGCGTAACTTTCACGAAACCGAGAGGATTTTTAACGATCCTTTCCCGAATCGTCCTATCTGTAAAAAATACTTACAGGAACTCGTATCTAAATTTACAACTGCTGGTAGTGTAAACAACAAAAGCCCCTAGGACGTCGTCCATCCCGAAAGAAAAGCAAGTAAAAATAATTGGTGAGGTGAGAGCTAATCCCCAACAGTCTACTTCCTCCGTCGCGAATGTATGTGAGATTTGTTCTTCTACTGCATGGAGACTTTTAAAAAGGAATAAGTATCATCCATACAAATCCAAATGGTACACCAGTTAACTGAAGATGATCCTGATCGACGAACAGAATTCTGCAAAACTATGACGGAAACCATTGCACGGCATCCTTCCCATTTCCATTATATTTGTTTAGTGTACATTTTTTCACAACGGTAATTCTCATAGATAAAATTGTCGTTATTGGAGTGACACTAATCCTTACGTCTTCCGGCACACTCTTACTCAATATCCAGAAAAAATAAACTTTGGGGCAGGGATATTGGGCACCATATTGTGGCGCCTCTATTCATCGAACAAAATTTAACAGGAAAACTGTATTTGGATATGCTGGAAAATACTATTGACCTCTAATAACCGAAATCGCCGAAGCGAATTACAATGAATTTGATAGATATTGTATTCCAGCAAGATGAGCTCCACCACACTACTCCAGACAAGTTCGGAACTATTTGGATGATAATTTCCCCGGTCGTTGGATTGGTCATCGAGGACCTGTGGAATGGCCAGCTTGCTTGCCAGATTTGACACCTTTGGACTTTTTTCTATTGAGCTATTTGAAGCAGAAGGTGTACGAAATTGAGGCTGCTTCAATATTGGGTACACGACAGAGAATAACAAATATTTGTAGAAATATCGATGTTACTGTGTTTGAAACTGTTCGGCGTGAAATTTCAGTTCAAGGCAACCATTTTTAGCATCTTCTTAACTGAACTCAACGTATTTATTTTAATTATCAAGTTAAATGTTAATGTATTCAGGTAATTATTAAATATACCATTATTTTATAGTAAGCAAATAAATTGACTTTATATTCTAGGGTTGTAAAGTACTCGACAGGAGCTTTAAAATGATGCGCCACAAGGCCATTCTTTTCATTTATTTTTTTTCCAAGATGGCGCCTAGCAGCCAGCTTAAAATTTTCATCGGTCAATTTTACTCTAAAATATAATATTCATGCATTAATTATCCTAAGTTCCAATATTTTAAATTGATCCGTTTAAAAAATAAAGAGGGGGGACATTAAAGAAAAGCAATGTATATAGACAACCGTACCCAGAGTCGGCAATTCGGGGATAGAGAGCTGACAGTTGAGGTTGTGGGTCAGTAATGAGCCTATAATATGAATATTTATAACTAAATAATTTGAACAAATAACTAATAAAATTTAAGAAAAATTTTAAATTATAAGCTTACTTTACCTTTATCTTAATAATTTTAAATACCTTAAAAATATTTTCACAAGAGCAACTTAAAAGGTAATTTCATATAAAAATTGTTCAAATGGATCATCAATGTTATTACAATTTACTTTTTTCAAATTTGTTAATTTTTTACAAGAAAAAAAAGTAAAAAATATAAACCTAATTTTCAAATTTATTTTTGTCAATATCTCTTTAAAGCGCCTTACTAAATTTTGGTTAGTTAAATACAATATTGTGTAATATAAATAAAAATAAATAACAGGTACTATTTTTTTCAAATTTTATCATGGAATATTTTACTGCTTATCACCCATTTTACAGAATAGATAGCTAAGTTGAATAAGCCAGGAAGTAGTTTATCTTTTGTCTTTTTAAGTACTTAACTTGCAACTTATGGTTCACATTTATCACAACGGATTTCATTTATGAAGTTGGGCGAGTAATTTATGACATTAACGCCTTTACCTTTTAGCAGCTGCGATTTAAAACTTTTCAGGTTATTAAAGCAATATTTTATGGTTATTTTGCAATTATTGTTTGCTCAGAATCATTTCAGTCACTTTTTAAAATTTATTGCATAACATCGTAAAGAGAAAATGTTGAGCGAAATGTCGTTTATTTTATTCTTTTACGTTGTCCGTAAAACCAAAAGTAAATAAAAAAATCGATTAAGGGAAAATTTATTCTTATTGCATTATACTTTTGTTTGTATTGTAATTATTTTTTTGCCGTAATACTATTTTTTATTTTAATTTTGAACAAAAAAAATATTTTTTAATATTACCATTATACAGGATTGGCAAGGAAAGAGTTTGCGAGCCAATTTTAACGTAATAGAGTAGAATACATACGGTATAACGCCAAGTTGAAAAGACTTATGACAACAATTTCCCCTATTCTCCCTCCAAATACAACGATGACCGATGGCACCCGCGATTTGTTAGGATATTGTCGACAGTGTTGTCATTTTATATAATATTTATTAGCAATTTTGGAACTGTTCTAAAAATCATACATTTTATAAAACTTTTATTAATAAAAAGTTATGATCTTAGCAAACAAAAAAAAATGTGTAAAAAATATTAGTGTTTTAGAATGGTTAAAGCTACTTTATTACTTTAATTTAATTGTATTTATTATTTTATCGAGCAAGACAACATAAATAATTTTATTTTTACTGGTTGGCAACATTGCCTGTCGCGTTCACTTGCATCGCTATTTCGACGGCTAAGCTCATTCTCTCAAAGGCTTTTGCGTTGAAAACATATTATTGTGCTATTTTAAAAAATGTATTCGCCTGAGCAAGAAATTAATATTATTTTATGGTAGTCCAAAGCTGAAAGAGCCGATGAAGTTGTTGGGCAATTTGCTTTTACGTACCCTGGCCAACAGGTTCCATCCCGCCAAACAGTTGTAAATATTTTTAATCGTTTTAAAAAATCCGGGTGCATTAACCAATGTGGTAAATGCTATCACGAAGACCATGAAGCCCGTCCTATTCCTGAAGAAAGAGTCGAGAGGGACGAAATGTATGTGTTTTTGTGAAAGCAAATGAGCCATGCTCCAGCATCCAAATTTCCCAAGAAATTGGCATTACAGACCGCACAGTTAGACATGTTTTAAAAAAGCATGGGTATAAATCCTACAAAATTAGGACTACTCAAGAAATATTCCCAGATGATTATATCAGGCGAATGGAGCTTTGTAAGACCATAAGAAGGAAAATTAATAAAAATAATAAATTTCTAAAAAATATTCTGTTTACAGATGAATCATCATTTTCTCTTCATGGTTATCATAATCCTGCAGTCGCCAGATATTGGTCACGGAAAAGTAAACATTTAAGTGCGCCTGTGCGGACACAATATCCCCAAAAATTAAACGTTTGGGCGGGTATTTTGGGCAACAACACTGTAGGACCTTTTCTCATTGAAGGCAACTTAAATGGGCAAAAATATTTGCAAATGCTGCAAGAGAAAATTATACCAGCTGTGCGAAACTTAAATGTTAATTTCGAGAAAATTTGGATTCAGCAGGATGGCTGTCCTGCTCATAACGCAAGGCCAGCTCAGGAATTTCTCACTAGGACTTCTCCTGAACGGCTTTTTTTGTGGCAGAGGTAACATACCATGGCCGGCAAGGTCACCGGAATTGACTCCTCTTGACTTTTTTTTGTGGGGCCAATTAACTCGACTAATTTACAGGTATCCACATGAGAGGCCTGCAAATATAGCAAAAATATTCGACATTACTAACTCCATTACACCGAATATATTGTCAAATGTTAGGACCGGCTCGGGTATTGCGAAGCTCAGCAGGGCAATGTCTTCAAGCATCTGTTAAAATGAGAATGCTTTTAAGTTTATTTTTTAGATATTACTAGGATTACTATTAATTTCATTAATTTTCAAGAATGTTCATAATTTTTTTGTAGAATAGCAGTTATTATTTTATTTTTAGATTTAAGTGTGATAAAAAATTCAACAACCTTTTAATTACTGTTGTATTAAATACAACAGTGATTAACATGACCGCATAAAAACGAAAATATCGTAAAAAATCTTTAAAAAATGCGATTGACAATCAACGTCCCGCGTTTGGTAGATACTGACTGATTAGAGTGTGTGTGTGTGTGTGTGTGTAGTGTGTGTGCATGTGTGTGTGTGTGTGTGTGTGTGTGTGTGTGTGTGTGTGTGTGTGTCTAGTCGCAGTGCGGCCATGGTATTCCCTTCTTTTTCTGGGGTTGGTAGAAGGGGATTCCATGACGGCGTGTCTTCTGTCTGTCTTTATTTTGCTCAAGCCTTTGCCTATTTAATTGACATCTTCTTTTATCGCACTGAAAATCTCTACATGCAAGAAATATGTTTGCCAGACGTGTATACTACTACGTGTATATTTATATTATTTTTTTTAAGAACCGTGCTATGGTTCTAAAGGCCTAATTTATATTTTTTTGTCATAACTATTAAAAAAAAAATTGGTGGTAAAAAAAGCTCATAATTAGAAGTAAAATTACCTTCAGCCAACTTATCTCGGATTAGGCCTAAATACTAAAGTCATGGGGAAGCTCTTAAAAATTAAAAAAATACAAATACAAATTTGCAGTTTGTCTTTGTTTGTTGTTTGTTTGCCATTTTTCTTTAAAAGTATATTAAAAATAATAAAATGCCAAGAATTAAATGTCAATAACCCATAACTCAGTAATTTTAAGGTTATAACAACATTTTTTATACAGGGTGTAAAAAGTATGATGCTCATGATTTTAATGGGCGGTAGAGGAGCTCAAAATAAGTCGAAAAAGCCAAGAACATATGAGTCAAAAGTTAATTGTTTTCGAAATATGCCCTTTCAAAGTTTAAAAAAGTTGGCAACACCGCGCCTGTTTTCTCGAAGCAAGTCTCAACTTCGAACGTTGTTGTGAGTTTTTTGCACTGTTTACATTTTTTTTAAGGAGATGTTCATTTACATACAAATAATAAAAATTACTTCCTGCAATTTATTTTGATATTAAATTTAGGTAAAAAACAATCAATTATTGTTTGGTGTTTATTTGCAATTAAAAAATAATTGTACTTACCATAAGAATAGGCTTAATATCCATTTTAAGAATACAAATTATTATGCTTTAAAACAGCTTTTTTTGTTTGCTTAAAGAATAAGATTTCTCGGTCGCACACATTCCGTTTTCATCAGTCTTTGGTACACTTGCAATACGTTTGTCTTGAATTTAAAACATATCGGCATATTTTTTCCCGATTCAAAAACAAACAAAAATATCGTGGCCGGATCGGTAAGCTTCTTTGAACGACTGACCTTACACCTTACGCACAAAGGTAGCGCTCTGTTGCCAATTGTTTTTTTAGTTTTTAACTGGGAGAACAATTGTTAAAAAATTATTTCTTTTTTTTTATTTGTAGACTAAAACATTTAAAATTTAGTTTAATTTATTATTAAATGAATCTACTGATAAGCGATTAAGACAAAATTTTCCAGTTGTTACGGTTTACAGAAATAACTGCTTTTAAAGTGCATGACTTTAACATAGTTTAGACAAAAATCTGTCAAGTTTTGACACATATGTCATATAAACTTTTCGACTTATTTTGAGCTCCACTATCGCCCATTAAAATGATGAGCATCATACTTTTTACACCCTGTATAATAAATGGATTATTTGGATAAAGTTTGTTTGTTCTAATCGTCTCTAAAGCCTTCTGGTTTAATTTTTTTTAGTAAGCATATACGTACGAGCTTTACGTTTAGAATATTTAAGCCTTACTTTAAAATGCTAAAGAAAGCTAGATGTTTGTTTCTTTTTTTTAGACATTCAGTATTTCTAAGTCTTTATCTAGAATACATTAAACTTACCATATTTTTTTAAATAACTTAAAATACATTTTATTTTTAATAAAAAGCCTGATTTGACAACAGCTAGATATATCTTTTTGTTTCTAAAGCTATAAATTAATAATATTTTACACTTTCACTTCTTTTTAAAAACTATTCCACTAAAAGTCATTTAAAACGTAGATTTGTAATAAAAATAAATTCTTTTTTGTAAAAATAACTTTAGCTGAAAACCAATGACAATGTATAAAATCCTTAAATAGAAAACCCTTGACCCTAAGACGTTCCTTAACAATTTTTTTTTAAGTTTTGCAATGGCTTAAATAACCGTTCTCTTATATTTTAATCAAACCTGCTTTACTAAATAAGTCACGGGAGTTAAATTTTATAGTGTTACTCGCTATGAAAAGTTTAAAGTGTATTAAAAGTCTGGTGGCCATGAAAAGTAAAACTTCTAGTAAAGCAGTTGTATTTGTTAAGTGCCAATATTATACAGCAAAATTATGTCACCAAAAAAAACTTCTACAGAAAAGGAGGTTTAAAAATTAAAAAATTCTTAAAACTTTCCCGTAAAAGCGATATTCACTTCACAACGCATTAACTACATATACTAATACCGAATCGACAGAGGCCACTAGGGCTAAGTTCCAATTTTACATCTCGGATAAAAGAAGAGATAATAAAATCCCAATAATAATACTTTTGATTTTCAATCAGTTAATAAGTGCGTGCATTTATTTAAAAAAAATAAGCTTAAGATTATATTCAAAAAATAATTTATATCAAATGTTAAAGTTAATAGTACTATCTTTTGCTTAAAATTACCCTACTAATAAAAAAATAGAGTTCAAAACTTTTTCAAGTATTTGAAAAATTGTCTATTTTTGAACGGTGTTTATTTTTTGAGTTCAACTTCTATTTATTTTTTTGTATCCTTTTTTTTAATACTCACACATACAAATTTATGGCTTTATTCTATAATTTATATAGTTCGGTTTAGTTTTTCTTTTTGCTGTCAAATTTCATTTTTAATTGTAATTTAAAGTTTGATAGCACTGTAAGACGTTTCTAACTTATTGAGCTCTTTTTTCTGCCTTATCCCTACAGATTTTTTAATGAAGATAAACAATAATAACACTAAAATCTTAGACTTTCATTGTCTTTATTTGTTATTTGTTACACAACATTTCAGTTAGTGATGTATTTTCAACCGTTTTCAAGTGGTAACTAAAAACTATGCTTAAAAGCTACACCACTTATCCTTGTTGCTATCCCTTGTTCACCGAAGCTTGACCGACTTTTTACGGTTTAACAACGGCTGCCAGATATTCGGAAAAGATCCGCAGGATCGCAAATAAGTATAATATTAAAACGGCATTTAAATCACAAACTACTCTAAGAAGCATTCTTACTAAGACGAGACCGGACAATAAAGTTTCAAATAATGACTGTATCTACCAAATTCCCTGTGAATGTGGTAAGGTAATCATCGTGGAAACAAAAAGACCACTTAAAGTTAGAGTCAAAGAACACAAAAAACATACGGAACGCAGTGAAACGTCGAAGTCAGGGATTGCTGAACACACTTGGTCAAAACAACACCGCATACAATGGTTGAAAGCAAAAACTATTCATAAAGACACCCACTGGAAGAAAATAAAGTTTAAAGAAGCTGTAATAATTATAAACTACCAAAATGTATTTAGCAAGCCTAGTATCGATATTACAAATATCTGGCAGCCGTTGTTGAACCGTGAAAAGGCGGTCTGGCTTCGGTGAACAAAGGATAGTATAAAAGTCGTAGCTTTTAAGAATAGTTTTTAGTTATCACTTGAAAACGGTTGGAGATACATCACTAATCGAAACGTTGGGTAACAAATAACGAATGAAGTTAATAGAAGTTTAAGATTTTTGTGTTATTGAAACCATAACATTGTCTAACATTTTTAAGGAAACGAAGTTTAGCATGTTTAGTAGGTTTTAATACCACAATATTTAAACGACATAAATTTAAAATGGTATTAATTATATTTTTGGCGAAAATAATACAGTACTGACCGAAAAAAAAAGCATCTCATAAGGAGTCTAACAAGTAATAAAGAAAAACATTTTCTTACCTGTACAAATTAAAGCTTTCAGCCGAAGGTATTTCTTCCGATTTCAACCTTTCAGTAACCTCATAACTAGCCGTGGCATGATACGACAGACATTCCAGAGCAACCTTTTGCTTGGCCATTAATTTGCAGGCATTTTCATACATTTGAGTGTTATGAATTCCCAAACCACAAAAAATGGCGAAAGCTTCAAAAAGCGATACGTCGCAATCTGTAAATGGAGCGCCGTTTTCCTTATTTATAAGCTGAGCAACACCTAAAAAATATGTAAAATTGATGAAAATGTAATACTAAAACCATTTTAGTAATTATATTTTATTAATAATATTAAAAATATAATAAATACCTTTTAAATTAGACATAAAATTTTAAATAAATGCTGAAATAATTAAATTAAATATAATGTTTAAGGTGGTTCAGTGTAATAAAACTCCTCCACAAATTAACCCACATATCGTTAAGCTGCGTCCTATGTTAAATAAAACTTTAAATTTAAATATTTTATGTTTTAGGTTGAGGTCCATTAAACATATTTTGGTTTACTCGTTATTAAAAGAGTTAAAGGTTATTTAAATTTATTTGGGTTTTCAAAATGTGTGTAAAAAATTAACCTTGCATTTAAATTATTTATTTTGCGACTTTGGGATTCTTATACAAGATATACTTTGCCATGTATCTAAAAAAATCGTTTAACCAAAATATAATGACCTTTTAAATAATGTTCAAATTGCCCATAAATCCAACTTTTTTATAATAATATTTGTTTTAACTTTTTATTGCCGCTGTCATTATTTTGTCATATATCAGTGGCTAGCTTTATTATTGCCTACAGTTTTCCAGATCTAATATATTCGTATCATATAATGATTTTAACAGATTTGTTAATGTTAATATTAACTACAACTTCTATTGCCTTTGAAACAAGCTAGAGCTACCACCATTGTATATTGAAATAAAAAAAAAAACATAGGGTGTCTTAAATAATTTTTATTTTGTTAGCGGTCAGATATTTAAGGTACGATTTTAATTATTTAAATTCTTTAACAAAACTAGATTATTCATTTAGTGTCTGAGTGTGTAGATGCCCGAGCTATAATAAAAAAAACCTTTGGCAAAAAAGGTTAATTAAGTATAAAGATAAATTAAACGTATATTTTAGATTAAATTATATAAATATTTTGCTAAGGCTATGATATATTATTATTTTACACGTTTAATTTCGTTTTTCTTCTACAAATGTAAATTTGCATTAAAAATTCTAAAAACCACAAACAACTGCTTTTTGTTTAACTATTAGACACTTATGAACACTATCACAACTAATAATAATATATTAAAAATAATAATAATAAAAATATGTACCTATAAGTGTTCTTTGTCCATTTATGATTGGCATACAAAGAATAGTACTAGCAGTTTCTGCATCTCCTTCACTATGTTTTTCACACAACCAAGATCCGACATCACCAATATTTAATATTTGGCCAGTGGATGCCGCATAACCGGCTATTTGAGCTAATGTTGAACCAGCTAGGTCAAATGTGGATGGTCTAAAAAAGAAAAAGGGTAAAAAAACATAAAATTTATTATAACTTTGTAAAGTAAAACAATATTTTAAATTAAAATATTAATAAACCCGCTTAGCATAAATAACTGTAACTAAGAAATGGGTCCTAAAAATAATTTGTATGTCATAATCCAACATGTTGTGAAAAATCATCGCAACAACAATAGCAATTATTAGTATAAATTGTACTTTATAAAGAATTTTTTATAAAAATATTTTGTTTACCTGGATACTAATGTTTTTGTGCCACCTTCTCTTAATTCAAATATTGTTGTAAACGGACTTGGTCGTTTAAGAAAGGTTTCAATCATGTCTTGCCCTGTAACTTGTCCACTAACCATTCGATTCAGTGGTGGGTGTCTTTGTATGGCTTTTCCAGGTCTTTCCACTATTCTTTCCAAATGATTCTAAAAAATAAATTACATTTTATACTTATTTTATGACAAATATTGTAAATGTATTTTTATTCTTCTTTACTGTCAATTATAATCTTAAACAAATAGTCCATGGATTTTTTTAGATATTTACGTCTTCCTATTTCTATTTTATTAAAAAACATTATTTTTTTCTTTGTTCTTTTGGTTTAAGAAATACGATTATGAAATTTTGCTTAGTATTACGAGTTACCAAGAAAAGTCAGTTAAGGGCTGGAAATAAAAAACTGTAAAAAAGTATAAAAAAAATCTAAAGCGCAATAAATTTAAACTTAGATATAATCTTTTACCTTGAATAAATTATAAAATATTGTATGCTACTTTTGGTTTTATTAATTTACCATTATTTATTCTGTGAATAGGAAAACTTAATATACATTAACTGTTTAACCTTTGAATTATTATTATTAAGTTTAAAAATAAATTTAATACAACGCATAATAGCAATTTTAATATATTTTTATTAAATTTATTATATTTCATTTTAATTTGCTACCAGGCTTAAAAGAGTTGGACACTTTATTTTCAACCTTAACACGCAATATAATAAATAATAAAATTAAGCCTACTACATACCATTAATTTTAAACAAGAATTATAAAAAGGTAATGCGCATTCTATTATGTTTGACTAATTTTTAAATTTTACAAAAAAAATATAAAAAAAAATAATATATATATATATATATATTTTTATTATAATAATTTTTAAATTTTAAATAAATTTTATATATATATATATATATATATATATATATATATATATATATATATATATATATATATATATATATTATATAATATATATATATATATATATATATATATATATATATATATATATATATATATATATATATATATATATATATATATATATATATATATATATATATATATATATATATATATATATATATATATATATATTATTTTATAAAACGGGGTGTTGGAATAAGTAGAAAATACGTAAATCTGAGATGGGTGAAGGCTAAAAATTTTTTTTTGTTTTTTTTTTTCCAAAAATTTTTTAAAATTTTTTAAACTAAAAAAAAATTTTTTGGGGAAAAACATTTTTTTTTTTTCTTTTAATCTAGATTTAATACTTGAATAATACACATTTAATAAAAATTTTAAATTTTTCTAAGACCCAACTTTGTTCTTTGCATTAAAAAAAAAAAGAAATAATCAAGTTTTTAAATTAGTAAAAAAAATTTTTTTAATTCATCCCTTTTCCGAATGATATGAAATCCCCCAATTTGCTTAAAATCAGCAAGTTTTTGTAAACATTAAAAGTAAAAGGGTTTCGAAAAAAATGCCCACACACACGAATAACTTTTCCCGTTTTTAAGAAATTAAAAAAAATTCATATCTTAAAAAAAGGGCAAAAAAAAAAGATTTTTTTAAAAAAAGAAATCCCGATCATTTCTTTTTTTTTTTTTGCAATGCAAATTGGCGGGTAATATTTTTCCCTTTTTTTTGTTGGCCCGTATTTTTTTTTTTTTGAAAATTGGACCCCAATTAAAATTTTTAAAGATTTTAGTATTAGTCTAGACAGGGGTTTTAAACTTTCCAGCCAAAATACTTTTTTCTCCCGTAAGTTCCGGGGGCCAAAACCATATTATCATTGTTGCCGGTGGTAAGAAGTGAAATAGTCCTTTTATAAAAAAAAAAGTCCAAAAAAAATACACAACGTTTAAAAAAGGCTGAAAAGGGGACTAAATTTCCGAAAAACCCAAAACTGCATATTATTAATTTTCCTTCATTATCGAAAATTTTTGGGGTTTGTCGTAGAGTACGAGCCATGGGGGAGTAACGTGACACGACACCTGGTGGACACAAGGGGAAAAAAAGGTAGTACCTTCTATCGCCCCCCGATGGCGCTAATAGCACGTACAGAATAATCTCGTTGGTTGGGGAAAAAATTTTTGGTTTTTCTTCCACTCATTTCTAGATGGCAGTAATTGGAATTTTGGGTTAAAAAAAAAAAATGGATACCCCCTTTAAAACTTTTTTGTGCGTGTTTAAGTTTAAAACTTTCCTTTAAAAGGGGGATTTTGATTTGAATTGTTGCTTTTTTGTGAATTTTAGTATGGAAAAAAAAACGAAAAATTGATAGTGAATGCAAAAAACAAAGATCAGGGGGAACATTAGTATTTCGAAAATTGGGGTCCAGTAAAAAAGGCGCTATGTTTGATTTGCAATGAAAGCATAGCCGTTCTCAAAAATATAACATTAAACGTCATTATGAAACAAAACATTTTAAAAAATTTCTCAAAATATACAGGAAGTTTTGGGGAAAAAAAATTTAAAACTTGGGAGCGCGGATTGAAATCGCAGCAATTTCATTTTTTCGAAACTCAAAACTGAACAAGAGGGGCAACCGTGCCGGGGGGCTTTTGAAATTGCAAAACGGGAAAACCTTTTACCATGGAGAAAAGATCAAAGAATGCATAATTGCAGTAGCCGAAGAAATGTGCCCTGAAAAGGTAAAATTTTTTAAAAACTGTCAGTATGTCAGCAAACACTTTGGGTCGAAGGGTAGAAAAATCGTGAAAATATATCCTCTCAACTGTTCGACAAAAATGGACATTTTGGGGTTTTCGGGCCTTGGGTGGAAGGATTTTGATAATGTCAGGTGTTGATTTATATTCGAGGAGTAGATAAAAACTATGAAGTGAAAAAAGAACTTTTGATATGTTTGTATTTATGGCAAAAACTACTGGTACAGATATTTTTGGGGGTTGAAATGGCCATTAATCAAAAAAACCCTTTGATAAAAAATTTTAAATGGGGGAAAACTATGGGGAAAAAAATGGGGGGGAAAGATAAAGGAGGTTCGCTTTTGTGTCAAAGGCTGAAAAATGAGTTGGTTCAAAACCATTAGTCTTACATTGATCATTCATCAACAGTCTTTGTGCGGGGAAAAAGTTTGGATATGTCTGACGTTCTGAAACCAGTCATATCAACTGTTAATTTTATCAGATTTTTTGGGCTGAATCACCGACAATTTCGACAATTTATTGAAGAGATTGGAGAAAAAAATTTTTCCTTATCATACTGCCGTACGCTGGTTTTTTTTGGGGAAACCTTCAGCGTTTTTTTAACCCGGGGCAGTGATCAAAATTTTTTTTTAATGAAAAAAATTTCCCCCTTTTTTTTGAATTACAAAAAAAAACGCATGGCTGTGGAAGTTTGCATTCTATGTTGATTTGACAAAACATGTGAACGAACTGAATTTGGGATTGCAAGGAGAAAACCAGCATCTTCCTGATTTATACACAATATCAAATCATTCCGGAAGAAATTAAGACTGTTTCAATCGCAACTACGAAGTAAATGTTTTTCACATTTTAAAACAGGGAAATATTCAACCACACTACTGAGACTGATTTTCCCTATCGATTTTGCAATGAAACTTTGAGTGCTTTGAAGATACTTTTTGATACTGTTTCTCGGACTTTGATGCCATTGGAATCAAATTAAGATTTTTCAGAACCCTTTTGATACTGACATTAAACCCACCCCCCGAACCAAATGGAAATAATTGATCTACAATGCAGTGATATAATTAAGAACAAATATAAAAACTCATTTTTGTTGGAAATTTTTTAAAGAGTTTTATACACAATTTGATAATTTGCATAAATTTGCTCGTGGTCTGTTTTCTGTTTTTGGTACTTGGGGAAAAACCCTTTTTCTCCAAAATGAAGTACACAAAAAATGTTTACAGATCAAAATTAACTGATGAGTCTTAAATATCTTTTAATAATTGGTAAAGAAAATTAGTCCACAACTAAAAACATTTATGGAAAATCTCAATTACATAAATCTCATTAGTATTTCATATGTCATTATTTTTGTTATAAGTTATGTGATTATTTAAATGTATAAAATGTTAGTTGGTTCATTTCAATAATTTGTTAGTTATTATATACCTGAAGTTAAAAATTTTTCTGCATATTATACATGTCTTTACTCATAACAATTCTGTGTTTCTTTATCCAACATAACAAAAACAATATCAAAAGCCTACAAGAATGTCATGAGTTAGCGGAGTTAGCCCATGACCATATCAATGTAGATGTCATATTAATAATTATTCAACATAAAATCAGAATATTAGTAAACTAAATTTAATTTGCTATAAAAATTATTTGTTCTCTAAAAGGAGTTTTCAAGTATGCTAGCTCTCCGCGGGCCGGATGTGGCCCTCGGGCCGTAGTTTGGAGACCCCTGGTCTAGATTAAAATAAAATAAAAATTTTGTCAGTTTCATAAAAGTTATTTCACTTTAAAATCTGAAAATTAAAAATATTGGAAATAAATTTAAAAAATTAAAAAAAAATCTTAGAGCCCCGATCAAAATATCTGGGAGGACCGCATAGCAGACGGCCCCACGTACAGAAAAAAAATCCCTGCCTTATTTGTTTTCTTGCAAAAAACACGTTTTAAAAAGCTTCATTTTTGTAATGTTTCCTTTTGAAAGAGTGCAATTTTAATTCGTTTGTTATAGGTCCAAACAAAAAAATTATTTTCCATAAATACGTAGCTCTAAACTTTTTTTACCATATATATTATTTATTTGTCTTCTCTTTTTTGTATCGTTTTATGTAAAGTTTCATGTATTATCATTAAAATTAGTAAGAAAAAAAGGAAAAGCAGTACAGGAACCACTATTTTTCTAATTATATTAACCAGTGTTGATTCTTGTTATTGCTTCTAGCTTTTAATAGGTAATTTAGTAATAAGCAACGTCATCAGTATAGGTGAAAAAAGGTTTATTATATAACGATGTGAATATATAGAGGCGACCTTGCAATTTATTATTAATATTTGTCTCATAAAAAAAATTGGCTCTATAAATATTTATTAGCCACCTTTTTAAAAAGAGTAGTTATTAAACAAGCACTTTAGGCTATAAATATAAAATATTAATAATACCTGCAAAGCAAAAAAAGTTTATTACACATTTAGACAATATAATAGATATGTTTATTACTAAACTTTGCCAAATTAAAATTTTTAAAGACAACTTGATATCTGATTGATCATCATCACTTAGCAATATTAATTACGTAATTATTAGAAATTTGTAAACTGATTTTAATCTGCTTTGCCTAATTTTATCAGTTTTGCTGTCAGAGCTATTTTACTGAATTGTCTCATATGTAAATTTAATGATATAGGGGCAATATTTTTTAAGATATTTTTAGGTCACAAGTAATGGTTTATATACACTGCATAATGTATTCTAAAATACGTAGCACTACAATAAACTGGCTATAAATAAAATTATTTTATATTACTAATAATAATTATGATAATTTTTTTTTCGTATAAATAAACTTTGATCCAAGTATTCAAAGTTATTTAAGTTATCCGAGTTTTATTTATTAAATTGTGATTTTTTTAAAGCAAAAATTTGTGTTTTTTTTTTAAATATTTATTTAATTATTAAATTATATATTAGTAATTAGTACTTTTAATTTAAACTAAATAGTGCATTTATAATTTTTAATAAATGCGTCGTAAAGCAAAACTAAATTAAAAAAAAAACACAGTTTAACTTTCTTTCAACATCTAGATTTTACCCTGTTTAATAGTAGTAATTAAAATTTTTTCCCCTATCTCTTATTTATTTTACTCAATGCCGATTTACCTTAAGAAAATGGTTCCAATTAGTAAACAGTTTCTTGTTAGCGTCGATTTATTTAATTACGTCTATTTAACCCGAGGAAATGTTCGTAATGACGGCAATAACGTTTAATGTTTTCTTTTTCTTTGGATGAAACTAGGCAAATTACTTAGCTCTGTTTGTGGTTTTAATATTTTTTAAACTTAAAATTGATTAAATAAAAGTAAAACTTAGGTTACTCCTATTGTCATTTCTACATATTTTTATATAAATGATTATTGCATAAATGCTTATTTTTAATATTATTTTGGTATTGCAAAAAAGTTTATGCATGTGGCAAGATCAATAATTACCAATTTAACATATTAAATAAATAAAAAAACAAAACAACTTTAAAAAAATTATTTGCAAAGTTTCATGATAAAAAAAACTCCTTTATTGTTTTTTTTGTGGACCTATTTAAAATAAAAAAATGGAACATTTGCTTAGGATATTTATAAATGTGTTTAAATTATAAAAATATACATATGTGGTATGGTACTCCGGGGGCAATTGTTTCTAACGGTGCTGAAATGCAATATCTGTTTGTTTTCTCTTCCAACATTTAACCTAATTTAAAAATGTCCTAATCACTTGTATAGTAAACAAATCAAGCATTCTTTTTCCTTAATTTAATAAACGGAACGGATATACCAGCAAACGTCTTATAAGAATATGTCCCAAGCTTGCATCCATCTACCTCGCCTCCTATTTAGACTCTTTTCCAAGAGTTAACCCTGTATGTCCCAAAAATGATCCTAAACTCTTTTTAACTATAACAATCAACGTATTTTTTTTTTCTTTTCTCTTAATACTGGAAAAATGTCTATGGGCTAGGATTCGCATACCAGCTAACTTTTTTCCTTAAAAAAATTGCTCCCGAGCTTGGTAATCCCAACTTGCTCTTGAATATTTTACGAAGGCTTTTCCAGGGAGAGTTCTTAAAAACTTCCTTCTTACCTTCCACCTAAAAGCTAATCTCCCCAGTTTCTTCTAACTATAGACCTATATCTCTTTTTTTCTTTTTGCAAAGTTTTCCCAATCTTAATCTGGGAAAAACACAAGATTCTTCACATTTTAGACAGTTGGATTCCTTTCAAATAAGATCCCAGCGCTTCTTTCCTTTGCTTACAGATGTACATCCCTTGAGTTTTTCTTGGTGAATCCAGAATCGTTCTTGAAACAACTATCAAATCTTTCATAAAGGTCTGGCATGAAACGGGCTTCTTAACAAACTTCCTTCTTACGGTCTTCCACCTAAGCTTTGCTCGTGGCTCCCCAGTTTTCTTTCTAATCGACGTACATATATCAGTTACTGTAAAGCTTGGATTTCTCTTTTGAACCAGAAAGTATTTCTCTTCTTCCAATCTGTATACTTTGTATATACCCCAAATCAGACCCTCCAGAATATTGTTCTCATGTCTGGGGAATGGCGCCCCTACAACATTTAGCATTCCGGACTTCGTTTAAAGAAGAGCCGTTCATCTTATTAATGATCCAACGCTTACAAAAAGGGTTCCTTTTCTTGCCCACCGTCGAGTTGTAGGGGATCTTTCGCTCTTTTATTGGTATTTTCACCGCTTCTGCTCAGAGGAGTTGGCCAGCATAATTCTTTCTCTGGCAGCTTCCATCAGAGCAATACGTAGTGCATCTTTTATGCATCCTTTTCCAGTTCAGTTAGGGAGGCTCCAAACTTCCCATTTTCTTTCTTTATCCCTAGTGTGTCAAAACTATGAAATCTGCTGCCCGCAGAAGGTTTTCCTTCTCCTCCCAATCTCCAAATATTTAAGTTCCGTGTGAACAAACTCCCACTCACCACACTTAAGACACCAAAGTTACTCTAGTACTTGGGCATCAGCCTTCGTGGAATGTACCAAGATAAAAAAAGGGCTCTTTACTTTTAAAGAGTATAATTTATTTCTCATTATTTCAACTTTGCATAGTGGGATAGATGCTGAATATGTATTTTTCGAATGCTCGGTTTAAAACAAAAAATATTTTTAAATATGTTAAAATTTATTTTTAAAATTAAAAGCAAGTTTTGTAATTAAAAAATTAAGTTGTACAATTTGTGTATTCTAATATAACTGTATTTTTAATTTTATATTTTTATAAAATAATTGCATTAACCAAAATATATTTTTATTATTATTAGCTTAATTTACTAATGTTCATATAAATTTTATTGTGAGGTTCTAAAGTCCTAAAATTATTTGGAACATATACGTAGCCGTAAAGAACCATTAATTTTGGCGTAATTAAATGAAAGTTAACTTTACTGTTCGCAGCGTTCATTAAGCCGTGTATAGCATTAAACTATGTGGCTTTATTATATGGAACATATATATTTGTTTTAAGGGTTTCTTTCCGTAATTACGTACTAGTTACGACTAAAATAGAAAATAAATATTTGGTATAGTAAATTTTACATCCCATAATTTTGTTTTTATCTTGGAATCTGCAAAAGTATCACACTAAACTTGGATTGTTTCTTTTGAGTTACAGCCTGATGGATAGAAAACATATGAAAAATTACTTAATTTTAATAACTGTAAAAATGTTAAATTAGATTTGTGCAACTTATGTAAACCTGTTTAAAAAATATTATTGCTATTTAAACCAAGTCGCCAAACAATTATTACTTTACTGTTTGAGGAAAATTACCTCTTTTTTTCAGTCCCTAACTATATTTCTAAAACCTCCGGGACTTATTGTTCACATTGTCCTGTAACTCACCTATCGGTTAATTTTGCATCCTTTCTTCCATTAATAATATTTAATAACTGATTTTTTGCCTTACTTAAATTAATCATAATGACTTTTTATTTATTTATTCATTACTTGATAGTACAGAAAATAATAATATATTTTTAATTTATATATTTTTGTACATACATTTTTTAACACATTTCACTAGTTTTGCGTTGCTTTCTGCGAGACTAGATAATTTTACTCCTTTAAAATACACGTAGGGTTTTAAAATAATTATAGATGCTGTGCTCTAATAATTGTTTGCACAAGTATAATTTATTTTTATTTTTATGATTACTTTTTCTGTTTTTTAATATTATTTGTTTACACATTTACTATTGCATGCTTTAGAGTCTAATTTATATACTTCCGCTTTTGCACCTTTCCTTAACTTCTTTGTCTTTGTTTTTTATTTTTGTTTTTATTTGTCTATATTATTATTTATTCTCTATGCTTTTTTTCTTCTTTTTTTTTTAATAAAGGCCATTTATACTACAAATTTACTAATATTTGTAATAGATATTATATTTTGCTTATTTTTTACCGCTTGAAAAAAACAAGCAAATTCTTTAAAAACATTTGCGTCAATTTTATGAAACTAACAAACAGTTGAATTAATAATAAAATTAATATATTTATTGCAATAAAATATTACATAAATAACTTTTGGTATTTTATTAAAATTTAAAATAATTTACATAAATATCGCAACAAAAATATATTTTATCCTAAATGTGTAGTAATTTACCCTTAAATTCATATATTAAAACAATATTTCTAGAAAACATTGTCGAGAGGAATACCACGATTTGATTTTTATTAAGTTTTGATAACAATATATACGAAGATGTTTAAATTGCGTTTTAAAATAAAATATATGTTTTAACCAACAAGAAAAAATACAAACCATGCTCATATTTCTTTTAGAGCAAAATTTCACAAAAGAGCTTTAACATTAATATTTTTATTAATAATACGAGTAAATCTGTTAAAAACCTCAAATCTAGAAATGATATTAAAGGGTCATAAATCAAGATGAAACCGTTTGCATTCTTTTTAGAAACAGAACACCTAAAAGTGTGGGAAAGAAATAGTGGATCCTACAAAAGGGGGTGTTTTTTACCCCATTTTTTCTCCCATTACCCTTTACCCATAAAATTATTATAAAAACTTTTTTCCACATTTAATGGTTTATATAGGTGTTTTGGGCCACTGACTCCAAATATAATAATATAAATTACATTTGAGGGCTTAGAACGGCTAAATTCACCCCTTTTTACTCCCTACACCCCTAAAACATACATTTAGCTTAAAACACGTTTTTTCCCATTTTTACTAACACATATATGTTTTTTGAGCCACTAAATTAAATATTTTATAAGAAATTACATTTGAGGATTTAGGAGGTCTAAATTCACTCTTTTGACCCCCTACACCCCTAAAATATTTATTTTGCTAAAAAAAAGTTTTTTCACCATTTTAAAGATACATATACGTTTTTGGGGCCACTAAATTAAAATATAATGTCAGAATTTATATTACGAGGGGTTAACTAACCTTTTTTTATTCCTCTTACCCCCTATATTTATTGGATCGATGAATTTCAATCTCGAGTCAGAAATGATATACAAGGGTATCGGGTGATCAAATTGCCCCAATTTGAACCCATATTACCCCATAAACATACAATTGTCCAAAAAACATAGTTTTTTATCCCTGAAAATTTGTTTACTCTAAATAAAGCTAAAAAATATTCAGAAATCACATTTCCTTTGTAATTTTTCCCGTTAAATTTGAATCTGCCATTATTTTAATAAAAATAATAAAAAAAATAGAACGCAAAAACACAAAAAGAACTATAATAGAATTGAACTTTATAAAAAAAAGCAGAATTTTAAGACCTATTAAACAAAAAAAGATACAGTTTTTAAGAAATTCGTATTTAAAAAAAAATCGTTTTTTTAAATTTAGTGTTTTTCCTATTTTTAATGGTACATATAAATTTTTTGGGCTACTAAATTTAAATCTGATACCAGAAATAATAATAACAGAGGTTAAGTACCCCTATTTTACTTTTTTTTACCTATAGATATTTTTTTAAAGTTACCGTTTTTTTTTATTTAAAAGTATAATTTATTGGTTTATTGGGTCGTTAAATTTAAATCAAAAAAATAAGAATAGGTTCGTATTTTACAGGAAATTCAACCCAACCCCTTGTATATTGTTTCTGACTTAAGATTTAACTACCCTATAAACCAATAAATCATACTTTTAAATAGAAAAAACCGGTAACTTTAAAAAAATGTCTACGGGTAAAGAAATTAAAATTGGGGTACTAAACCCCTGTCATTATTATTCCTGGTATCAGATTTAAATTCAGTAGCCCAAAAAGTCTATATGTACCAATAAAAATAGGAAAAACTTTTTTAGCAAAATCCATGTTTTAAGGATATTGGGGGTAAAAAAGGGGAAATTTAGCTCTTCTTAGCTTTCAAATTTTAAAATTACAAATACTTTATTCAAATTTAGTGGCCCAAAAAACCCATATGAACCATTAAAAATTAAAAAGTAAATATTAATATATTTTTTAATAATTTTATGCTTGGAGGGTAAAAAGGGTAAAAAAATGGGATGGAAAACACCCTCTTTCGTAGAATCCACTCTTTTTTTCAGACACTTTCTATTTAATCTGTTTATAACCTTCTAAAATCATTTAAAGGTGATTTAGAGATTTACCCGGACTATAAATGCGATTTTTTACTTAGAGAAGTTTAAAAACAATAGGGTCCAGCAGGCGTTCATTGCATCAAAGCGCTTTTATATTATTTATAACTTTACTTTAGATAGCAAACGAAAATGTTTTTCTTTATTGTATATTTTTTAAAGTAAGTCCTGACAGGACTTATCTGAAATACTCTCTTGTTACGCTACCATTCAAATTTTATCGAATACTGTTTAAAATATGTAAATATTTATGTCCAATTTCTTACCGCCTCCAGCAATCAAGATCCAAAAGGTAAACCGCGCAGCGTTCGCATTTCAATAAATCCTGAGCTTCCCTCATTATTTTCGTAACCAGGCATTCCAAATTGTTTTGCTCCTCGAATATACTTCGGGCCAGATTTAGCAGAATCTATAATAAAGGAAAGCATCGTTGTTAAATGTTATACAAGATGATTTGTAAATATTTTAAGTTCATGTTTTTTTAAAGGTTTATTTCTTATATCTTGTTTATTTAAAATAAAAGAATGGTGACTTGTTAGGCCGAAAAAATAACTGTGAAAACAATGGTTGTAAAGAAGTTGTTGTTAGGATAGATAACCTTTTACAATATAGCTTAACACTTTAGAGTTAGTGTTGGACTATAAACCAAATATTAGGAAATCTTTATTAAGAAATAGTAAATTGAAAAGGATTTTGGTTTAACTCACAGTATCATATGTTAATGATAATATAGCAACCAAATAATATACAGGATGTCTGGAAACAACATCAGGAAACTTAAGGTAGTGAAAATGCTAGTAAGTTATGTGAGAAAATGTCGAAATCTCCACCATTACCAAGATTCAGGGATGTAAAATATCATTTTTTGTTTAATTTTTTTGGCACATTTATTTTATTCGTTAACCGATTGAGTTGAAATTTGGTATAAAAAATAACTTTGATTGACTTTGCAATTCTAAGAACAAATTGGTTACTTTTAATTCCGCTAGAGGGCATTTTACCTAAAACATAACATTAATTTCCTTTAAAACTTGTCTATTTCAACAAATATCTTCAAACAGAGTATACCATGTTGGAGGTAATTATAAACTTAAAAAACAATGTTCTCC
>JAHBCN010001012.1:0-60000 GCA_019359885.1 Listronotus oregonensis
CCAATCTTGTATTTATTGCAAATGAGCTCTAACGACCCACGTTACATTAATGAAATTCTCCAGAAATTGTTCTTCCATTTGCTCCTTTCATTGGAAACCAATTTACATTAATGCATGATAATGCTAGCCTCACGTTGCACATGTAGTGAGCAAATATCTGGATGAAGTTGAACTTCCAAGATTGGAATGGCCCGCATGTAGCCCGGATCTCAACCCAATCGAACATCTTTGGGATCAACTTAAAAGGGCCGTTCGTCGTCGTCCCGTACAACCACAAACCTTGCAAGACTTACGACTGGCGCTGACCTATGAATATGGGGCTATTCCTCAAGAAAGAATAAGTAACCTTATTTATTAGATGCCACGAGGAAATACACGTTATTAAAATTGTTTTTGGTAATTAACTTTATGTTATAGCTAATGTTTGTTTTTCGTAATAAAAATAGGCTTCAAATCAGCGTTTCATTAAAAATTTTGCAGCATGCAGCAGAAATGAGATAATGGAATAAATCAAAAAACGAAATGCTTAGAATACATTAAAGATTACAAGAAACAGTATGTTAACAAAATTATCCACCTCAATTTTCCTACAGAGTGTTTTAAAACTACGACAAAAAACAACAGTTTGATTTACTCCTGTATAATATAGCCTAATTAAAAATGTTACTTTGTAAAATAATTAAAAAAGAAGATCCACAAACTGATAACAACATCATGAAAATCGGGTAAAAGATAAAAAAGTTATAAAACATCAAACTTGGCCAAAATTTCAGTGTGGCGGAATATTGTGCCGGTGAGTGTAGATTGGCTTATATATAACTTTTTGGTTAGCAATATCATTATTTATCGTTCTAACTGGTCCAAAAATCGATTTTAGAATAACAGTGTGTTTTTGAGCTAAGTAATTCTTTGATATATTTTGCAACAAATCTGTGATGCCAATTTATTCTTTTTTAGGTGCAAGATTTGGCATGATGCAAGCTAAGGTCGGACTGTTGGGATTACTGAAAGATTATCATTATTCTCAAAATGATGATACACCAAATCCAATTACCTTTGTCAAAGGTCAATTTTTGCTTCACGCGAAGGACGATATATGGCTGAATATAACCAAAGTCGCTAAATAAATTTTCTTAGAAAATGTTTATTTTTTTATACGGATGTAAAATTTATATAAATAAAGTTGAAAGTCTAAACATTGTTGTGCGTACAAAAAGAAGGGGGAATATAGTGAAAATAAGGTTAGTTTGATTTTCAACTTTAATGATAAATATCTCGAAAACGAAACGTTGCCGAAAAAAAATTCGCAGATTCGTAATCAGCGCCCCCAAAAAACCCCAGTATACCAAATTTGGTCAAAATCGGAGAGGAGGCAACTTTCGAGACAATTACCGAAGTTTTTTTTTACTCTTCATTAAAATAGTTTAAATTTTTCTTATTTTTAAAAAATAAATATATGTGACAAAAATACCAAACCCAACCGAATCCACTTTTGCTGCCACAAATCTTGACAGGTGTACCATCGAGTTTAAAAACTTGAGCCTATGAAAATATAAAACCAAACGTAGGTCTATACCAATATCAAACTTACTTATTAATAGACTCCAGTACACCATAAGAAAATAAAATATTACCAACCGTTTGAAAAAAAAACTGAATAAAATTGTTAATAAAACAAAAATTAAATAAAATTTAACAACCGCTTGAAACTTCGCTAACAGGGTTCTTTATTCAAACAGTCGGCGTTTCCTATATGAAATTTAAAATGAAATTGTGCTGGAAGTTAAATTATAGCGTTTTTTTTAATATAAATGATTGCTTTTTTATGTTTTAAGCTATTTTTCACTATTTTAGGCCATTTATGATCTGATTTTTGTGACCACTTGTGATTTTCTTTTAAAGCAAACCCAAGTTTCTAAACGAAGGCAACATTTTCACAAATTACAATCGGCCAAAATAAGGCGCTCCTAATGAGTCCAAGAGGACGAGTTTAATGGTGTGTCACGACGTTTCGGATTTATTGAAGTTTTTCTTTAATTTTTGACCTATTTTTAAATTAATACAAATACGGTAAATATTTTTTTTTTTTAATTTTTTTACGTAAAGAGAATTATAAAACCTATTGTATCTATATCAGCTGGCATTTTTTTTAAATTTTAAAAATGTTACAGTGTTGCCATGTTTTGTCTATCGTAAAATTTCTTGATTTTTTAAATCAACCACCTGTATATAATACCAAATCTATATAAAGAATTAAAAGACCTTTTCAAAGATGTATAACAACATGGGTCTGCGAGTCACCGTTTCGAACTTATGAATGATTGTCTTCGGAAAAAATCATATTTTTCTTTTTCCAACCACACTTCATCCTGTATACTTAGAATTATGAATCGATACAATAAATTTGGTTAAAGATTAGTTAACCAAATATCCTATATTAATTTTTAATTTAAAGTATACAGGGTGTAGTGTGGTTGGAAAAGGAAAAATATAATTTTTGAAAAATAATTAAACTATTCAAAATTACATAAAAAAATTGATAAGTTCAAGCGTCACTATCCTATCTTATAAAACTCAACCCATGTATGTATATGTTAGATACGACGCGTGTATGTTAATCAATCCCCAAAATTGCTGGTGCAACCGGCCATAAATCACATAGTGAATTGATTTATCATTATCATTCTCATTACATAATTATTTTATTGGTAATTTTTTTTGCTGTGTAAGTGTAAGTGGTGAAAGTAAAAAAAAAAATCATCAACAACATAAGCATCTTAAAGCTCTTTAATATCATCTTATCAGTAATTAAAAAATATGGTTTTATTATATAAGTGATTTAATTAAAAGACTTTTCTTAAATAAATTTACACAGTTAATAAAATGGTTTGGGGTACTGTGCTAATTGTATTTTGTTCTCTTCCATTATTTTTTTATATATTTTCAAAATGGCGGTATACTTACTGGAAAAGGAGAGGTGTTGTTCAGTTGAACCCTGAGCTTTATTATGGAACTTAAAGTAAGTTTAATTGTTTAAATTATTTTTATTTTTACTTTAACGTAATTGCATAAACCATTATGCACAATAAAAATTTTAGGTTTGTTATAAGTTTTTAAAATCTGTGTGTAATATGTATGGAATGAACGCAATGCTGATCACAGTTTAAAAAATTGGGGCTTCTACGAAATAAAATTATACGGAAAGTTAAAAAAAACGTTTTTTAAATTTTTTTGATTAAATTTAAACAATTCTCCAGTTTAATTGGCAATTTTAATTTTGAAAACGTTTTTTTCTTTTTTCATATGGAACAAAAAAGTATTTAAGAAATCCCCAATAGTTTATAAGCTACAGTGTATTAAAAATTAATTAGTTTATAATAATTTTCGGACCCCTTTTCCGGAAAAGCAAGTTTCAGATTCTGATTCAGCAGGAGAAAACCACAACTCGTTCTCCTTTTAAATACTTAGACGTAGGGCCATCTCACGAAATCGGCCTAAGGGCCCCCATAGTCCCAAATCCGGCCCTGCCTATTACCCATGAGTTTTTAGAGAAGGAAAGATAAAATATGAGACTCTCAAATCATAAGCAATACATTTTTTTTTGAATAAAAAAACCAAATCACTTTTTTTGCAAAATATACCTTATTTTGTATGGAAAAAAGTATAAGACAATCGACAAAACTAGTTATTAGTAGTCCGCTAACATTTTTTAGGTCCTTTTTTTACCATACCTTTTCTCTCTTTGAGCAATTTAAAGGTGAAATATTTCTTTATGTTCGTCAGAAAATGCACATCAACTAGATTGTGTTGTTGATCGATTTCTTGTTACCTGGAAACTTAGTCTTTTGAAGGACTTCCACGTACTATTTTGTTTTGCCGAAATGTTTTGCTGACCATAGTACCCTCCACTCTAATATTTAATTTCTTCAGCGTAGATCAATGTAGATGTCTCTCTCACAAGACCTTAAACTTATCTTGGATTGGGGCGCCAAAAATCTTGTTCAGTTTAATACCTCCAAAACACAGTCGTGTTCGCTGTCGCGAAAAAAGTCTGATACACATCCTTTACATATAAGCGGCCAAGTTCTGCAGAACAAAAAGTTTTTAATCTTGTCGGCGTTACTTTTGAGAGTAACCTCAACTGGCACAAACGCATTACATCAATTACCTTAACAGCTTCAAAAAAGCTAGGATTCCTTTTTGGCGCCAAAAAGTATTTCTATATTTGCAATCTGTATACTCTGCAGTTGTGCTAAGTATTCATTAAGGTCGTTTTTGGAGAATGTTTTCATGTTCTTCCATAAGCTTAAAAATCTACAATATTTAATGTAGCCACTCAGCAGCCCTCTACAGGGTTATTCACTTTAAAGTAAACAGGGCTTTATTTTTGAACTTCCCTGTACTTTTTTAAAAAACGAATATAGCCATTTCGTGTTTTTTTTCGTAGAATTCAAAAATCTAATCAGAAAAATATTTGAAACAAAAACAAAAGAGTTACAGCACGAGTGACAATTTTTTTAAATGTATATTTTTATATCAATAGATAAAAATTTTCACGAGGAATTCGGTGATATAGGGGTTGCTGGGTTTACTTCCTGCGGTTTTGCTGCAATTGTGTAAAAACTGCATGATACTATAGGGATAGTTTTACCTGAAAAAACCTGGCTGCCACAGGTCACAAGTGCTTATTTGTCAAAGTTAAGAATTTTAAAAAAACGTTTATTACTTTTGGAGTAGTTTTATAATGGGTTTCACGAAGAACGGCTTCAAATTATATTATATGCTAAAAATGAAAATATATAATACAATATATTTATATATATATATATATATATATATATATATATATATATATATATATATATATATATATATATATATATATATATATTATATATATATATATATATATTTTTTTTTTTTTAAAAAAAAAATAATTTTTTTTTTAAATTATTTTTATATATATAAAATTTTTTATAATATTATATATTTTTTTTTTCCCCTTTTAAAATTAAAATATATATATATATTTTTAGTTTAAATTTTTTTTCTTGGGAGGATCCGGGAAAAAAAAATTTTTTTTTTGTGTATTTAAAATTTTTAAATTTAAATTTTAAAATTTAAAGGTAGAATTTCCCAAACAAAAAACACTTCTTTTTCTGATGAGGTTAAAAAAAATTAAATATTTTATAATAAAAATTAATTATAATATATATATATATATATATATATATATATATATATATATATATATATATATATATATATATATATATATATATATATATATATATATATATTTCTAAACCAAGCAGCAAAATTACAATAAACGGAAAAATATAATATCACTAATAATTTAAATGTTCTATATGCCCCCCGTTATTTTTGAATCATGATCTATAACCCTTCCTTGGCCTTCCTAAGCTCGCCGATATTATTTGAGGTTCTTGGTTAAGACGATTAAATTCATTTACATTTTTTTCTCTTATTTCTTCCTTGTTTGTGTTCCCATTTTGGTAAACGACATTCTTCAAGTGACCCCATAGAAAAGTGTCCAAAATTGTAATATCTGGACTATTAGGTGGCTATCTAATACTGCCATGACGTACAATCCACTGATTGTATCGGCGATTGAGACACTGCACAACTTGACGAACAGCATGGGGAGGCTCTTCGTCTTGTTGCCAAATTATCTTGCGATACGTTTCGAGTGGCAATTCTTCTAAAAAATGTTCTCAATATCGTTTTCAAGAAGATTGAGATATCTTTCTCCAGTTAAGGATACCACATAGAATATTGGCCCGACAATTCTATTATTAAGCACACCACACCAGACATGAAGAGAAGACCTTCCTTGGTATTAAATCTCTTAAAATTTCCTGGAATTTTGTCTTGCTCAGCTGTGCGTATTGCGTCGGTTAAACATTCCCGATGTAGTGAACATAGCTTTACCCGTCCAAAGAATCGTTTGAAACAGGGTAGGATCATTATCTTGTTCATGAATTAAAATTTGGGAAACAAATTAAAAGCGAAGTTTATTTTGTTCACGTGATAAATCCTGCACTGAAAGAACGTGATATGGAAGATACTTAAAATATTTCAGTGTTCTTGAACCGTCGCATCGTTATGTCGTCTTGCAGGGCCATCCCTCAATCTCTAACTGCGTTAAATTGACTTCATGGGATAAAAAGTAAAATAACTTAGGCCGACCCCGGTTTTTTTTTCTCATTGTAGACCTTGGGTTTTTTTAAAATGTTTTTCGATATATTTCGGGGGAAAATTTTTCAAATATCTTCGTTGTTTTTCCCCTGGCGTTTCCTCCACATTTATATTAGAGAGTTATAATTTAAGCCGTTCTTCTGATGAAAACCTCATTATAAAACTACCCAAAAAGTAATAAAACGTATTTTTAAAATTTTGACTTTGACAAATAAGCACCTGTGACCTGTGCAGCCATTTTTTTCAGGTGAAACTATCCTTATAGTATCATGCAGTTTTTAGACAACTGCAGCAGAACCGCAGGAAATAAACCCAGCAACCCCTATATCATTTTTTATTCCTCGTGAAAATCTCTATTTATTGATATAAAAATATACGGGGTAACCCTTTAAAAAATACGTCACTCGTGCTGTATTTTTTTTGTCTTTGTTTCAAATGTTTTTCTGATTAGATAATTGAATTCTACGGAAAAAAATACAGGAAGTTCAAAAATAAAGCCTTGTTTACTTTAAAATGAATAACCCTGTACATAGTGCAGCAACGTATGGATCGGCACAGATATTTCTCCTATGATTTTTGAATTTTATGCTTTGATATAATACAAACATGTTGTACTTATCTATCATATTTACAGCATGACCAACGGAAGCAGATGGTTGTTCGTTTCCATTATACAATAAAATCCCCTTTAGACTTGCCTTCAAAGAGTTAATAAACAGTCGCCACTCGGTAGATTTATAGAATATATGTTTTTGATGTTTTCCCAATTTTGTCCGTGACAATTTACAAGTCAGTAAGGAATACAAGTAGAAATTATAAATACAACTTTTTGGCAATATTTTCATGAATACATAATTAAATTCTTCTATGTGGTATGGGAGATTAAACATTGATTAGAATAGCATTAATAACGTTACCAAAAATTTTGAAAGGTAATGCATATTATGTTCTGATTGAATTTACAATAACAATCTTATTTTGTCACGTATGGAGACTAAAGAATAAGGAAATACTTAAAATATTTAGTGCTTAAGGATACGAGGCCTCAGGTAGCGGTGGGTATGGTGTAAACTTGACCGCAATATATAAAGTGAAGTTTAAAAACGGTCCTCTGGAACACAACGCCATCTTAATTTACTGCAATTTGAACCCCATTTTTGTTAACACAGATGGTCCTCCTTATCAGTGACGGTTTTTTCCTTAGGTTTGTAGGTTTGCGCAACTCCCCAAAAAAGGTTTAAAATAAAATTTAAAAAATATATATTTAATCATTACATGTTACACATTTTTTTATTCAAAATCTGTATTTAATTATCTGGAAATAACAGACCAAATTTTTAAAATAACTTGACTGCTTTTCCCGAAAATATCATTAATTTAATTGCGCGTCCATCCTTAAAACAATGCCCGATGCGATGGTTGCAATCAAATGCAAACCCAATTGGATTCATTACGAGTACGCGTAAGTATATAAAGTTGCCATTTCTTAATTTGCCCGCTCATAATGGGGTGCAGAAAGTTAGATGGAAACAGTTTTTTTTTGGATTTAAATTTTATGATTTTTTAAATAAAAATTTGTTATTTTGGTTACGCGCCAGGAACTAATTGCGTTTTTTAGAAATCCCTTTAGTTGTGAGTTAATAAAATGCCATTCGGTGAAAGTTTAATTGTTTGAGCCCATTTGGGTGGCTGACTTTAAAAGCTGGAATAATAGCGAAATTTAAAAAAGGCATACTCATTTGGCGAATATTTTACAATCTGTGTCAATTTAATAAAATAAATTTTTACTAGAAACATTTGGCAATGCAAAGCTCTAAAAAAAGCATATGGAATGCATTCAAAAACAGAGCATGTGAAAGCTGTGGTATTTAACTTCCCAATAATTAATTTAATTTTTAAAAACGGTTCTGGATTCAAACCCATCTTTTTAAACTGCAAAAAGCCCCTCTCTTATCATTAGTCTCCATGATCCTGGGTAACATAAGCATCATTTAAATATTTTTACAATATAATAAAATTTTAAAAATAAATTTGGGTTGTGTTATCTTAATTCTGGTATCTTAAAGGTAATTAAAATAACTTTAATTATTAAATCAACATTTAGTGTAAATATATCATCGTAAATTCATAAAAATGTTGGGCCCGTGTTTAAAAATAGTTAACAAAACTAAGCCTGGTGGAATTTTATTGCATACTAGCTTCCCACACACCTTTTATATTATAAATAATTTTTTAAAGTTAAAAATTAATAAGTCTGTTATGGGGAGGACTGGAAATAACTGCTTCGTTTCAACCTACTTTAACGAAAAAATTAAATAAATACCTACAATAGCAATGAAATAAATTAAACAATAATTAATTAAGTAGCAATGTGTCACAAAGCATCGAAAAATTCATACATACAACAACGTCTGCCCTCATGTGTCTAGCCGTTCGGCTAGCCATATTTAATTATGTGCCCCCCTCCCACTTAGTCGCGTCACGCCACATAACGCTCCCAGCGCTCCGTCTTCTGTCACACACTCGACGGCGTAGCGCAGGTTATGCGATTCAACATTTTTATTTTATCGTATTTCATTTGTTAATATTTTCGGGGGTAATATCCCTAGTGCATTTAATTTTTCCGGAAAAATTCGGAAAAACGAGTTTCTAAGTAATTTGTTTTAACAAATAGCATGAGCGAGAGCGGTTTAAAAATCAGGAAGACGAGGATTTTTCCTTTAATGCTATTTGTTAAAACAATTATTTGAAACAGTGTTATTTTTTCCACAGGAAAAATTAGATGGACGAGGGATATTTGGTAAGATTTTTTCCCTGAGTTAAATAAACATTTTATTTTAATACAACATTTTTTTTAATTAAAACAATAAGAACAATAATTAATAAGAACAATATAACTTTCAACAGGAAAGGTAATTACTTCAAACTCATTTTAAATTACAATTTATATAAAAATTACAATTATTGTAGGTTACAGGAGTGTTGTTAGCCATATCGGTCAAATTGTTTTTAATTATGTTTGTAGTAGCACTATTCTCTATGTTGTTGTGAGGAGGTCAAACGATTGGTGTTGGCTTGAAGAAGTGTCTTTTTCTGTCTTTTAAAGGGGAGCTTCGAAGCTTGTAGATGGTACATTATTTTGGACGGTTCTTAAGGCAGTGATGATATTTGAATGATGTTGACTGTCCATTTGTAGATAGGGTTTGGGATAGGACGCAGCTTTAGAATGCCCTGTGATTTTGATGAGTTGCTGCTTGCCTACACCGGCCTTTGCCAGATTAGCAGTTGATCGCATAGAATGGTTAGATATTTTAACTTCTGTCGTGTTCATACCTGCGTCTTTTGTCCATTTTGACAGTTCATTTCTTCCAACAGGAATGTTTTTAAACCATCCAGTGCTCGATTGGATTGCCATGCTGAATTTGGTGTCAAAAACAATCTATTTGTTGTTATTTCAGACGTTCGTTTGTTTAACAGGGATTTGTACAAACGTACCCGACAAAACTCAGGGTTTTTTGAATTAGGAACAAACCACTTGCTATCGCACAGATTTTTTGCACCACCTTGTGCAGTTTTGCTGAAGACTGTGTTATACTCGATCCTTCCTGAAACAAGGGATACATAATTTGACTTAAATGTCGAAATATATTTTGTAGTGTGATTTTAAAGTAGATGTATGTAACTTTTAATTTTTTTGGAAAAGCAAAAGAAATTTTAGTGGCTATATATCGTTTTTGATTTTTTTTTACAAAAATAGTACAGCTAGCAAATTTTGGATGCTAAAAAAATGGCAAAACGTCATTTATACAAGGTATTGCAAAAAGACATTAAAAAATTGCGAAAACAGATTTTACGCCAAGATAAAAAGTATGAGCACATATTTTGTTTTGATACAAGCGTTTTTTCTGCCACGTAACAATAAACATTCACAGATTTTGTTGCAAAATTAAAAAGCAATATCTCACCTGTTTTGATTCCATAATTATCAATTTCTTCTATAAAATGTTCTGTTAAGCAACGAGCCGCTTCTCCGCCCCTCCAAGCAAGCTCAACTGCTGCAATAAAGTAAAATTTACGCTGCAACCCGGTTGGGGTTGTCTCATCCCATAAGGAAACCATCTTGTAGTAGTCGTCCATATTTAAAGAAGCTGAACTTGTTTTCCTTTTTTCTTCATGTTTCTGTAGACTTCTCCTTTTCGCATTTCGAGCGTCTCTAGCTGGCTTAAAGGTAATGTCGTGGAATGAGTCGAACACGATATTAAATTCTTGAAAATATTTTTCCTGCAATTTTTTGGCAACGATATTCCACATTACTTTTACACACAGTTCTTTGTAGTCTTCCCCATTAGCTTTACGCATGTTCCATGCCCAGTCCTTGAGGATTAAATTTAGCTCGCCTGTAGTTGTTGTCTGGAGTAATTGGTAATTTTTTGCTTGGCAAAATTCCATAAATTGCTTCCAGATCAATGTGTGAGTTTTCTGAGTATTTAGTGGAACACTATTTTCAACAGCCGCATTAATTTTACTTTCGGTAACATTTCCGTTTTAGTTGAAAAATTAATAAATTCGTAAGCGTCGTTTGTGATCTTTGTTGTTGGTAACGGTACATAGCAACACAGCATAATAAACATATTTAGTAATTTTTTACCTTTAATTCATGAATTTTAGTCAGATTTTTCTTTTCTGCAAAATCTACAGCTAAGGTGAAGTTTAAGAATTATTTCCATTAAAATTTAAAAAATTTAAAATTACAATATGTGGGTACATTGGTCTAACCCCAATTTATAGAGTAATATTCAATATAAATGTTTTGTAAAGTTTTCGCATTTTCAAATAAGAGTGTAATTTATATTTAAAAGAAATTCTTATAAAACGTTCAATTTTTATCATATTTTCTATTTTATTGAAGACATATCCTGTTCAAGTTTTTAATCCGTATACATATAAAAAATTTGAAATTTTATTTTTGAATATGAAACTCAACGGAAGCTTTAATATTCAAATTTAAAAATTAAAATTAATATGGGTATGTTCCAATTAACATTGATTTCGATCAAAGTATATAAGCTTGCATTTCAAGACGAGATTTAAAAAGTTTTGACCAAGTTTTCATTTTAAAATGTTTTTCATTTGTAAGATATAGCCAATTCACTTTAGGATAAGTTGATGTATTTTTAGGTTTTTACAATCATAAAAATGATGTACTAAGCCAACACCTCTTTCGAATGGAGGGGGACGCATGGAAACAACTACGAGTCAAACTTACGCCCACTTTTACATCTGCCCAAATGAAGATGATGTTCGAAACGTTGTGTGAGAAAAACCAAAATTTGGAACATGTAGCAAATAAATGTGTTCAGGAAGGAGGAAGAATCGATGTTAAAGACGTAGCTGCTCGGTACACTACTGACGTCATTGGATCGTGTGCTTTTGGAATTGAATGTGATTCTTTAAAAGATGGAGATTGTGATTTTAGGTGGGTAAGATGAAAAATAATATTTTTTTTTCTGTTTTTTAATCCTAACTAAAATTCTACGCACCATTTTTATACCCTTACGTTAACAAAAAATTAAATTTCCTATCAAAATGCTTCCTTCTAAAAGCAAAAAAATATTAACATAAACAAATACAAAAAAAGTAACAAAAAGAACGTTGTCAAGTTAGTTATAGGTATTGCTTCACAAACAAAGCTGTTATGTTCTTAAAAACGGTTTTTGGTAAACGTCTTTAGGATTTGTAGTAATCTATTTACTATATGGTTTTTTTAGGACGTATGGGAAAAAGATCAACACTTCTCGAATTTTCAAACAGTGGATGGAAAATACAATTCCTCGTTCAATTTTGGGCTACACCGGATACAAAAGTTTTCCCGAGGTTGAAGATTTTTTTAGAAAATTAGTTTTAGAAACAATAGAATATAGAGAAAAAAATAACATTTATAGGTAAGTTAATAGGCTTATATTAAGAAAAAGGGATAAAAGGAACTACAAGGTTAAAAGGTTTTATTATTTACTAGGTTCATTGACCCTTTTTTGAGATAGGAGTTAATTTGTCCACTTTTCAGATTTTTAATTTTAACTCAAAATCGATGCACTTTTTGGATATAGACGTTAACAAAAAAGTTGTTTAAAATTAAATTTTCTATAAAAATATGACCTTTTAGGGCAAATTAAACAAACTGGCAAAAATATATTCAAAACATGATTTTTTTTATTTTTGCAATTTCGCCCCACAACTTTTTTCCACGTGAATTTAGGTATAGGTAATGCTTTACAGAAAAAATGTTCTTTATGGTTTTTGGTATGAGTCTTTAGGATTTGTACTTACCGAAATATGATTTTTCAAAATTAGCTTCTTACATAGCTTTTTTTTTCTAATTTTTAATGTTTTTCTCCAAACCTTGTCCTATAATTTTTTTGCCCCGTGGATTCAGGTGTCTATAATATGGCAGATGTTCAAAAAGCTGGTGACAAAGAATTTAATAATAATATTGAAAATCTTTTAAATAATTTTAATATTTAAATTAGTAAATAAAAAAGGTTGTCAGCCAAATAAATAATAATTAGTAAGATGTTTTCTATATAGAATAATTTAATTTAATTTTTGTTTTCAATACTGCGTAAATTTTTTATAAAATAATATAATTCAATTAATAAAAATAGTTTGTTTTATATAAAAAAAAACTTGAAACAGTAAAAAGGTGAAAAAAATGAGTAAAAGTAGTTTATCGATAAAATTTTAAAATTGAATAAAACGGTAAATATTAAAAAAATATATCTGGTACTCTTAATCCTTCACACCTTTCTTAAGCTCCGATTTAAAGGTTGTAAAATAAGCTCTCTTTTTTATGGCACATTCAGGTGCACAAACGAAGTTTTAGCCCACCGCTTAAATGAGTGTATTTTACACGAATAGCTTTGGTCCTCTTCCACATAAGGGTATGCAATTTAGTATATAAATTCTTATAAGTATTTTAATTACTTGTAAAAATATTCAAAAAGTTATGTCAAGTGATCTCTGAGATATTTGATTTTGAAAATCGCCGATTTTACTACTGACTGACTGACTCACTGGTTCCTTCCTTGCCGCTCAAGTCATATCATAAAATACATAAATAACCGTTTTAGAAAAGATTTCATGCATTTAATGATTCAACTACGTAACAAGGGTGAACTGACAGATGATGGGAATATAACCAAGGACGCAACAAAAAAAGGCATTCTTACTGACGACGAAATAATTGCTCAGTGTTTTCTATTCTTTGGCGCTGGCTTTGATACTTCGTCGGCTACCATGGCATATGTACTGTACGAATTGGCTAAACATCCTGATATACAGAACAAAGTGAGACAAGAAATGAGACAGGTAAGATAAGTGAATGTTTAAAAAAAAATAAAAGAAATTGCTTTGGAAAAATTGGTTTATACTTATATACTTTTTTTGTAGGTTATAAAGAAATATGATGGAAAATTAACATACGAAGGCGCTAAAGAATTAGTGTTAACGGAACAAGTTATTTCAGGTATATTTATTTGTTGTAAAATTTAATTATTTAATAATTTTACATAAAATAGCAATATTCAATCATGTTATACGCTTAAAAACAGCATTACGGGACTAAAACTTTCATCATTTTATTGCTTTTAAATTTGAATAACTTTATATGAATATAAGTGTTTACAATAGATAGATATATGATATATCTTTTGTACTAATATCATAATTTGTTGAATTGTGATTGACATTTCAATATATGGGGTTTTTCAGAAACGCTTCGAAAATATCCAGTGGCACCTACCATACCACGTATATGTACCAAAACTTACAAAGTACCGGGATCAGATGTTGTTATAGAGAAAGGTAATAGTTTTTATTTAAAAACTTATATAAAAGAGAATATACATTTTTTTATCACACTTTTATTAGCTTTACCTGTATGTATCTATGCATCTATATAACGGAATCTTTCAACTTAATTTTTACGAATTTTAAGAAGTCTGACTACTTTGAAAATGTATATAGGGTTCAAAGCCCATGGCAATACAATAATTATTTCATAACTTTGTTTTAATGTCCTGACTAGGATCTTCGGAATAAAAAAATAAAATACCACTTTTTCAAAATGACAATACTTGGCGAGTGCGTTAGGCCAAAATAGCACAAAACGCTTTCTTCAAATATCCAGGTTACTGGCAGCAAAAGAATTATTTTTCAAAAAAAGGGTTTTATATTGACGTTTATGTTGGGTTATCCATGGAGTTTTCCTTTTCCATATAGAATTTTGTTATTATTCGTTGGCCTTAATAGATTTATTGACAAATATAAGATATAATAAAAATCAAGGCTCTGGATTAAGATTACTTTTAATATAATAACGTGTTTTTTTAGTTTTGTTCAACGATAATTTATAATTTATTATCACCCATATCTATTTGTAGGTACAATGGTTCAAATTTCAGTTTGGGGTATTCATATGGATCCAGATTATTATCCGAATCCGGATATTTGGGATCCAGAACGATTTAGTAAAGAAGAGATAGCGAAACGGCCCGAATTTACATATTTTCCATTTGGGGAAGGTCCCAGGATATGTATTGGTAAGTGTGGGTAAAAGACTGTTAATTTTCCCGCCATTTTGAAATAAATGTCAACATCTTGTGAGTTGTTAAAAAGAGAATGAATAAATAAAATAATGAGTTAAATTATTTTTGACATCGAATTGAATACAAAATTAGACCGCCTAAACAGAAAAAAGAAAAACCCCCAATTTAAGGCAAAATCGAAACAGACCTGTTTTTTTTTATCTTGGGACAGTCCACGAAGGCTGATGCCTAAGTACTAACGTACCGTGGGTGTCTTCAGTGTGGTGAGAGGGAGTTTGTTCACACGGGACTTAAATTTTTGGAGATTGGGAGGAGAAGGAAAAACTTCTGCGGGCAGCTGGTTCCATAGTCTTGACACTCTAGGGATGAAGGAACGAAAAAGCGGGAAGTTCGGGGCCTCTCTAACTGAACTGTAAAAGGATGCATAAAAGTTGCACTACGTGTTGCTCTGTTTGGAGCTGCCAGAGAAGGAATTATACTGGTCAACTCCTCTGAGCAGAAGCCGTGAAAATACCTATAGAAGAGCGACAGATCCCCTACAGCTCGACGGTGGGCAAGAAGAGGAAGCCTTTCTGTGAGCGTTGGATCATTAATAAGACGAAGGGCTCTTCTTTGAATGGAGTCCAGAATGCTAAGTGTTGTAGAGGACGCCATTCCCCAGACATGAAACAATATTCTAAAGAGGGTCTGATTTGGGATACATACAGAGTGTACAAATTGGAAGAAGAGAAATATTTTCTGGCTCGAAAGAGAAATCCAATCTTTTTGAAGCTGCCGAAGCTATGGATAAAATGTGTTTGTGCCAGTTGAGGTTATTCTCAAAAGTAACGCCGACAAGATTAAACGATTCTTTGTTCTGCAGAACTTGGCCGCTCATATGTAAGGGATGAGCATTTGCAGACTTTTTTCGCGACAGGGAACATGACTGTGTTTTCGAGGCATTAAACTGAAACAAGATTTTTGGCGCCCCAATCCAAGATAAGTTTGAGGTCTTGTGAAAGAGATATCTGCATTGACCTGCGCTTGTTTTCGAAATCAGGATTACACGGTGGCTTAAGAAATTGAATACTAGAGTGGAGGTACTATCGTCAGCAAAACTATGAATGGGATTGATTGTGGAAGAGATAAGATCGTTAATGTGTAGAAGAAACAGCGTGGGTGCCAGCACTGAGCCCTGGGGCACCCCAGCATTAATTTGGTAGAAGCTGGAGGAATGACCATCTACACTAACTGATATACGTCGATTAGAAAGGAAACTGGAAAGCCAAGAGCAAAGCTTAGGTGGAAGACCGTAAGAAGGAAGTCTGTTAAGAAGCCCATCATGCCAGACCTGATCGAAAGCTTTGGATATGTCAAGAGCAACGATCTGGGATTCACCAAGAAACTCAAGGGATTTGTTCCAGTTGTGTGAGACAAAGGAAAGAAGATCAGCTGTGGATCTACTGTGACGGAATCCATATTGTCTATCATGTAAGATCTTATGTTTTTCCAGATACTTTAAGATTTGGGAATTAATAAATTTTTCCATTACTTTGCAAACAACTGAAAGAAGAGATATAGGTCTATAGTTGGAAGGAAGACTTTTGGATCCTTTTTTGGGGACAGGTTGCACACGTGCAGCTTTCCAACTCTCCGGGAAAATGCCCGTGTCGTAAGAGATTCGAAAGAGGCGAGTTAAGATGGGTGCAAGCTCGGGAGCACATTTTTTTAAGACGATTGCTGGTATGCCATCCAGCCCAGACGATTTTTTTTACAAATTTAGTTTTGAACTTATCTTTGAACTCTTCAGACGGGGTGATACCACCCGTCTGAAGATTTCAGAAGAACGAAACGATGTTACTCACCAGTGTCTATAACTAACTCATTCAGCTAAGCGAAAGCCAGCTGAAGCGAAAGTTAGCGTTATCGTACGATAACGCTAACTTTCGCTTCAGCTTCAGACACTGGTGAGTAACATCCTTTCGTTCTTCTGAACTCTTCAGACAGGTAGTATCAACCCGTGACGACGTACAGTTATCTTGTATGTTGTCGGTGATCGACCTTAGCGTTGGTGAACTGCAGATTTTCGCAGTCCCAACGGGTCATGGGAGCTGTTGCTCCATAGCTGTCGGATTACAAGTGATGACTGACCACTATAAAATATACGCAATAAATATTACTTAATTTGCCTTTGCTTTACCTTTTTTGTTTTTAAAAAATAAATGCACCAGTCACAACAAACCAATATGTCATTAACATATAACAAAAAGGTCTCAGAATTTTTTAAATTTTATATCGATATTTGAATTAATTTAATTTGATTTACTATTTAATTATGAGTTAAGTTTATCTTGATAATGGTGGTAGACTTGCCTCCGAAACGTAGATGAGTGTTAAGATTTTTCTTTTATCTCCTTCTATTCGATCTACGAGCAATTACGGATGTGCATGGTTAACAAAATGCACCATTGTAATTTTTAAGACGTAAAGGTTTTGCAAAAATATTTTAACTAAAGGGAAGTACCTTTATTTTTAAACAACGTATTTTTAAGAAAGTTATTTAAATTTCAAAAACGTTAGTAATATCGTCTTCAGTACTTTTAGCATGACAAATTTAGGATTTATTATCACTGGAGCTAGTAGTTTTATACGTGATATTTATATGGATGAATTTAAAACGTTATGTAATAAGACATAAATACGGTTTCTAAGCACTAACTTTAGCTTTTTGGTTGGCAATATCATTACCTATCGATCTAAGCGGTCCAAAAATCTTAGCTAAAAAAAGGTGAGTTTTTTAGCTAAGTAGATTTTTGACATTTTTGCAACAAATCTGTGATATCAATTTCTTCTATTTTAGGTGCAAGATTTGGCATGATGCAAGCCAAGGTCGGACTGTTAGGATTACTGAAAGATTATCATTATTCTCAAAACGATGATACACCAAATCCTATTACCTTTGTCAAAGGTCTATTTTTGCTTCACGCGAAGGAAGATATATTGCTTAATATAAGCAAAGTCGCTGAATAAATTTTCTTACAAAAATTTATTTTTTATAATGATGTAAAATTTATATAAATAAAGTTGAAAATCTTTAAATTAATAATATTAATTTTTAAATTAAAAATGTCGGTTATAATTGTATAATGGTTTATTTATAATATTATTGGTTTTTTTATTCATCGTTAAAATAGTTTAAAGTTTTTTTATTTTTAGAAAATTCTAAGACTTCTTCTTTTAATGTCTGAGGTTATAATATCCAAATTATCTGTGACTAAAATACCAGACACCCAACCGAATCCACTTTTGCTCCCAAAGATCTTGACCAGTGTACCATCGGGTTTAAAGACTTGAACCTATAAAAATATAAAACTAAACATAGTTATACCAATATCAAACTTACTCATTAATAGACCCCAGTACACCATTAGGAAAAAAATATTACCAACCGTCTGAAACTTCGCAAATTGCTTCATTTTGACGTGTCCTACTACAAGGAAGCTCTCCTTTCAGAGCGAGATCATTAATAAGGTAAAAGGCTCTTTCTCGTTTTTTTGGACTCCTAATAAGGCGCAATATAATATTTATAATATAGGATACTACATCTTTTGGTAACAAAACATGTTGGCATCTTTATCCTTTTCCTACAGTTGGTACCCGCACAAGTGCTCATAAACTTGAAAACTAATGGAGCACTAAAAACTTGGCGCATAATATTTGTAGGGCAGTGTTATATGGGTAAACAGCTAACAGTTGTTCAAAAGACAGCTTGTTGGTAATACATTGTTATATACTCATTAATTTTCGTCAATTTTGTATGACACACATTTTTTCGATTATGGGATTTGATTATTAAACAACAAAAGAAATGGTTGGTTATAAATTTTTAATACGTTTTTAATTTGACATGTTCGGCCGCTAACAGTTTGAAAATGCCTCTATTTTGAAAGTTTTCGTAGATTAAAAGGTTTCTTCCAAATAAATTTGTTCGCGAAATTTCAATCGGTTGGTAATATTTTTTTCTTATGGTTTACTGTGGTCTAATTATGGCCGTTTCTAAAAAGTCAGTGGCGTAGCTAGTATGATTTTAAGTGGCCCTGATGATTAATTGGTAATTGTGGGACTCTATCTATACTGCTTAAAATATAAATACTTTAAAGGTTCTTTTTTGTCAGCTGTACTGCAGTGTATTGCAGTAAATAATATTTGAATAAAAATAATACAATTTATAGCAAAGACTAAAAAAACCTACTTTAATTCGGTCCCCATGAGCTTGGGGGCTCCGGTGCACTGCACCGCCCAGCCCAGCCCTCCGATAGCTACGCCACTGTTCAAAACACATTATTCAAAACATGGTACCAAATCTAGTTTGGTATTAATAAATAAAATCTATTGTATATAAATCTAGCAAACAAGAAAAATGGTTAGAAGTTAATCAAGAGCACTTAAACTTACTCTTGCATTTCCAGCATCTCCTACTAACATAAATCCAAGCCGATCAACTGCTACAACTTCTGCAGATCTAAACTGTCCAGGATTTTTACCAAAAGATCCAAATTCTTGGAGAAGATCTCCATTTATGTTATATGTTTTTATCTAAAAATTATACTAATTATGATACATATAAACCTGGAGATCCAGCAAACATGTATCTAGCGTATAGTATCTTATGGTTTGCTTGATATTCTTTTGGCCTGATTGATGTTATTTGACGGTACCTAGATTTTTCATATTTCGAAAATTCCAGAAGCAAGTCACAGTATTTTGAAAAATAGATTACGAACAGCATACTTTTATTTATTTATTTTATAAAACAATTATTTTTCTTTCGTTTTTGTCATATATGATCTTCATAATTGATTTGCTTAGGAAATTACTGCATGATAAACGACTGAAAAATTACTGTCATAATTACACTGTAGGTTTCAAATCAATGATGATGATCAGTCTATTAAAAACGGTGGAAAAATTATTGTTTTATAAAATAAACGTTAAAAAGTATGCTGTTTATATTCTATTTCTCAAAATATTGCAAGTTGCTTAAAAACATCTTTTCAAAATATAAGAAATGTAGTTACCCTCGACTGACATCAACTAGGCCAAAACAATATAACAAACATTGTAAGACATTATTTGTTTTTTCGAGATCACAGCACACTTATCTTTAAAATCGTCCAAGCTGTAAGGTACTCGATACAAATAAGGCCTGTAGTGCGGAAAAGTCGGTTTAAATATATTTACATTAAAAATACTTCAAACGCGCATAGACGACAGTGCGCGAAAGGCCCGCTCGCAGCGACACTAGTGACCGGTCGTTTGTGACGGACGAGCGTTTTCATTGCGCGTTATTAATTTGTCGTAATTTCTATTGAATTTTAATACGTTATTCTTTGAAGTTTTGTTTCAAGTAATGTATACGGATCACAATGTAACTCAGCAAAAAGATAACTATGACTTTAAATGGCAATTTTTAGAATATGCGAATTAAATATTGCTTATCTATAGGCTAGAAACACCTCTAGGTGGTTTATAAATTGACCTATAACTTGAACACCGGGACTGTATTCTATGACGACTATACAGAATACTTACCCTGTTATTACCAGAATCGACAACGATAATATTAGATCCATGCACAACAATACAAGTGGGAAAATTTAGCTGAGTTAAGCCATTAGAAGCCCCAATTACACCCAACTTGTCACCGGTTCGTGGGTCAACAATAAGGACTCTATCATTGCCAGTATCACATATTAAAAGTTGCTCATTGGGACCCATAGCTACAAAAAAAAACTTTATACTATAATTTGCTTCTAATTACTAATTTTTCAAAGAATTTATTTCTTATTGGTAAAAATAATAGTACTACTTTAGTTGTTTATAAAACTAAAGTGAATAGTACCACTTTTTTACCCAAGAAGTACAATGTACCAAAACAAAATAACAGTTAGCTGAAAACATTCAGTATGGTTTATTTTGACTTACCTATACCATCAGGACTACGTAATCTCTGTCCACAGATATTTCTGAGATATTCACCGTCACTGGAAAACACATGTATGCATTGTTTCCATTTGTCCGAAATGAAAACTTCTTTGCGTGCTTGAGAAAACGCTATACCAGATGGACAAACCATATCTGGATTACTTAATCTGAAATAAAATATGTTAAAAACATTAATTTATCAGATGACCGAATGATTGAACCTAATAGGTATGGTACCAAAAAAATGTCAGTTTCAACCATCTTGTATCACTATAACTGAACTCAGTGTAATGATCGTTCCTGTTTTTATATTGCCTATACTGAAAAAAATTGTGACTAAAATGGGATAAACGTTTAGTTTTTTCATCCGATTCTGAAAACTGAAGACGATAACTTCTTATAAAGAAACTAAACTCTTTATATGGATAGGTATTGTCATAAGAAGTTATGTGAAGCGATTGCATATCTATATCTATTATACATACCTATCAATTAGTTTGAATTTACTTCTGTCTACAATAAGAACGGTATGAGTGTCAGTGGCTGCAATGTACAATTTTGTGTCGTCCCACGGTGGTATACCTAGACCTGCGGGTCTAGGACATTTGTTCCATACCAATTTGGGGGTAAAAGATCTAAAAATTTAGCCACAATAAAATAAACAATAACATGTATGTCAAAGGATAAGATTTATCATTAATTAATTTAATCTTCAACCTTCAGTTTTTATGTAAAAAATTTGCAACTGTTCTTATTATCAATTTAGTAATTGAGTGTCATACTCTCAACGATTATGCCGAATGCAATAAATGACATTTTATTTGTGAATTATACAAAATAACCTATCGCTATGGCTAAGTTTAATGTTTAACTTTAGTTTTAGTTAAGTCACTCTATCCCAACCTGGATTTGTAATGCCTTGTCATTGACTCAATGCTTTCAAATGGATCGGTAACCATTTGAGCCTGAGGTGTTGCGAGATCTTCTTCATCGTTATAGATGCCTTCCGAAATTTGTTCAAGTTTAAATGTTTCTGGATCAAAAGTTAACCTTGCTTCACCAAAATAGTTAACTTGCTCCAAAATTTTGGATGTTTCTCTGTGAAGATTAATGTAGGTCGTCACCTACAATGTTAAGAATTTTTTATAGATTATGATGCAATAAAAAGAACTATTTTTTTTATTAGTAAGACCAATTTAAAATTGGTTGAAAATGAAGTTATTATTATAAATGTTTAACAGCAGAAACGTCAAAAAATGACATATAAGGTGTCATTGTATTTAGAATATCCTATGTAAGATAATATATAGAAAGGTTTTCCAATCCTGCAATGCAAGAGGTCGCGCCGCCACGAGTGTGTCTGGCACACTAAAGTATTTTTATCCCAACTTCCGCAATAAAAAAATAATCATGCATTGCAGGATTAGAATACCATCTTATATATTATTTTAATCCTATGCAATCCAAATTAAAGAAAATATACCGGTGAGGTTATTTAAAATTTTAAAGTACACAAGATGGCTATTTCACATTTTTTTTTTAATATGATAAAAGCCAGAATTAAGGAACTGTTCAGTGATCACGGGATGACCCTGTTCCTTATAAAGTATCGAAACATTATAAGAATTCTGATTCAGACCTTTTGGTTGTTGTTTCTATTTCTAGCTTTTAAATCTATTTCATTCTTAAGTTTCAATATGTTGTCCAGAAGAATATCTGAAGCAATTGCACCTTCTTTCTTGATACTGACCATTTCCTCGAGAACTCGCTTTTCTTCTCTAAAATGTAAAGAAAAAGTATTAAAAAAATATTTATACTTACTTAATAGCATAAAAAAAGTTTAAAAAGTAGTTTCCCAAAACTGCCCCTCTTAAATACTTTTGTTGTGTCAAACTCTGCTCCAAAGCTAAATTAATTTTTTTTTGCTAAACAACGCGCTTACAGCTTTTCAAATTTCAAAAAATACGCTTTATATTTAAAAAAAAATACAATTTTATTAGGCTAGATACTTTTTTTACCTTAATATTTCTTCAATTCGTTGTCGTGTAGCTTTTTTAATTTTCTCTTCTAATGTGTCACATCTAACACTAAAGTTATCCAGTTTATGACGTAGTCGGTCTTCTGATTCGTTCAACTGTTTGACGAGTAAAGACAAATTTGATTCTAATGCTGCCAAGTGTTCATTCCAGCAAATATTACAAAATATCTGAAAAAGACTCAATATAATATGTGTAAACAATCATATAGAGACATGGAGCTATCCTTAAATTTCAACCATCATTATAAAGAAACTTTTGTATGAAACATTTTTTATATCTGAATATTTTTTCAATAGCACTAATAATTACGGAGATACCATAAAAAAGTTTTGAAAATGGGACACCCTGTACGCTTACCTGCATGCAATGTTGACAAACTTGTTCCTGTTGGGCTGAAACCATCTGACAATTAACACAGCGGTATTTATCCACTGCTTTTGGAGTTGTTGGCGATCCATCAGCAACAACTTTTATTAGTGATTGTAAATACAAGTTTGTGGGTAGGTTGTCGAGGGATTCGATACCTTCATCAAGGTGAATTACACTCTGACATACTGGACATGCCATCGATTTGATATCTTTTTCTATGGACAATTTTTGACTTCTGTAACAGTAAAAGAAGATCAGTATTAAGTTGCCCTAGACCCTCTTTAGTTTATAAAAGACAACAAAAATGATAAGAGAGTGTGGGGGAGAGAGAGAGAGAGGGAGAGAAAGAGAAAGGAGAGGGGGCGGGGAGGGATAGAGGGAGAAGGAACCATGATTGATCCTAGAAGATTGTTAATGTGAAGAAGAAAGAGTATTTTGGCGCCGGTACTGAGCCTTGGAGTGCCCCAGCAATGACATTGGTTAAAGCTAGAAAAATTATCATCTACAGTAGCAGATATACTTTAGTAAGATATAAAACGGGGGTCTTAGAACAAATTTATATGAAAAGGAAGTTTTTAAAAAGCTTAGCATTGTATAAGGAACTCAAGGAATTTGTTTCAGTTATGTAAAACAAATAAAGGAATTATTGGCAATCTTTTATGATACAATTACTAATTGTGTCTAATTGTACCTTATAACGTGATTTAAAATTTACAGATATTTACAGACATTAAGGTAACAAGTTTACAACCTAATAAAATTACATATTAACTTACCCAGAGCTATTGACAAATTTCAGATTTTTTGCCCTAACTCGAGTTTTCAGGCACTGTAGACAGAAAGTGTGCTGACAAGGTAGCATCCTAGGATGGGACAGTCTTTCCAAGCAGATTCCGCATTGTAGAAGTTCTTCTAACGCCGAAAAAGATTCACTGTTAAAAAAAAACTATTAAGAAGCTATTCAAAAGCACAGTAATTCACACAAATGTATTTTTCCAAAAAAAACTTATTTTGTATTTTCCCTAACGGTGTTTTGAAAGCTTTAACAAAAAACCCACACTTCTGTAAAAATGCCTATTTCTCTGCGAATTGTAATTTTTAGATTTGTAATTAATTATTTTTTGTTGAAATACTCTTATCTAGCTGTTTATTAAAATACGGACCTGTATTTTTTATAAATTTAATTTCAGAAATTATTTGACCCTTTTTTATCTTTGGGCAGTTCACGAAGGCTGAGGCTAAGGACTAACGTACCGTGGGTGTCTTAAGTAAGGTGAGAGGGAGTTTGTTTACACGGGATTTAAATATTTGAAGACTGGGAGGAGAAGGGAAAACTTCTGCGGGTTGCAGGTTCCATAGTCTTGACACTCTAGGGATGAAGAAACGAAGAAAGCGGGAAGTTCGGGGCCTCTCCAGGTGAACTGTATAAAGTATAATTTGTTTTTTTAACCAAAATTTCTGTACAAAAGGGAAAAAAAAAAGCACCCCCATACAGTTCACCGGGGAGGCCCCGAACTTCCCTTTCTTCGTTTCTTCATCCCTAGAGTGTCAAAAACTATGGAACCTGCAAACTGAAAAATTTTTTTCCCTTTTCCCCCCCAAATCTCCAAATATTTAAATTGAACAAATTCCCCCTCACCCCTTTTAAAAACCCCCGGGCGTTAGCCCTTTAAACCTCACCCTTTTTGTAACTGTCCAAAGAAAAAAAAGGGGGGCAAATAATTTCTGAAATTAAATTTATAAAAAATACAGGCCCCTATTTTAATAAACAGCTAGATAAAGTATTTCAACAAAAAAAAGTTAATTACAAATCAAAAAAATTCAATTCGCAGAGAAATAGGCATTTTCATAGAAGTGTGGGTTTTTTTTTTAAAGCTTTTAAAACACCTTTAAAAGGGAAAAAAACAAAATAATTTTTTTTTTTTTTTTTTTGGAAAAAAAACCCCAAAAAAATGGGGAATCTTAACTATCTTTTATATTTTTGTTTGTGTATTTCTGTGGATTTTTAAAAAGAAATAAGGTTTTTTTTGGGGACTTTTTTTTTCATTTAATAATTTAGTACTTTTTTTTAAAGGTTAAAATTATTAATTACTGGGCAGACCAGGCAAATTTTAATATATACAGGTCCCTCTAAATAAATAAAAAAAGTACAATTTTTTTAAAATTCCTTTTTGCTTTTTTTGTATTTGTTTAAAAAGAAATTAGTTTTTTTGGTTTTTTAAAAACATTATCAATTTTTTTAACTCGACATACTGTAGACACATAATATTTAACGGTTACAGTTACAATGGATACCTAGGTCCCAAAAAAGGTTCTAAACATTTTTAACCACTGTTATTCTGTCTTATGAATGTTAAATCGTTTTTTTATTTTTTTTAAAAAAAATTTTTTTGGAAAAATACAAAACCCCCAAAAAAAATCGACCATTTAAAAGAAGGCTGTTGGGGCCCCTCTATTCTTTCCATATTATATCAGATGATATAAAATCCAATAATACACAAAAATTTTTTTAAAATTCTATGGTAGTATCGTTTAATAACCAAGAATTTTGTGGAAAAATAAAAAAAAAAATGCTTGAATTTGACATTTGATGATTCAACTTTATAGGGAAAAAAAAAAATTATGGAAGCCCCGGTCTGACCTACTATTCATTGCGCAAACTCCGCGGGGGCCAACCCCCCGATTCCCGCTGCCCTGCACGCCTGGACAATTTTGTTCTACAGTATTGGGCTTCCATACACCTTTAAACTTCCTTGATGAGCACTGGCTCACTTTTTCGCGACAGCGAATATGACTGTGTTTTGGAGGCCTTAAACTAAATCAATTGTGATACTACCTTTAGTAATGGGCTTTGTAACACCGTTTCTAGTCGTTTCTAGTCAGAAGCGCGAAGTTAAGCAACGCTGAGTACTGTCAGTAGTTGGATGGATGACCGCTGAAGAATACAGTGTCCGTTGTATATGGTTTGGTGGTTTCCTTAATAAATTATAAATCTCGTCTGGATGACATTACCCAGACGTTATTGGGTGTTAGTGTAGAGGTGTCAGGTGTCAGTTACAGATAACTGACACCTCTGCACTAACACCGTCTGGGTAATGTCATCCAGACGAGATATATGCAGCCATGATTTTTAAAAGTTTAAGCAACTAAAAATTCAAGTAGACACCGTTGAAACGCTTGCTATTATTTTAATCGTATTATTTTAAATTTTCCTTATCTCCAAGATTAATATTTGTCAAGTTTCATGTTTTTATATGTATTCATTGTGATTTCCTAATCCTAATCCAGATATTATCTTAAGTAATCCATAATATTTTGATTTTAAAACAATGTTGTGAAATTGTAATGTCAAATTATAAATATGTGATTGATATCGGTACTTCTATTATTGATGTGATTTAGATGACAGTAAAAATTTCTCACAGATAAAAGATTAGGTCAAACCTCTCATACTAATCCCTTATTTACTATTGTACTCAGTGGCGGTTCGTCCATAAGGATAAATGGCTGTAATAAAAATCTTGATTTTAACTTCATTAATTTCCCCTTTTTCCCAAACGTCCGACACCCAGTCTAATTGTAAGTCGCTTTTAATTCCCCCATATACAGGGTGACCCAGAATATTTTGGGAACTCCAGGGGAACTAATGGAAAACCCAAAAAAAAATTTTGACAAGTTCCCAAAAAATTTTTTTTTTCCCCCCTCGGAGAACAGGCTTAACGGACGACCCGGAAATCGTTTTTGAAAAATAACTTTAAAAATACTAGGTTTTTAATATGATGGTTACTAGATAAATATTCAAAAAAAACCCCTTAAATAATATTTGGCTTATTTATTTTTTTCCGGGGGCACTAGTCTGACACAAAATAGAATTTTTTTAAAACCCCCCCCCTGAAAAGGCCAACAATATTTTTTTGGATACATAACAAAAAAAGATATTCCTGATTAACATCGAAAAAAGTTTACGAGAAAAAAAATACCATTTTGGGGAATTTTTTTACATTATTGGGTGTTTTCTAATTGTACGTCAATATTTAAGAAGACAATTTCTGGTTTCATTTTAAGAAGAAAACTTCATATGAACGCATGTCCTAAATGTCTTAACTTTTGAGATAAAGTGTGGTAAAATGTTTAAAAATAAATTATTTATTATTAATATATGTAATACCACTTTGATATTTCAATGAAATTTAGCATACATGACTATCTATCGAACATTTTTTAGTGTACCACATTTTTTTTATTTGCCAAAATAGGCAAGTCAAATTTTGTACGAACGCCCGGAAAAAAAAAAGTGGTACTTAAAAAATGTTTTTAAATAGTACATTCATGCCAAATTTCATTAAAATATCTAAAGTGGTAGTGATATTAATAATAAATGATTTTTTTTTAAAATTTTTCCCCCCCCCGTATCTCAAAATTAAGAGGTTTGGGCATGCGTTCATCTGAAGTTTTTTTTTTAAAATGGATTAAAAAAATGTTCCCCCTTTAAAATTAATGTACAATTGGAAAAAAACCCCCGTAAAAAAAAATTCCAACCATATTTTATTTCTCTAAACTTTTTTGGTGTCAATCAGGGCCTTTTAGTTTAGGGTTAAAATATCCAAAAAAATATTGTTGGTTTTTATACAGGGTGTTAAAAAAATTCTATTATTTTTTAATATCCGTCCTTGGTAAAAAAAATAACCAAAAAAAAAATGGGTTCATTTACGGAGACTTATTTATAACCATCATTTAAATATTTTTTCCAGTATTTTAAAAGTTATTTAAACAAAAACGTATTTCGGGGGTCCGTTATTATGTATCTCCGTAAGGGGGCATAGGGGAAAAGGTTTATGGGACTTTCATAAAATTTTTGGTTTTCTATTAGATTCCCATATTTTGGGGGACCCGTATATACCGATGTTATACGTTGAGAAAATTATTTTCGCCATGAGTGTACGAATCTGTAGCAGCTGTTAATCCCCCACCTGCACCGCACAGCTGAGCCATTTCATATATCAGATAGCCAGTGTTACTGAACAAAAAGTTACCCATCAGTAGTTGTTACCAATTTGGCGTTAAGTTAACAAGAATTCGTTACTGAGTCGAGTTTGCCTACAAGTTGTTGACAATCTACCACCGGAATTGGCGTGCAATTTATCGACAATAACTTGCACCGTAACTTTTTGTAGCCAAGTTGTCCTCAATTAAGTTTAAAAAAAATTACTGCCAATTTTCCTACAACTTGATAACTTGACTACAATTTGCGGAGGTAGGTTCCCGGCTAATTGCCATCCACAATGGTTATCTGGGTTCCGTAGGATTCAAACTCACGTAGCACCAGGTGAAATTCGTGACCAATTGCGTAGAACTGTTGGTTTTGATGGAAAGTAAACCTAGCCAAATCTTAAACTTCTTTCGTAAATACGTACTGTAAATGTTAAAAAGTAAATTTACCTGGCATCATTGATATTATTAAATACTTACTTTGGTCTAGCACTAGTCGGTGTCAAAGCATTACTACTATTACCACCAACACCAACATTGCCGATTTTTAATTTTAAATTTACTGTGTTTTTAAATCTTCTTTGTTTCTGAATCGTGCCATCTTCCTGGGCATCAGATATGGTCACCTTTTTTCGTAATATATCACTCATTTTTTGTTATTTCTATCACTACTTTCTATAACAAATCGTAAAACAATACTAAAAACAAGCAGCTAATCTGAAGCATTAAAATGATCAAAAGTACTATCTAATCTGTTGTTTTTGTTATATAAATCCTAGAATTTGATTCGTAAATATGAAAAAAATATTGAAACTTTTTAAAAGATTTTTGTATGGGTTTTTCAAATGAGAGACGTAGATTTCATTTCGTCCTGCTCATTATTTCTTAAGTTCTCTTTTATGTACTTAAGTCAAAGCTCGTGATTTAAGTTTCGATGATAAATCTGAACTTTTGGCGATATAACTCCCAAGTGGCTTCACCTTCCTCGAAAGGTGATGTTTTTTACGCAGTTTAGGTTTGTACCAACCTTAAAACTTATCGTGTGACCATTTGACCCTAGCTGATTACGAATCTGAAAGAATTTTATGTCGGAAGCGTTTCGTTTTCAAATAACCTTCATCAAACTTGAAAATCAAACTAACCGCATTTTCATTTTTTCTTCTTTTTTTTCCAACCAATTTAAATTTTTAAATTGGCCACAAATTTTAAAAACCTTTTAAAGAATTTTTGTTTTTAACCCTTTTTCCATTTAAGAAACTTTTAAAAATTCCAAACTTCCCAATTATGGATGAAAAAATATAAAAAAATTTTAAAATTTTAAAAAATATTGTTGAACTTTTTAAAAAAGATTATGGAAAGAAAGAGGAAAAAGGGTTAGTGGTGAAATCAAAACTAACGTTTCAATAATTTTTTTGTCAAGGGGGATAAAATCTCCCAATAAAAATTGGTCAAAATCTCTCCGGAGCGAGACAAACCAATATAAAAATAAATAGCTATTTTGCTAACAATTGTGGAAAATCAACTTTTTCCGCACGAGGCTGCCTAGTTGACCGAACGACGCAGGAATTCGGTCAAAGCAGTCAAGTGCGAAAAAGATTTTCTACAAGCGTGAGGAAAACAAAAATATAGAAAATATTTAATATTTTTAACAACAATAATTTTGTTTAGGTAATTTAAATTTTACTAATATTATATTTAGTACTTAATTTCTTTAACAATACTTTTATTTGGGTAAATAAAATTTTATTAACATTACTGTAAGTGGTAAAATTATAATTATTTGCACAAAAATTAATAGCAGAGGCCACAACAAAGACGTTACTTTGCGTTATCCATAACAACTAAGTATTTCAAAACCTACTTAGTATAGCCGAGCCAGTATACCATTAATAATACAATTTAATAGATTTTGACATTTCGGTGCAAAAAAAATTGCGCATTAAGGATATAGTGTGGAAAGTTAAATTTTCCGCACGCCTGTAGGAATTTTTTTAAACGTATAGTCGCCTAAATGAATTGATATTAACCGTGTTACCTTCGTTTGCGTATCAAACTTTAAATTTATTTTTAACGTTTTAAGGATTATAATTTTGCGGCAACATGATTATAAATTTTTATCAAAAAAATATATTTTAAAACTTGTAAGTATATCATTTTAAAAAAAAACATCTAATTCTGTCAACCATCAACTGTTCAGAGCTGTCAAAACTTGAAGTAAAATTTTATTTCAAGTACTTTTCTGCACTTGAAGTATTTTACTTCAGGTAATTTTTATTAGGAAGTACGTGTACTTGTATTTGATTAATTTGTATTAATAATAACTTTTACTTGATTTGACCAAGTAAAATACTTAAAGTATTTTTCCAAGTACTTGAAGAAAAAAAAGTACTTTAAGTAATTGAAGTAAAAAGAAATTAATCAAGTACGCCAATTTATTCACGTTAGATAACCGCGCAAACAGGTTAAAACAAGAACGCCCGAACTTTGCTACTAATGCGACACTACATTATAGCTCTCAATTCAATTGTTAATGACACCAAAAATGGTGAAATTACAATTATTTTAAATACCTTTAATTTTAGGTCTTTTAAAAAAATCAAAATTTTTTTATAAATACTAGTTTAAAAATTTTTTTGGGAAAAAATTTTTTGTTTTTTAAACCCTTAAAAAACCTGTATTTCTCTTTCTACCAGCTTAATTATTTTTTTTTTAAAAAAAAACTTTTTTAATTAATACTTATAATACTTAAAGGTTTATGACTTTGGGTACTATAAGTTTAACATACGTTTTTTGTTAAGAAAAAGAAAAATGATGATTTATTAAAAGGGTAAAACTGCGAAAATATTGGGTTAATCCTAGTTTTGGGGGGTCATAAGGTTCCAAATAAAAAAAAAAAATGTTTGGATAATTTAAAAAAAAATTTATTGGCCTCCAAACCAAAAAAATTTTAAAAAAATTCTTTGTAAAAATCTCAATACAAACACAAAAAACAGGCAAAAGTGGTAAATCGTTAAATTATAAAGTATACATTTTTTTTGCAAATCTTAACTTGATTTTTAAAAAAAAAAATTTTTTACTTTTATTTACTTCAAGTAAAATATTGGGTGTACTTCAAAAAATTTTTGAATTTATTGGGAAAAAAGCAATACATTTAAACAAGACTTGACTTAAGTACTTTTAAAAAAGCATAAACTTGGTACTTTTTTGGTTCTTTTAATACTTTCAGCTCTAAACTTAAAATAAAAAAATTTAACTGTTAAACCAGAATATTTTGGTCATAAGTTTGGCATAAACCAAATGATTAATGACGTAGTAATTAAAGTCAACTAAATGCATCAAAATTTAGATTTAGTTTGGTTATAATTGGCTCTACTAGTAAAATAATACACACCCACCTTTTATATAGATATTTTATTGATCTAAAATATGAAATTAGCATTGCTGTTAGAAAATATAAAAGTTACAAATAGGTCCTTAATTAGTACTGAACCAAAGGTGGTAATAAAAATAACAATAAGATATTTATCAAATTCTTAAAAAACTTCCTAGAATTAACTTCGCTTATGGATTTGCAAAAACACTTGTGAGGACCTCTGCGTCTAGTCCTCTTTGTCGGTGTTGCCTCCGTCATCACCGCCATTTTCTTGGTCGTCTTCACCTTCACTGTAGACCTGAGAGTTAAAAAAAATATATAAATTTGTTTTGTACAGGGTGTCAAAAAAATTAGGGCAGTTATTTTCTTAAATGGGACATCCTGTATATTATCACATTTTGCAATTCAGATGCATTTTTTTTTAAATGGTGATTAAAAAACCCTTTTTTCTTTATGCAAACTACTGCAAAGGAAAAAATTTCTCGCGTCTAGCGACACCCCCTGGCGGTTCTTGACAGTTTATAACCAAAAATTAAATTTTAATGTGTAAGTAATAATTTGGGGTCTTTTTTACGTCCCCGCATTTTTTCCTAAAATATAATTGGGAAAATAAAAGCCCTTTCTAACCAGAATAACCATGACCGACTAGAACTTGGGCTTTTCAATTTGTCAATTTTTGTAGAAGTTATAAACAAAATTTTTAAAAACGTATTAGAAAAAAACCGGGGATATAATTACACTTTTAAAAAAATTTATAACTATATTAAAAATTATAGAAATTTGTTAATAATTTTTTATGTAGGGAAAATTTAGTTCAAAAGCCTAAGTTCTAGTAGTCATGGTTAGTTCTGGTTAGAAGCGCTTTTTATTTTCCCCTTTTTCGAAAAAATCAGGGGTATAGAAAAGAAAAGATTTGCTTTTTTTTTTTACTTAAATGCATTATTTAGAAAAAGCCTACTTTTCAAATTACGCGCCGAGTCCCTGCATAAAAATGTTTCATGTGTCAGACTGTCAAGAAGCTGACGGGGTGTCGCCGAACGCGGGGGTAGTTTTGAAGGGCACCCAATTCTACTTTTTCCAGCGTTTCAAATAATTGCTGCCATTGCCTTATTTTTTTAATAATTCTTCATGAAAATTTTATTTAATATTCTTCAAATATTAAACTTTAATGTAGCACTAGTTTTAATAAATAGATTTTAACTGTGTTGTACAAAAAAATTCTCAAAAAAGTGCCTCTTTTTGCACGAATTAAGCTTACCCCTCCCCTTAATTGTAATACAGGGTGAGGCAACATAACTTCCTTTTTTCAAAACTTAATAAAACACATTGTATGAATCAAAAAGTTTTAATTTGGTTTTTACAATGTTGGTACAAACCAATTTTTTTTTCGCTTGAAGGAAACCGTGGAATTCCCCCTTTTCCAATACATTGAGTAAACCCATTTCGGCGCGGGAAAACTTTTTTTTTGATCGGGGGGGATTTGCAAGGCGGCCCCGATCTCCCCATTTATCCGTTGGTTTTTTTTTTCAGTTCACTCAATGTATCAAGAATGGGGGACGTCACCTACGTGTTTTTTCTCTTCAAAGCATGTAAAAAAAAACTTTAGGGATGTAAAAATTAAAAAAATTTTTTTTCTGATTCATAAATTTTTTTAATTTTTGAAAAAAAGGGGTTTTCCCCCTCAAAATTAAAAAGGGTTTTTTTTTATTTTATGTGTTGCCAAATTTGTGATTATTAATTTCTAAGTACCAAAAACAGAATAGTACTGATTACATTTAGTTACATTATCAATAAACATTACAAAAACTCTATTAAATTCCATAGTATGGTTTAACTAGTACTTCATTGGCGGAAATTTTTTATGGTTTTAGTTGCTTAAAAACCACGGGGGGCCCCCATTGTACAACAACCCCTTTGAGCAACAAAAATTTTCATTTAAGTTAATAATAAATTAAGTTTATTTATTACCTGGCCTTCATCATCTTCCTCATCATCATCGTCGCCAGCAACTTCAGTATTCTCGAGCTCAGCTCTTTCCATTTGTTTAGCCAGGTCTGCTTCATCAGTGGCTGTTACAACTTTAGGCTAAAATAAACAAATCTGCTTAATATTTTTTATTATTATACAAAAAAACTCAAATCAAATAACTCCTTTAGGATCCCTTTTTTATATCCTAGTTAAAAATAAAAGACCTATATACTGTTTTTAATTCTTTTTAACACACAAATTTTTCTATAAATTTTTTGTTTTATTTCTTAACTTTTTTTTATTCTCTCTTTTAAAAATAATTATTTAAGACATTTTTCTGATTCATGTTCATCACTGTAAAAACAGCAAAAATATACTTACTGCCATCTGAACATTGAACACACCGCCAAGCTCACCAATTTTCACTTTAATAACTTCAATTGCTTCATTTAATACTTTTAGACCGTCTTGTTTTTCTGGAGTTGAGGTAGTCATCACTAGAAACAAAATATCACACTGAAATAAAGTAGTATGTCATACTACTCAATAATATTGATGGATAAATAAAAACTTGTTGATGATATAACAGTTTTCATTTATATTAAATAAGTAGTTGATTTTTAACAATGTAAAAATATGTGGGTGTGTTCTTATGGAACATAAAATCTAGATTTGTACCCACAATTCCATGACCCCCTGTATAAATTACTTATTTAGCAGGATAAAAACTAACTTACCATACAGTGGTGGAGCAATTAAGTTAATCTTAATGGGCAATTCCTCAGTAGACAATGCAAGTCCAGATTTCAAGGCAGCCTTAACAGCATCAATTCCTTCATATCCGTAACAGGCACATTCAATGTCGGCTCTGATCTTCACAGCCTGAGACGTCAATTTACGTTTTATATTGCTAAGAAGCACTTCTTTTGTTTGGTCGTCCAGTTCACACTCGGCCAAGATGGAGGGGTCACTAGTTTTATAAAAAAAAACAATTATTTAATATGGGAGAGAATAATTTAACAAATTTTTTGGTAATTATGATTTATGTAGGTTATAAGTTTCCTATAAAAGTTAATCTTAAGTATATTTTATTTAACCAGTGATTTATGATACTTACGTAACTGCTTGTTTAAAAAAATCATATGCGGAAGCTTTATTTTTCTTATATTTCTCCTCAAAATGCCAGGCGGTTTTCTGGTACAGTTCTTCCAGCTGTTCGTCATTTTCATACCTCAGTAATTCGGCTACGTGTCTTAAAATTGAGTTTACAGCTTTTGCTTTAGCAAATCGTTCTGTGCATTTTTCAACGTCTTCACCACTGACTCTTCTTTTGGATAAGTCTAGTAATAAAAATTAGTTAATTAGAGACAAAATTCAAAAGCATTGTAAAGAAACTTATGATTGGAAAGACTTGTTACAATTTCAATTTTTATTTACTGATTTATTTTTGTAATGCAATTCTTTCTATGGTGTTGTTGTTTTTGTAACATTACAGGGTTCGAGGATATATATCAATGGATATATATCATGATATATATCGGGTATATATCAGTATGGTAATGGTTTAAAAATTTTATATTATTAAGTAATTTTTGGCGTTTGTTACTGTATTTCTTCCCCAATGTAGATCGCGTTGGAGTAGAGTTAAAACATACTCTCTAATAGTAAGTTCTGATCCATAAATGTTAACACTTCTGCGATTAATGGCCTGCTGTCAGAAATATCTTACGAAGAGTAAGTTTTCTGTGTTTATTTCATTAATTTTTAAAGAAAGTAATTGACAAAGTGCAAAACGATTTTACTTCATTTGGAGTATTTAAGAAGCATTAAATAACTTTTGTACTTTGTAACTTGTTTATTAACAAAATGGATATATATATATATTTATATATATATATATATATATATATATATATATATATATATATATATATATATATATATATATATATATATATAATTATAAAATTTAATTAAATTATATTTTTTTTATTTTATTTTTCCTTTTTTATTTAAATTACAAAGCTTTTTAAAAAAATTAAATTTCGATCTTTTCTCAAATACAGGATCATTCAATAAGGTTGAACATTCTGTCAAAATTTAGGGGTTATATCATCAAAATTATTAGAATTGGTGTTCTTTGTCGTTTAGCGTCCATCGATTTGAAAAAAAAAATCACAGCTTAAAAAAAACACGTTTTGTTTATAAATTTCAACCGAAATATTTGAAAAAATACATTTTTGAAGAAAAAAATGAAATTCAAATTCGAAAAAACCTTATGGGTTTAGGTTAAGTAAAGGGTAAGATTTTCCAACATTGTCAGATCAAAATAAAAGAATTTAAATTTAGCTTTAAAGCATTATGAATTGAATAATAACATACCAATTACAAAAAAATAATACATTATTAAATAAGGTAATTATTTTTTTTTTCATTCTGTTCAACTGCGCATTTATTTCTGTCAAACAGAAAAAACAACCTTTAATAATAACAAATTATTAGAAAACCATCTGGCAACACTGCTTATTTTGGCAGAGAAACGACAAAAGAACGGAATCGTATAATCTTGCCTATTATTTTAATATTAGGTTGGCCATAAATTTAGTATATTTTAAATGAACAATAAAGAAATTGTATTATTTTGAAAAAGTGTGATTGAAAAATAAATTTATTGTGTTTTTTTTATGGTGTAACAAATAAGGAAACAAAGAATTATATTGAAATATTGTTTTTTAAAAAGACATTAAAGTTCAATGGAGCCTTAGAATTGTTTTGTAAATAATTTTTATTTTAACTATATTTTACTTTTTCAATATGTATTAAAAGTAGTAAAAAACCCTAGACTTTGTAGAATACTGACTTTCTGTTTTGGAATTTCAGGTATTTATTGTCACCTTTTTTATTTTCTAATTAAATCTTAAATTTCTCATAGGAATTAAATTAATACTTTGTTAGTAAAATTGAATATGCAGTCCTTTTTAATGAATTATATTAAAAAAAGAAAAAATTTCAAAAAACAAATCCATAAAAAGATATCAAAATAAGAATTGTAAGTATTCCTTTTTTAATTTAATCACTTTCCTAAGTATTCTTATTATTATGTGGGAAAAATACATGCTGGCCATTTTATTTATATTATTTTTTTTAAGAAAGTCACAAAAGTGGCCCTGTTTATTCCTCATTGGATGACCCTGTACATTAAATATGTACTTGAAGAAAAGTGAGCATAAGGCAAAAAGTAATTTTGTCGGCATCATTAATCCATCTGTTAGCCCATTTACACAAATAAAGTACAGTTCTATTTCAAATTAAACCATATTCAACCACATTTAGTTAGAAAGACCATTAAAGTACATAAAAGTAAGTTTATCTACCTGACTAGTTAAAGGTAATTAAAAGTATCTACCTAACTACTCATTAAAAGTACATTATAGAGTTTTAATGTCAGGGAATATTTATTCTGTAATAAGCTATTTTTACAAGATATCAATTAAGTTGTGGGTAATAAAGGCTAAAAGACTTGGGATAACAACACATTTCTTGTAACATTGGAAAAAAAATTTAAAAGAAATACAAAAATCTACAAGTTTTCACTACAAATTTTATTTCATAACATACTAGCAGACATATTAAAATTTTTGCATTGCCAAACTTAACTTTACGAGAGATTTGCATTATTGACTGCTATTTAAGAAACCCTTGAGAAAGTATGACTTTCTAAGATAAACTACTTTTAACACCTTAACCACCAAAATAAAGATAAAGAGTTTACAAAAAATAAGTGTGATCTAATGTAGTTAAAAAAAAAATATTTTTTAAACACATGCACTGATTCTTTAAACATTTTATTTTTTTGCTTCTTATACCAGTTATATAGATAACTTAATAAAGGGGTTGGGTAAAGATCGGCCTTTTTTCGTCCATCATATTTGTTAAAATTCAAAGTTTCAATTTAGGTTATTTTATTATATTTATATGTCTTAATATCTTTATTTACATCTACAATGAATTTTTAAAAATCAGAATGGTAAGTACCAAAACAAACCTTCAAACTTCTCTTTTTCTTCTTCTTCTTCCTGGAAGCTGTCTTTCACTATCGGAGGCAGCACAGCCTCTTGGGCTTTTGTGCCTAATCTCCCATTAACCTTTAAACTTGCTTTTTTTTATTGAATTTTTTCCTTTTTACACATTTTTTGATCTTTTATTTTTAAAAATTATATGATGGGCTTTGTGCATCAACATATTTTTTTAATCCTGAATATTACACTTAATGAGCTTATAAACTAGCATTTATTTATTTGGTGTATTAAGCTCATTACGAATTTTTTAAAAATAAAAAATCAAAAAAATGTGTAAAATGGAAAAGTTAATAAAAATTGCAAGTTTGAAGGTTTTTATTTGGTACTTGCCATTCTTATTTTTTACCACTATTGTAGATGTAAATAAAGATACTTGGACTTATTTAAATAAAATAAAATGGGCCAAATTGAAACTCTGAATTTTCATCAATATGACATGTGAAAAAAAGGAAAAATCTTTACCAACCTCCTCTTCATGGTCTCTATGAAACCCATATTTTTAACTGTCAATAAAAATGGGGCTTTAATATGGGTAGAAATGGATAAATTTTTAAATAACTAAATAACAAAATATTTTAGGTAAATTGTATCAGTTTAGTTTATATAAAATTAACCTGATCTTGCCATCATTTTAGTGAGTTTCTCTTACTTATAATTTTGGGTACCTACATGTTATGATAACAATATTTACATTAAGAAAACATGAAGGTAACTTTAAAAGAATGAAAAATAGGATGCAAAAATAGAAACAATAAGTTTAAAATATAAGGATACTTGTTTAAATTATAAATAGAAATAAATTAAAAATATAAAACTTACCAATATACCCTTTTTCTTTATCCACTCTTATAACTACAACGGGTTCTGTCTTACCAACTCTAATAAGTTTGTTTATAGAACGAATACGTCTCCTGGACAATTCAGAGAGCAAGATCATACCCTCGATGTTGTTGTATTCGAGTAAGTGAACATAGGCCCCCATTTCAGCAATGGCCCTTACGTTTACCATTACTACATCTTCCACTTCGGGGTATTTTTCTTTATAGAAACGACACGAAAGAGGCATTTTGACCTAAAATATGGAAAAGTAAGGTTATGAAGTATAATTATCAAAGGTTCTATGTTAAAGAAATTAAAAACTTCAATAGTTAAACATACCTTTTTTGTGTCTCTTCTATAATATTGACTTTTTAAATTCTGACGGGATTCCTAAAATAACCCAGAAATGGGTTCCTCATCAAACCACCCGCTTTTAAAAGAAATGTCAACGTGAAAAGGAAGAGAAAAACCTGGAGAAATTTATGAATAGCTGTTGGCATACCTGGAATTAATAGTGACCAACCTTCGATCATATACCTGCTAGAGGCATTGATAAATCGAAATTTATTTTATAGTGTTGGCAATACTACATTTCAAGAACTTCTAGGGTTTTTTTTAACTGTTATGTTGGTGATCATGCGTAATATAGCATTGCCAATAGAATAACGAGAATTACACTAAAAAAGAAAGAAGTTTTGATAATCTTAAAAATTCAGGATAGTATTTACAATTTTTTAATTTAAATTTTTTCTATTAATTACAACTTTTGTGCCTCTTTGAACAAAAATATCAAAAACTTCATTTATTTTATACTTTAATTTCTGTAACCATTAGAAAATTAGATACCTAAAACTCCGCTGCATTAGAATTAATAATAAATTGTTTAATTTTTTGCAAATAACCCTGAATACATTTCTAAAAATAAATTGAAATTTTACCATTTTACCACTTAAATTTCTTATGCAAACAATGCGCATCATAGACGTTGTGAGGATTATAACTTTCTTTGACCAGCAGAATAATTCAAATCACCCTTATTCTAGGAATTTTAAAGAATAAAGTACACATAAAAAGCTAAATTTATCAAAAATAAACAGAAAACAGCAAATATATCCTAAAATTATCAACAAAACCCGAAATTATTTTCAATCCCTGCGCTGTACGCTAGCCAACCAAACAATTTTTTCGTAAACTTTAACAACTTTCAAATCGTAAAACAAGTTGGCCAACTATAACTGCGTGTGCTTTTCATTGGTCCGCCATCATTTCTAGACGCGATCCGGTATATGACATTTGCGATGTCTACTGAAGGTGATTCTGTTAAAAGTGCTTTGTCAGAGGTAAGTAATATATTTTTTAGGTAGATTTTTTAAAAAATTAAAGCATAACTGCTAATACATATTTTGCACTTTTTATTTGGCAAAAATTGGTAGTATTTAAGCCTAGAAAACGCAGTGTTTGTTTGGATCGAATTCAATATGGCGTGTTGATGCTTGAAAAAGCGGGAAAACGTTTTTCTGGCAAAACTACCCCCATTTCGTAAATAATAAGATCATTTTTGTAATCCCCATTCCTTATTTACTACAATAATGAATAATTTTATTACTGGTTGATAATTTTAAAGGCCTTTTTACACGATATTTGCCGGTGTATACAGCGTTCTTCAGGGGGACCATCCTGGGCCCATGTTACTATTTAATAAAGCATTAACATGAAAAAAAGGTATTTTAGGCTAAAAATTGTATAGAGCTAATTAGTTTTTTGTAGATATGTGACCATAAACAAGAGCTGTATCGAGATATCTTTTTACTCCGAAGTGCTTAAGGAATTATTAAAATCTCTGCCTGAAGTAGAGTGAAAGTTGTATTAGCTGTTTCGTTTTATTGTAGGAGAAGATTTTAAGGATCTAAATGTATTTGAAAAGTATTATTTTAGTTCCGTGACCTTGGAAAGGTATAGCTCGGTTTCTTGTGAGCTCTACTGGCTTTACACCTCAGTTTTACAATCAGAGGTATTAAATTTACACTGTTCAATCCCACAACATGCGGGCTCTGAAGGAAGAAGGAACGAACAGCCTGACACATAATATGCAACGGCAAAGCACTCACATACAAAACAGCATTCCATTACAATCAAGGGGAGCACAATAAGCCAATAGGCTGCAGGGCAAAATATGGGCACGCGAGTAGACCCATTTAAACGAACCGTCTATCTATGCCCAACGATTGTTACATTTACAAAACCTAAGAATCATTCTGGCTTACCATTACTGACTCGTAGAGTCTAGCTGGTCAAAAACTCTTAAAAATGAACTTTTTAAAAATCTTTTTAAATTTATTTTGCAATGAATCTTACGCTAAACAAATAAAAGATGTCTTTTTTTATTAATGCTTTTTAAAATTTGACCGCCATCTTGAATTTTTAAGATTTATTAATACATTCTTGTTATTTTCAGAAAAGTTAATTTTAAAACGAATGTTTTTTTTATAAACATGTTTTGTTTCAAGTAAAATATTTTTTGTCACAGGCAAATGATAAAGATGCCACTGACAACCACACAGATTCCTCGCAAGACTCCATGGATGCCAAAGTGGTGCAGTCGGAAAAACCAACAGAAAATAATATAGGTGCAGAAAAGGATGTGGAAAAGCCAGGCAAGGAAGATAGTACCGAAGGAGAATCAGATCAGGAGTCTGCAGCCTCTGAGAAAAAAGAGGAAGAAGATGCTAAGAAAAATGAAGAGAAACCAGAAGTAAGTATCCAATTTAACTTTTCTTAATTTTTTTTTTATTTTTCACAATAATCCTTAAATGTATTATACTTATAGGTGAATGATAAGAAACCAGAAAATGACACTGATGCTGTAAATAAAGAAGATAAAGAACTAAAATCGGAAGAAGACGAAGAAGAGGGGGAGGAGGAGGAAGAAGAAGACAAGGAGGAGAAGGTTACTAAAAAAGAAGAAAAAGATTCTAAAGAGAAAAAGGACATTAAAGAGGCCAAAGAGAAAGATGAAAAGGCAAGTACTGCCAGTGAGAAGGATGAGGAAGAGGAGGAAGCTGAAGGTAAATTAATTTATCTTACATGTTACTTATAGTCTAGCTCATGTTTAAATAATTACTGAAAACAAAGTTGATTGTATTTTGTTTGTCTAGGTGAGGAGGATGAAGAAGAATTAAGCGAAAAAGAGGAGAATGAGAAAAAGGGGAAGAAAAAGGGTGTTCCTCTACTGGATCAGCCTTTGGAGACTTCTGGAAAGCGGGAACGCAAAAATGTCCAAAGATTTGAAGAAGAGCCGGTAAGAACATTTTTGTAATCTGAAACATTGCGTGACAAAAGTGGTTTCACAAAGCAAAGGTTGATAAATAACCTTAAATTTTAAATCAATAATTGACCAACCCCAGTTGAATTATCAAAATGAAATAAAATTAATGTTAAAAGTTTTTTTTTTTTAAATTTTTTTATTACAATTTTTTTATAAGATTGGGGTTTAAATCTTTGCTGATGCCAGAGATCTACAAAAATCCAATTTTTTGAAATGTTTTGATCATACTTTTTTAGGGTGTTTAAGTACAGAAATTTTAAATATTTATTTATTAAATAAAAAAATAAAATATTTAAACAATTATAATTATTTTGTACAGGACTTGCAGAGTCACCCCTCTATAGAGTACAGCTCTAATATCTCAGTAATTAAATATAACAACCAATTTTATTCACATTATCAAAGGTTTTTAGATTATGTTTAAAGCAGTTCTAAATGGCTCTGTATATATGTAGTTGATTTTCTAATACTTGCTCCAATAGTGAACCTTACACCATAATAAATTTATTTCTTAAACAATAATTTAATTTCAATATTTTTTCTTTTAACAGAAAGAAACTAAAGACACTAAGTTAGAAATTGAAGAGGGTACCGGTACTCCCCTGTGCGAAATCCCGCGAGTAGAAGCGTCCATCGCTCGCTTCAAAAACGACGATCTAAAGGTGCTTCACAGACTCCTTTTCAAAACTGCTGGCAAATCCAACGTTTTTAAGAAAAACATAAAGAAATTCAACGGTTTTTCGTTCAAAAAGGATTCGGATGAGTACAAGAAGAGAGTGGAATCCTGCCATAAAATTGAGGTGAGTTATTAATTCCGTAATTTTATTTTAACTTGTTTAATAACACATCATCATAGTAGTAGAAATCTTCCATACTTAAATATAAATCTAGATTATAAAAAATCCTATTCTTTAGTATTTTTTCAGATTTTACTGCAAAAAAATATACAAGATGGGTATTTCACATTTTTTTTTAATATGAGGAACGCCGCAAATATGGGCCTCATTAGTCCTTGTTGGATGTCTCTGTGCATTTTCAAAAAGTAGTTCAAAAGTTTACAAAAATTATTTAACTTTTCTTAACTGTTTAGGTAAAAGTTCTAAAAAGTATATGTGAGATGCTCGACCTTGAAAAGAAGGGAAACAAAGATGAAATTATCGAAAGAATAATGGAGTTTCTGTTGGAACCTAAGGATTCAGGCAAACCAGTTTCGGGTGGCAGACCCAAAAGAGCATCGGCGGTACGAGCTAATAACAGAGGTATAATATTTATTTGTTTAATATATTAAAATATAGACATTCTCATTAAGCTGCTGTTAAATTATATTTCCAGTAGAAAGATCTGAAAGGTGGAGAATTATTTTATCTGTTCATAATTTATTACTAAAAATTTAAGGGAATATTTAATATGCCACTAGAAGCAGAACAACACTTAAAAAAGGAAAGGAAAGTGTAAAAATAATCAGATGTTTTGTGCTCTTCTGGAAATTAATAGGCATGATGACTTATTTTGTAAAAATTGCCTTTGTTCTATGATGTTCAGAAGTATCTGCTATTTCCAAAAAATATATTTGCAAAACATAAGTTTAGTAGGAAAACAATACAATTTCAAGTCTTAAATTCCCGCCAAAGCGTTCACCTATGTCATGGCTTCGCTCGTGACGTCACTTCTATGCAAACAGTAAACAAATAGGTGCATAACAAAAATTGATTTATTTTAAATTTTATTTAAACTATAAATTCCTAAGTATGTAAGTGTTATGCAGTCCCTCGTTGTTATAACAAACACATCAATAAAAACTTGAGGCAAGTTATTTGTTTACATTTTACTAACAAAATGATGCAAAAAAAAGTGGATGAGTCATGCTTGGCAGTCTATTTTCAAATTCTTCAATTTATTTCTGTAAAAATCACTTTGATCTAAGCTGTATGCATGTAACCTCTAACTTTACCCTATCCTGAAATACATATCGTCGCCGGCGGTGCAATATCTCTAATGCAACAAAAGTAAAATTTTACAGGAGAAGCAAAAAACGCAATACGGCTGAAGAAAATAACTTTTTAACAAAATTAATTTTGGTTTTAAAAATTATCAATATAAACAATAGAACAGATGTAGTTTTATGTCGCAAAGTTTTCATTATATATATTTTTAAATAATTTGTCACATTGGAGGTATTGTAAATTTGTAAGCGTCACATTAGAGTTATTAACATTCGATTTTTTTGGGGCAATATTTTGGGTAAACTGAAAAAAAATACAAGTTTAATCCAAAACTTAACTTTTTATTAATTAGGAGTAAAAAATACAAGAAAAACTAGCTTTAATTAAATGAAATACAAAAAAAAAGACAAGAAAAAACTGATTATTGTTATGTGGTAAACATCATAGAACTGGTGATGGTCTTTCTCAATAACCTCTTAGCTCCTGTAAGTGGTTGTATTTGTCGTCGGAAATTGGTAATTGAGATTTATATAGTTGTTTGTATGTATCCAAAGCACGGACTTCCCGTTTGTAGAGCAGTTCCTGCCAGTTTTTCGGAATAATCTAATGTATATAAAACTGTACCATCAGGCAGATACTTCAATTGTCGTATATCTACAACAACGGGATCAAGCTTACGTTTTCCTGGGGCGAATTGATGTAAAGTTGGATGGGAGATGCGTACTTCTTAAAAATGTACTGGTAATCAAGAAACTTAACATTATGCGGTAACTCTCTTGAATATGTAGCATTCTGTAACATATTCGGAAGAAGGGAGAATAAATGGGTGGATAAAAATAGTGCTCTAAAGCAGAGTGCATGAGTCTGCTTCCATCATTGTATGCCCCTTTCCAAATTAACTTTTAACAATGGACTGACTCGTTATGCTGAACAGCAAAGTCACTAAGTACACTGGCTAAACACTTATTTCGGTTCTGGTAGTTACACCCCGTCTGAAATTAATGTAAAAGTTTTAATAGATTCATTAAGCTTACTTGTTAAGTAGTCAATAATACAACTGGCAAATTCGTTTGATTACCCCACCATTTGACTCGTCCCAAACATACAATAAAACTTCTTTATTATTCAGCGCATAAATGGTGAAGTTGTGTAACTGTAATTTCAGCTTATAATAACTTGAAAGATGCTAATAATTTTGGACATGTCAAGACACTTTGTAGATCCATTGTAACTACTAGATTTTCACTACAAATACTTTCTTTTTTAATTTTGCCTTTGCGGCCCTTCCAGCTTTTCTTTTTTTATGTGATCATCATACGTTTCCTGACATATAGTTTTACATTCTAAGAAAGAAATGCAAGTATCACATTGGTCTTTACGGGGTTTATGTACTGAGATTTTTCTTTCATTGAGAATTTTTTTAAATGATGTAAGACTAGTACTTGCCTTGCCCTTTCTTCGCACCAAGCCTTATATATTCCATACATGTTCTGCTTTGACACAAATGAGTTGTCAACATACTCTCGAAGAAGATGCACGACAGTAGTGTGATGGCACTCTGGGAATCAGGTCAAGCCATTCTGCGACAGTAGCCATTAATTTTTCATTAAAAACATTTTTCCTTGTTCTCTTTGTTGAACCAGTTGGAGCAATATTTTCAGTAGCCTGGACATTTTCGGTCATTGATATTGAATCAGCAGTGGGTTCACTAACTTCTTTAAGCCATCTTTTAGAGAATCTTCACCCAAACATAATGAATTTAAAAACATTTTATGGCATACTTTAAAGCCTTTATGTTTAGTGTAGTAATAAAATAATCATGACCCTCCTTTTTTAAAAGTTTCTCTATGTTCCATAACATTTTTTCTACGTCTACGAATGGGTCTAGTTTTTGAATGAAGGGATACAAATATTTTTTTCCGCCCACGAATTAAGATTCCAAAAACTTTTAAAAAAAGCTAATCGGTCTTCCTCAGAAATGGAAGAGCACAAGAAAGAGTTATTTGTAATTTTGCTTAATGCTTTATGGTTACAACGCTCCTTTAGTCTTTTTGAATTTCTTTCTTTGCGTTATAATTTTGTCTTTGCTCCTTTTGTAGCCCTCGTAACTCTTGCCTAAATTACACGTCTCGTTTTTGCAGTATTCCGCTCAATCGTGAGCTTTAATTTTGGCTTGTGGATCTAAATTTTCCTCTTTATTGTTGTAGTCCTTTTTTGATAGTTTTCTTCAATGTCATTAGTTTTTGGTTTTCAATTGGTATGTTTTTCTAAAGACTCTAAGCTCTCATCTGTATCTTCCACAACTTCTGAACTAATTTCAAATTCTGAGTCTAAATCATCTTCCTAAACCTGGTTCTTTTTCAGTGAAGCCTGTGTCTCAGTAACAATTTTGAAAGTTAGGATCTGCGTTTTAGTAGTAAGTCATTTACATCCTCGTGAATAATTTCAATGTGAGTGTCAGAAAATTGAGTCTCAAGTTCATTATTGACATTCAAAATTTTTTCGAAGAAGCCTTGCTCAGTTATATTCCTCTTTATATTCCATTAGTTCTTTTTACAATTACTGCCAACTATTTCAACATCATCGCAGAATATAAAATCCTTATCCAAGGCATCAGGAAACTGCTCCCAATATCTAGGTGTTGATTTCGAGTAACTGGTGATTCTTCTGATGGCTGATTTGCTATGAATGGTGCCTCTGCTTGTTGATTTCGAGTAACTGGTGATTTTTCCAATGGCTGATTTGTTATGGTGGTGCTTCTGGTTGTTGACTTTGAGTGACTGGTAATTCTTCTGATGACTGATTTGTTGTAAATAATCCTTCTGCTTGTTGACTTTGGTAATGGTGATTCTTCCACGATGGGTGATTTGTTATGAGTGGTGCTTCTGGTTGTTGACTTTGAGTGACTGATGATTCTTCTGATGACTGATTTGTTATGAATAATGCTTCTGCTTGTTGATTTTGAGTGACTGGTGATTCTTCCGATGGCTGATTTGTTATGAGTTGGGCTTCTGGCTGTTGATTTTGTGTGTTTGATTCTCAGTGGAGAGCAGGTCCAGTATTTTCTTAGTTCTTGCTTTGAAAGGCATCTGCTAAATAGTTAAAATGTCAGAAAAAGATGTTTTTACTTATTTTAAATAAAATCTTGATAAGCTCGGTTAAAAAAGTTTGTTCATTTTTTGGATACAACCTTATGTTCCAATGGCCTTTTTACGTAAAATCACTTAAAAGATTTGTTTTTTGTTTATCTTGAAATGTGTCTATGTTGAGGGTATTTTTTGAACCTATAAGAACATTTTAGAAGATGATTTCTTTTTAAATATGATATATCAATATGTTTTATTTTACACTTTCTTTAATAAACAGGAGTGTTCCAGATCTTGACCAAGAAATTTTAACCTTGTATTCCACATCAAAACTAAGCCCTAATTTGTCATGTATGTCGAAAAATGTATTCTTTTCTAGATACAAGGTAGAAAAATTTATTAATTTTATTAAATCAAATCGACAGTTATACATTATTATAAAGTTTGTATGCACTTCCTAAAAAATAAAGTTCTTATTCTTACCTTTCCTTTTCAAAAATCACAGCTCACTAATCACAGCCTTGTGAAAAAAATCACAGCTAACTTGTCAACATAAATAATTAACTCTACCAATCTTTGCAAACTTTTTCAAAATTAAAATTTTGTAAGGTTATAACAAATTATTAAACTGCCAAAAATACCTCTAATGTGCGTAATGTAATATCTCCAATCCAACACAATATGCACGTTGGAGATATTTCACCACCAATCAAAATAAACAATGTGACAAAAAAGCGCATTGGATTTATTACCCGTCGATTTTTATTGACCTTGTCACATTAGAGGTATTACACACGATTGTGACGGGAATAGTGCTGCAATCTAGGTTCTAAATCAAGGACTAAACGATAAAGCCGGGTTTACACTTTTTATCTACGCAAAAATCCGATTTTACGCATATGTGTCACATTGGAGATATTGCACCGCCGGCGACGATATGCATAATTAGTTTCACGAATTTTAATCTATCAGATTTAGTCCAGGAGGAATCGGCGCACGAATACCGAAAATTATTTCACCTCAATTTTTTCATAAAATCCTCTTCAAATTGCTCTACTGATGATATAAATGCATGTTGCCATGGGGCAACCTGGTGCCATATTGTTTAAAAAATTGCAAGGAATTGTTATTTTCCAAACAGACAAATTTTTTATATTCTCTATTGAAATAAAAATTAAAAAGTTATTTTTTTTATACAATAGTAAATAATATCCCTTATTGAGATTTTAAAAAATTTCATTGTTTATATATGTTTTTTGATTGTTTATTACGCGCCCTCACAAGTATGCGTCCTTTACCTTTAAGTATTGCCGTCTCTATGACTCATACGCTGCATCAGCCTCTCTGTGTCCTAATTCATTATTTATCATTTATCTTAAAAACTATTAACTTGATCGAAATTGTTAAACGGAGCAATGTTATTAATAATTAAATTACTTACAAATTGTTTTTTTTTAATTTTTTCTGAAATCAATTTTACAAAAGTTTAGCTTTATTGACGTAGACATGAAGTAATTTGCTCTGGTTAGTATTGAACCTACCATGGCTGACTACTTCATTTTGTAGTTTCATTTTACTGAAAATAAATATCAATATTTAATATACTGTAAAAATAAAAACATTTTTTATAATCCCTAAATCCTTTATCTTGCGATAAATACAAAATATTAATTTTTTGATGTTGTCATCATGACTATTGTGCTTGGAAGATATTTGTTTTGAAAGGGAGGTGGGTAAAGATCCGCCTTTTTTTTACCCATCATATTCGTGAAAATTTGAAGTTTCAATTTAGGCCATTTTATATTTATAATAAATCCAAGTATCTTGGACAGAGGCCGAGGGCAGAGTTTCCTTTAGCCTGGGCACTCTCGCAACCATATTTCAAGCGGAGGTATTTACTATTAAGATGTGTGTTAGATCGCTGGTTGATCGGAACTGCACACCTAAGACAGTTAAAATATTCTCCGATAGTCAAGCAGCTCTTAAGGCTCTTGAATCCAGCCGGTGCAATTCGAAAACCGTCTGGAATTGCAAGGATGCGCTGACCAAACTGGCTCAAAACAATAAGGTTACACTACTGCAGACCTCCTTCCCAAAAGGAGGGCGGAGACAAAACTCACAGGGCCGGAACCGGTCATCGGTATATCCTATGGAACGGTCAAGCAGTTCATATCAGCTTGGACTAGGGTTCATGATTTCTCGAGCTTTTCAATTTCTCGGGTTTCGAGAATTCTCGAGGCTAATTTCTCGGGTTGTCGAGAAATTTACAAATTGCGTGTACTACACTTTGTAAACCGTCTGAACTCAGCTAGAGTCAAAACACTAATGAACTTGTGTGTATTACAGTGTTGCCAACCAAGCTCGCTGAAAATTCCCAATTTTTCTGTGAAAAATCCCTAGAATTCCCTAGATCAAAATTAAATATAAAAATAATTTACGAAATGACTTTATTGTCAGAAAAGTTCAAAAAATACATAAAAATAAAATCTCATGGTAACAATGAACATAGATAGCAAAATGAATTAACAAAAATAAAAGTTTCTAAACAAAAAAAAAAATTCTAAAAATTCTTAAAATCAATCTTTTTTTTATAAAGGTTTTCTTTTTTCATAAGACTTAATGCTTTTCATGTAATGAATAATTTTTACAGCAGTTTTCACTAGAAAGACGAATTAAACACACTGCATTTAATGCCTCACTGGATAATTAATTTCGCTTTTTATTTTTATCGTCAGTAACGACTGAAAATACTCGCTCAGTCTCGGCATTACTGTGGGGCAACAAATATACGAACTTGACATTTCTTTTTTACCTTAGTATTTTGTGGGCAACAACTACAAAATACGAAAGGGCAACAACATGCAGAGAGATGCTAAGTAGTAGTTGATCTGTAATTCCCCGAAACCCGATACCACGAATTAACCCGTATTAGATTAATCAGCGCAACAAGAAGCAATTTTTGAAAAGATACAATGGTCAAACCATAACCCAGGGTATAAGGATTTAATAGGTACTTGTCATTAGTAGTCCATTTAATATTAAAATTGATAAATTGATGAAATTTATAAATGACGAAAACAATCCAAAGTTGAAAATTCCCTAGATATTAGATAAATTCCTTTTTCCTATTGTGGAAAAAAATCCTAGAACTAGGGAATAATTTCCTAGGTTGGCATTACTGGTGTATTACCTACTGTATTGTATTATGTATAAAACGACGCCGCCAGAGCGTACCGCGCGCGATCGGCGAGATCAAAGGGTACCACTGCGCTTTGGCCGTGCGCCTTCCACCGCCGCGTGTTTAAAACAAACGGCAAACGCAAATAGTTTATTTTATAATTTCATAGACTCAAATATGATTTCTCAAGCTTGATTTCCCGGGAACAAAGCTCAACGATTTCCCGGGAATTCTCGAGCCGAGAATTCCCGGGAATGAACCCTAGCTTGGACACAACGAAAAAATCTTCGGTACTGGCATGGACTACCGGCTCTCAGACACTCGAAGGCCTTTATAAGCCTACCGAACCAACAATGTACTGTCAAACTACTGGAGCAATCAAGGGTGCACCTTAAAACTCTAGTGGGACTGTACACGGGACACTGCAGATTAAAATACCACATGCACAAGATCGGCCTAGCGGAAGACGCCGAGTGCCACATGTGCATGGAGGGGGATGAATCGGCAGAACACATACTGTGTTCGTGCCCAGCAATGGCACGACTAAGATTCGCAATCCTCGGCAATGACACCTTGTTGCCGGGGGAGGTGAAAGATCTCTCTGCCAACAGGATCATCAGATTTATTAGGAGTCTGGACCTGGTGGGAGAAATATAAAAGGGTGTGAGCCACAATAGGCCGATCGGTCGCGGTGGAAGGGTGTTATACCCACTCACTTTAAACCTACCAAGTATCATTATTTACATCTACAATGAATTCGTAAAAAACTTAGAATGGCAAGTACCAAAAAAAAACTTTAAACCTGTCATTTTTATGGAATTTTTGCCATTTTACATGTTTTTTGATCTTTTATTTTGTTTTGGCACTCCACAACCCTTGTATATTTCTAATTTCTTTTGTACATATTTTTCTAATTTCATAATTTTTTTTACTAATAATAACATTAATAAAACCGTAAAATGCGAATTTTGTCAAAACTGTACATACTTTCAAAGACGCAAAACCTTATAAGTTTTTTTTCATTTTCTTGAATTTCATTCTAAATGTAGATTAAACATCACAAAAAATTTCTTTGATTTTCATGCCGCCGTTTTTTTTTTACTATCATACTCAATAGTAAATTGTTCCCAGTGAATACCACGAAACTAAATAAATACGGAAGTTTTTTATCCCACTCTAAAATCAGACTAGATAAAACGCGGGGCTAAATTCTGTCAAGCCAATTACGATCGACCTTTATTGATCGTCGTTTCAGTTCTGTTGGCGTCTCCATGGCAAAGAGGGCGGGATAAATTAATCATGGGCTGAACCCCCAAACCCTTGAATCTCCCAGATTAAAAAAATTCCACGAGTCAGTAGCTAGACAAACGTCGTCTAAAAAAGTTGCTCCAGGTAAAGTCATAATTTTTTAAAATAAAAGATTAAAAAACGTGTAAAACGGCAAAAATTCAATAAAAATGGCAAGTTTAAAGGTTTTTTTTTGGTTCTTGCCATTCTAAGTTTTTTTACGAATTTATTGTAGATGTAAATAAAGATACTTGGTAGGTTTAGGTAGGTTTAAAGTGAGTGGGTATAACACCCTTCCACCGCGACCGATCGGTCTATTGTGGCTCACACCCTTTTATATTTCTCCCACCAGGTGTAGATATAAATAGAGATACTTGGACTTATTATAAATATAATAAAAAGGCCTAAATTAAAACTTTAAATTTTCACAAATATGATGAGCGAAAAAAGGCCTTGCAATTATGATTTTAGGTACAGAAAATAAGATTTAAGTTTTTTTTTAAGTTAAATACAAAATAAAATACCTACAACTTTTATTTTCAAGTACACGGAATATCCTGGCTCAATTGGCACTAATTTTGCAAAATGCAAATAATCCTTTCTAATAAATAAATATTTAATGAGAAATGTAAACAAAAAGTAACAATTTATTCGCCAAAACATTATACTGTATCTAAAGATTGGTTCTGTATAAAAATGGGTTAGATTATATGTTAAGTAATATTGGTTAAAAATGTGAGCTTTGTATTTTAGGTTTAATACAATCTTTGTCTCTAGGGTATTCGTCGCACGATGATTACTCCAGCGACGATAAACACTCGTCTCGAGCTAGACGGGATAAAGGTATTGACATTTTACATTTTTTGGTTTGACACTGCATTGTTGTTTCATTTAGCTAATTCAGCTGCTTGGTTTTGATAAGTATGCGTAGTTATTTCATTAATTCCTTTGTTACGTATGTGCAAAACAATCATAGAATCTTTATTTTAGAATTTCATAGAATGCTTTAAATATCAGAATCGTAGCTAGAATCGCGCCAATTAACTTTTAAACGATAGGCCTTGATTAGGTAGAAGATGGGGCTTGCCCTGGGCGTCATTGTTTCTAGCTACGACTTTGAATATCATTATATTTGTCAGTTTGTACCTTGTTTACAACAGCCACAATTTTACTAATTAAAATAAAGTTTGTAGAAAAACAGAAAAATATTGATTTTTTTTGGTCAGGAAATGGGGCGTCAAAGCCCAGCTCATTGAAAGGATGGGAAGATATGTATTTAATAAATTTAAAAGCTTCTGTGTGCTTACTGAGGTCCCAATAAAAAAAAATTGTTCTATTATAATTGAAAATAATTTTATGAGGCTTTTAACAGTACTAGCCTAATAAAGTAATTAAAAAGAAAAGCATATATTTATGATGGAAAACAATATTAAAGATTTTTTAAAAATTTTATCTTATATTAATGTTTGATTCAGTATAAAACTTTATATAAAATTTCATATTCATTAGTTAAAAAAGATAGGTGTTGTCATAAATGGATAAATATGACACATTGACTCTACTTGAATTGACATTCAAACAAGTTTATCAGTCAACATAGGCGTGCGCAGGGTAAAGCTGGTGTGGGTGCCGATTTTTTTAAATTCGTTTATCACAGTACTTATATCAATATTTGCGGCTAATTCCTGTTCCACAAATGGAACCAGGAGATTTTCTAAACGTTCTTGGCGCATTGTGGATCTTAATTTTGATTGTACCATACTCATTTTCGAAAAGGTTCGTTCGCGTGTAATTTTTAAATTGAACCTTATCAAATAATAATTTTCATATTTTAAATAGTAATATTTTTCAGACTAGTGGGGGTGCCACGGCACCCACTGTGCGCACGCCTATGTCAGTCAATCTATCACATTTAAATTAGATAAGTGGCTCACGTTTAATGTGTAAATTCTGGCTGCGTATATGCATGTAGAAAATACAAAAAAAAACTATCTTAAGGTAGTTGTATCGCGACAGTTGTATTAAAAAGCTTACGCTAGAGTATACAGTACAGTTACTCAGCCGCTGTACAGTGGATTTTATGACTGTCCCACTGCAGCCCACAATTTTGTTGATCTAACTACTATTTCTAGCCGTACGACTAACTGCTCGTTTGAAAAATCTGGCAACTGTTTTTCAAAAACAATTAGTAAATTCTGACCCATGGGCGCTGTATACTTTATTCGAGGGTTTAAAACATGCATTGTTGCCAGATTGTTATTAGTGTATTTCTTTCACAAGTTCAATGAGACTAATTTTTAAAAATTCCTTAGTTGTCTAATATTAGTTTAGTTTGTTATAAACATCATAAGAAAAGTTTGATAGTTAAAATTATATATGTAACTAAAATTTTCATCATTCCATATAGCACTATGTATAAGAGCCTCAAAAAACACTATTATTGCAGTTTATTATCTCCAGAATTGTATTGCTCATAAATTTCATTCTGCACCAATCGATCCAAAATTATTAAAATAATAATCATTATATAGCCATTTTTAAATGCAACCTAAAAATTAAGTTAATATTTGAATGTTAATTTTGTAGATAGATGGTTAGAAATAGATAAATAGACTCTACATATTTTGCAAATGAAATTACTTTGTTGATTCTTCATGTTGTTTGCATTTTGCACAATAATTTATAAAGTAAACTGGTATATATTTTTTATTTTTTATTGTGGATTAGCTTTATAGACTGATTTTTTTGCTGGTATTGGTGGTTTTTGTTGCTTGCTAACCATCTTGAACCAGTTGAATAACACAGTTTAAAAATAATGTTAGGTTACTTCATATTAACTATATATTTTAGTAAATTTTGTAGTGTCTTGCACAGAGCTAACCTAAACTTGTGTAGCTTTTTTTTAATGAATGCTCAAATTTCCATTATTTTATCACTTATACCTAAAAAGCAATATTGTAACTGGTGGCGATAGATGTAGACTATTTCACTTTAAATTAAAAATCTTAAGGCTTACATTTGCCCTTTTTATCATAAAAAAAATGTTCAACATCCACTATAAATAAATTGTACTTTGAGTTGCTGGGTCTAGATTTTTATCTGTGTTCTACTTTTGTAGACATAAATAAAACGTATCGATTCGTACTATTAATCTCCATTTATATGTGGTGAGGCCAGAATGTGTGTAGCCAAAAGATTTTTTTCATCTACATCTACATCGTCTACAACTTACTGACGTAAGAATGAAAATTTAATATATGGAATATATGGAAAAATAATCTGCACTCACACGTTATCATAAATATCATGCATGATCTTGGAATTTAAACTTGCACATCTTCCTATAAATGTTTTTTTTTTTAATTTATATGTTTTTTCTCTGGGAGCCATCTTAATTTACTACCGGAGGCAGTGCAGCCTCCTTTGCTTTTTGTGCCTAATCCCGCATTTTCTTTTATACCAATCCCCACTAGTCTTGTTACTTCTACAAGTCTGTATAACCCCGAGACTGGTTGGTTGGTATATTGCTGTGGGCCCATTTTTTGATGCCTAAATGCCTGTCTTTTGTGATTTAACGCTTCACATCCGCACAGGATGTGGTTGGCTGTTTCTTCCCCCTCATCGCACAGTCTGCAACTTGCGTCCCCATTGTATGAGCCTATCTTGTGTAGGTTGATAGGTTTAAAGTGAGAGGACTTCTTTCGCCCTCCACTGCGACCGCTCGGTATATTGTGGCTCACACCTTTTTATATCTCTCCCAATAGGATCGGAATTCTAACGAATCCGATACCAGATTGGGAGAGAGTTTTTACATCTCCTCTTACTCGTGTCGCTACCGGACACGAGCACAATATGTGTTCTAGTGTCCCTGTCTTCTGGAGAGTATGACGAGCAGACGATTAGATCCGTCATGCCGTCCTCTCCCGGTCTAGTGACGTGGGTAGCTACCAGGTCCTTGTTACAGGAACCAGATGTTCTTTCTAGGCCGCATCTCCGGCCTTACCCTATGAAAACGGCCCTATCCGCTTTCTGTTTAAAGCCAGGGAACCCTTTTCCCTATAAAGGCGGTTCTGTCCGCCTCCTGTTTGTTCGGGATGGATTAGCCCTTCCCCGGGAAACAGGCGCCGGTGATTTCAGGGGCACCTTTCGAAACGGATTCACCCGTTTCGGTCGGCGCACCTTTGTCTGCTTGTGACCTTGAGTGGCACCTCTCGAAACAGATTTATCCGTTTCGGTCAGCGCACCTTTGTCACTTTTTTTCCTATGAAAGCGGTTCTGTCCGCTTTCTGTTTGGAGCTAGGGAAGTAATAGTCCACCACGGCAGAGCCCCGCATAACCGCAGTAAGGCTAGATACTCTGAGAGGCCTTGTATCTCAGAGGCACCGTTGGAGACACCTGTTTAAGGCACAGGATGTCATTCACTCATCAGCATGGTATGCTAACACCTTGAGTTAAGCCTTGTGTTCATCTTAGCTTCGGATCCCGTTCCATACGCTAGCCAAAAGAGTTGCCGATAACCAGCAACTCTAGCGCATGTTCCAAAAGATCCTATTGGGCCCAACCACGACGACGACGTGTGAACACAGCGGTTGGGTATCTTGTGTAGGTGTCCTCTTAGGTTATCATGCCCTGCTAGCAGCTCTACTGTTATGCAAAGTATTTTCCTACTTTGTCTGAGTAGTTCTTTTTTCGTTCTTTTGGATGAGCCGTTTATGAAGCCTTTTCCATGTCTTATTGTCCTAATGCTGGACCGCTATTCTTCGTGTTTGTTTCAGATCCATTCCCTACTTTGCCCTTGTCACTTCAAGGGCAGGTTTGGGTCCAAAGTATGGTGTGGATGATCCCTGTCTCGTTAGCTCATCCGCTTTTTCGTTGCCTTCTACTCCCGAATATCCCGGTGCCGACTGGAGCTTTACCCTGTTGTGTTCTTCCAGGACTTTAAGTTCCTTTTAGCATTCCCATGTCAGCTTGGTTGTTACCTTGAAAATTTATATATGTGAAAATAACTAATTTATTTATTAGGTTTTTCCTTTCTCCTATTTTAAGAATATTTACTAAATTCAGAAGTCATAGCAATTATATAATGCATTGTTTTAGTCTGTTAAAATGTCTTAAGGTTTTGGGAAATTTCAAAAAGGAAAGTCCAGCTTTTATGGAAAGCTTATTAGAAGAGATGGTCCTTAAAACATATTTTAAATAATTTAATTATTAATCCTAGGTAAACGTCCTAATCTAAAAGACGAAAGCTCGAGTGATGAGGAGTTCAAACCTGGCGATGCTTCAGACGCCAGTGATGAAAAACCACGCACCATCAACAAACGCAAGAGGGGTCGCGCCAAAAAAGGATCTTCTGAAGAAGACGAAGCTAGTCTGAGTGCTGGGTCTTCTGATGAAAGTGATGTGAGTATATTATACAACTTAAGAAGGTGCTACAGAGTCTTGACTACACAGTTAACTGTGTAACATATACAGGGTGTCCCCCCGGGAACGACTTCGATTTATATATCAAAAACTATACATAGGAAAATTTTTAAAATTTGAAGGTATGTATATAGTGTGGACAAGGACAACTTGACTAAAATATTTTCTGGTTGGTAAAGATGTAATAATAGATGGGTTTTTTATTTAAAATAAGCAAGTTGATACCTACTTCCGGTATAACCGGAAGTGACACCAACTAGAAAATATTTTAGTCAGGTTACCTCCATCGACACTCGTATACCTTTAAACTTTATAAATTTTCCTATGTATAATTTTTCATATATACATCGAAGCGATTCCTGGTGGGACACCCTGTATATAAATATGTTCTATAGTTTTGTGGCGGATTCATGTTTCAGTTTGTTTTATTTGGGATACTCGCCTTACTACTTTTTGGAAAATGGGACCCTCTTGGTCTGGGTCCCGTGATATACGAGCTGACCCTGTCCAGGGTCAATAGGGCTGGACAGGGTTAGCCTGTATACCCCGAGACCCGGACCAAGAGGGTCCCATTTTCCAAAAAGTAGTAAGGTGAGCATCCCAAATAAAACCCTGTATATGTTATAGCATGTAAGTACCATATTTAAAAAAACATTCTTTTGGTTATTTACAGGATGTACCCAAGTCAAAACGCAGAAAGTCCATAACAAAAGCAACCCCTAAAGCTACTCCCAAAAAGGCAGGCCGAGGAAGAGGACGACCGGGAAGAGGCACACCTGCGGCAGCAGCTACACCAACACCAAGGAAATCTGGAAGGTATGTGCACTTTTTAACGTGTAAATTCGCTACATAATCAGTGACTGGCTTTAAGCGGGGCCCATATGGAAAAAATATTAATTTAAAGAAAAATATTGAGACTGATTTTAAGTAATTATCACATTTAAATTTTTTGTGTATATCTATCTCCTTATGCAAATATTGATAATGAATATGTATTTTTTTTGTTAAGGGAGCGTAAACCTGTACGTAAACATGTATCATCAGATGAAGATGAAAAGAATGATGATGGCAGTTCATCGGAGGATGAACCTTTGGTTAAGAAGAAGGCAAAGACTAATGAACCACCAACGGTAAGTTAAAGATTATGATTTGTTTATTTCATCTTAGAATATCTGTAGAATACCTCTTAAATACATCAAATAATAAAAAATTAATAGGTACCTTACTGTATTAAAAAATCAAAATGGTTTATTATAACTGAAAGGCTATTACCTAGAAGAAGGAATAATCAGTTTATAAAACTTAAATCAACTTGTCACATATAAAAAATGTTATCAAACCATGAAGCCGCATTCTGAGACACTTTTAATCACATTGAACAGAATCATGTTTGTAACTTTCCTCATATTTAAAAAAGAAATGTCCATACTTTTTTTTTATAGAATTTGAAAGAACACTTTAGAGAATTAGCATTGAAAGAGATACATTAAAAAAAATAATATGTATTAATAAAAATAATTTGGTATGATTTTTAGTAAAAACATAATTAATTGAACCTTTATGAGAAATTTGCAATATTAATCATAAAATTAAAAAAAAAGGGTATTTAAAAAAATATTAATTTTGCTGACAAGCATGGATAACAATAAAAAATTAGTTTTAAATTTATCTTTTCATTCATCAATTCATGTTTTTACAGGATGATGAGATCAAGACTTATATCAAAAGTATATTGGAAGGAGCAAATTTGGAAGAAATAACTATGAAGACTGTTTGCCAGCGAGTGTACGACAATTACCCAGATTTTGATCTTACTGCTAGGAAAAACTTTATTAAATCAACAGTAAAATCTGTAAGTATCTATTTATCACTCATTACAACCTAGTGCTTTTTTTTTGGTAATAGACCGAGCCTTATTTGTTTTTCATTGGATGGAAAGGCCTATTTAGGAGAAGGGCTGCAGCTCCCCTCAAAAGCGACAATTTTTTTAAAAATTTAAGTAATAAATTTGTAAAATAAACGCTGATTTTTTTTTTTTTTAATGATTAAGCTTATGTACCTCAGTTGTCAAACCTAGGATAATAATATTTGTCGTTCACTATTTATTTTATTTTGTTATTTGTAAAAAAAATGAAATGGTTTTTTTTTTGGAAAAATATAATTTTATATGAGCGACCTTCCCCAAACCTAAATTCTGGCTTCGCCAATTGTTGGATGTATGAGGTGGCAAGCATGTATTGTTGGAAACCATATAGAAAAATGTATGTAACAAGAATGAAGATATGCTCCCTTTCAGAAACGTCCGGATTTTTTTTAAATAAACAATGTAACACAAATAGCATTTTTTCTGTTTAAATTGTTTATAACTTCGTAAATTTTGTTCATAGAGGAAAATTATAAAAATGGATTAGTTAGAGTGATTAAAACAAAAGTTGCCAATCGTTAAGTTTTTCAGAAATAATTGCTACTAAAGTTTGTAACTTTGATATCGTTTAGACAAAAATCTGTCAAGTTTTGACACATATGTCATATGAACTTTTTGAGTTATTTTGAGCTCCATCATCGCCCATTAAAATCGTGAACATCATACTTTTTACACCCTGTATATATTTTTTGGCTCTGAAATTATCTTATTAATGTAATAGAATAAAATCTTAATTTTTTTATATACCTTTGTTCTGGGTATTTCCAGCTTGTCTGCAACCTTGTACAGGGTGCGGCAGCATAACTTCCTTTTTTCCAAACTTATTAAAACGCATAGTATGAATCAGAAAGTTTTAATTTGGTTTTTACAATGTTGGTACATACCTGAAGTTTTGTTTTACATAGCTTTGAAGAGCAAATCACGTAGGTAACGTCCCCCATTCTCAATACATTATGTAAACCGATTTCTGGCGCGGCAGCAGAACTTCCTTTTTTGATCAGGGGCGATTTGCAATAGCCGGCACGATTTCCCGATTTATCCGCTTGTGATTTTTTTCTATGGGGTTTTTTTTTAAATCCCGTGTTTATGTGATCCGTCCAGGGACCCTTCAAGATTTAAAAAATAACATCCAGGAAGAGATTGCCAACATAACGCCTGCTATGCTTGAAAGAGTCAGCAAGGTAAGAACGTGGAATGTGAGATCCAGAAGTGGTTTCTTTCGAATGGTCTGAGCATAAATAAAACAAAAACTCAAACATTCGATTTTTCTCTTAGACCACTGGAGACAATAACGAGCTCTGTTAAGTTCCTGGGTGTGTGTTTGGATTCGAGATTGACATGGGAAAGACATGCTGAACATCTTGCAAGCGTGTTGAGTAAAAGCAGTTTTATTATTCGTAACCTTAAGAACATT
>JAHBCN010001012.1:65000-97500 GCA_019359885.1 Listronotus oregonensis
TTCCCTATAACTCGTCGGTAGTAGGCAGTTTTGTGGAAGGAACCATTCCAGGACTTTTACTTTGAAACAGTCCACGAAGGCTGAGGCCTAAGTACTAACGTACCGTGAGTGTCTATTAGACACTGTCTAAAGTGGAGTAGGAGGTAGTTTATTCACATGAGACTTAAATATTTAGGGATTTGGAGTAAGGGAAAACTTCTGTGGATAGCTAGTTCCATAGTCTGGACACTAGAGATGAAGGAATAAAGAAAGTGGGAAGTTCGTGACCTCTCAAGTTGGACTTTACAAGGATGCATAAAAATGGCAGGGCGTGTTACTCTGTTTGGAGCTGCCAAAGGAGAAATTATACTGGCCAACTCGTCGGAGCAGAAATAGTAAAAATATTTAATATATAATAAAGACTTGGTGATGGTATGTTAAAAGGGTCTTATAAGTAATGTAATATCTTAAGTTTTGAATAAATTCACTAAATCAAAAACAAGTTATATTTTTCAAAAATGCTCAGACCTGTCAATTAATTTTTAGTTGTGCTCTTTTTGTGAAAGAAATATTTACACAGCATGTCCCAAATTGGATATATGACATCAATAGTTTTTTTTTAATCAGATCCAAAGTTGTTTTAAATATTATTTATTTTTTTGAAAGAGCATTAAATAACTAAATTTTACTTTAAAAATAAACCATACTTAAATTGATAATGTTTCTTTAATTCAAGGGAAACTTTGGGGAATTGGTTTAATAATTATATTAATAAGGAAATGCAAATCATTAATACACAAATTAATCAGGTACAAACTCTTTATTTGTAACCAAACATTAAAACTTAAATTACTTATAAAAAATTTTACGCGTCGGCAATTGTTACTTCAACCTCTACACCCGGTTCAATATTGATGGAAGTAATTTGCTTTACAATCTCTGAGGGGGAATGTAAGTCAATGACTCTCTTGTGAATTCTCATTTGGAACCTAAAACATAAAAAAAGTTCATGTAAAAAAATACAAATTTTTGATATTAGATTTATTTAAAGTACCACTCCAGCAATCAAAATTTAAAAGCAAATGAACGAGAATAAATTGAATACATATTACACAGTTTTGGAAGATTAATATTATTCTTAAAATATTTAAAGTATATTTAGTTTGATCTAAATATAATTTTTTCTTTGTGTGGTGATAAAATAACACGGAGCTCATAAAGCACTCAGTGCATACTGATGGCCACAAGACTTTGCTAGAGCTGTAGTTCAGGTTAGTTTCTAGTCCCTTTAGATATAATAATAGATTTTACTTCTATTAAAGTAAACTTCTATGGTATTTAAGTATATAGTTTATAACCTACTAATATTTGAATATCATAATTTACCTGTCCCAAGTTTTTGAACCTTCACCACAGGGAGTTTTTCTTGTTGTGATCCTCAAGATCTTGTTGGGCATACGAACAGGCCCTTTAACCCTCAATTTCTGCTTCTTTGCAGCATCAATCAAGTCGGAACATACTTTTTCCAATGACCTGACATTTCGAGAAGTTAGGGTGATCCTGATTCTATGGATTGGTGCAGTTTCCTGACCGGGTTTCTCGGGGTTGATTTCCTTGGTTGCCTAAAAATAATTTGGGTATTAATTTTTGCAGGTATAAGCTGTTGACAAAAAGTTTAGAAGGCGTCAAAAACGTGTCTTTGAATTCAGGCACAAAAATCGGTTAATTTTTTTATTTTGAAGCAAAACTAAATGTAATCAAAGATAAAAAATAACTTACCATTTTATTTTCTGGTCGAGATACTCAAATTATTCCAATAACTTGAACAGACGCTGAACCAGAAAGGAACAGATGTGTGTTCACCTGTATTTCGCGTGAAAAAGAACGTGCGTGGAGATTTAAAAAGTGAGGTTAACTTTCTTTAGTAACTTTTTTTACAAACAACATTCCCCTAAGAAAATGAACTGGCAACAATGAATTCTCATAAACTGTTGCCAATATGTAAAAATAAATAAAACTAGATTTTCTTGCCAGTGTTGCCAAAAGCTGAAAATAATTTCGTGATAGTTCCTTCGAGCATATACCTTCTAGAAGCAGCCTTGCAGCTTGGTGCAAATAAGCGTGCGAGAGAAAAAGAAGAATATATGTATATCCTTTCCATATGCCTGCTCTTTGAGCGTCGGTCGGTTGGCGAATCGGTACGCTGTGAGGAAGAGATAGCAACGGGGATAACTGTTGCTTTCTTTTTCTAATGCGACACGTTTTCAGCGCTTTGCTTTATTCCTCCAGGGCTGGGATTCTGTAAAAATATAAGGAAAGAGAATGTCAAAATAGGGAATCACGTCCTTGCTGCCCTCAAAGGTAACTTATAAGTTTGTCACTGTTTTGAAAGAGATAGAGAAAAGGAATGTCAAAAAATTTGCTTACAGAATCGAGCCCAGGTTAGTAAATATATGCTATATAGAAGCAGTCTTGGCGCAATAGGTGACACATAATAGACTCTGGGTCCACAAACTTTCTCTCCAAGGCTGCCTCTAGAAGGTATATGCTCGAAGGTAGTTTCTGCAATTTGTATCCTTTTTCGCAATTTAAATTGTAAAAAACAGCTAAATAATTACATTTCTTTTTGTTTCTTTACCTTTGTGATTTATCAATACTGTAATTAAATTACCGTAATATAAAAATGGCTTTTTAAAGTAATTAATTAAGAAGAAATTAAATCGCTACCAATCTGTGATACGGAAGGCATGACGACATCACTATCTATATCCATGACGTAATCCTTTAAATGACCCATAAGCCCGCCACTGGCACGTCCATCTTGTTCGTGATTCCTACGCAACGCGTCTGTGGATCAAAAAGTAGTACCTGTTTATTTTTATAATTTTTCAATAAAGCAATATTGATTGCTACTTTCTTGAATAAATACTTGTAAAAATTAAAATTCTTAGTAAACTGATATAAAAAAATATTTAGTTAGAGAACAGAAACAAACTAGAGGATATTAAAGTCAAAAAAGTTAGGTTAGATAAAACGGTGTTGTGTGTAGAGTTTTGCGTTTTGTCGATTGTCGATCAGTCATCGCAAGAGTTGTTTATGGTGTGTGGCCCATCCCAGCTCGTCTGTGAATGTGTGTGCCGTGTCCGTAATCAATTTTTCACTTAAATTATTTCATGGATTACTTCTGCTGCTGATAAGGTAAGTCATAAACTTATCCGGGGAAAATAAAATCCTATTTGTATCAGTTCCCTGAATATTTTTTCAGCAGGTAAAAACTTAAGGTGCTTAAAACCTGACTCACACAACTGAAAATAATCAAAACAAATGAAGGGAATTCTTTATTTATAGGGATGTTCCTTTGTTTTTAATGATCTTTGATTGAAAAAAAATATTTTAAGATAAATTTTGAGTGATCAAAATTAGTTTCAAGTCATTTAAACCTGCGGTAAATTTTTGTAAACAAAGTGATTAAATCTATCAAAAGTAGGTTATTTAGTGTAGCATCATTTCGATTCAAGTTGGTAGGTTTATAACAGATCAGAATCTCTTGTTTTGTCAATAAGTTCTTGTTTTTTAAGTTTCTTAATATTATTGTTGACCTACTTAATATTGAATGTGCATTGTATATCAGCTGTGGCAGGCCCTTTATTGTTTATTGATTTTCTAAAATTTTTGTTGCAGCTGCTGAATCAGAGTTTTTAGTTCTGTTCAGTTTTAATGTACTTTTTTTTTAGTTTCTTTTCTGGACAGACAGAAATTATAAATATTTTGTTCAATTTAGTTACGTTACGTTAACAAAATAAAATATTGTTTCATACAAATACCTATTAATCTTAACAATCGTGAAGTAAGATATAGTGTTAAATTCTTAGGTATTTAAACATGAAGAAAAAAAGGGTAATTTTTTACTTACACTTATTTTATAAGATAAATTTAATTTCACCTTCATTTAACAACTACTTTTAATAAAAAAGCACAACAAAAATATTATTTTTACTTTTATAAATGTCAACAAAATTGTCTAGAGATTTTAGACAGTTTTATGTTGGTACGCCAGGGACCTGCGAAACAATTGGATGGCCAACTTTATAAATTAGAATTATTTTTATTTTTCGCGATTTAAATTTAAAAAGTTATTCAAATGTTTCGCGGGTCTCTGGTGTACCAACATAAAATTATCTAAAATCCCTAGACAATTTTGTTAACATTTATAAAAGTAAAAATATTATTTTTTTGGAAGCGCTTGTTGTGCTTTTTTATTAAAAATAGTAAGTGTATTACATAAAATCTTCCATTTTGGGTGTAATCAGTTTTAAGAAGGAGAAATTTTAGGAAAGTTTGTGCAGCTTTAATGTTAGGTTCGAGTGGGGCGTTATAACTCAAAAAATAGCAGAGTCCGACAAAATTTGACTTCAGATTCGTGATCAGCGCCGGCCGGCAAGTAAAAAATTTCCAAAAATAAAGTTTAAGGTTTTTACTTGCATCTGAACAATAGACAAATAAATAAAGATACTTGGACTTATTATAAATTAATATAAATTCAACTTATTTTCGATTATGGGCCAAGAATACATGCAGTCTATGGCCCATTTAGGCCAGTTAAAATATTTGTCCAGTGGCGTATCCCTTTTCAAAGACAAATTCTAATTTTTAAATACTAACCGTCCAAGTATATATCTATCTCTTTTGCCCTTATATTGTAAAAGCTGAGCAAAGCCATATCTAGAATTTTTAAAATATTATATCTAAAAAGTAAGACATAGGACCAACACTAAATATACCAGATGTTATTGGCCTAAAAGGGGACACTTTGATAAAGAAAATTTAAAAATCTAAAAGAATATTTAGTGGGAAACTTATTTAACTTAAAAATCAATCTAACCCCATTTTTACTATATTTTCCTTTCTTTTTTCACACAATTCTTGATTTTAACACTAAATTAGCGCACAGTATTTTATAAACACCTGTTAAAAATCTGTTTTCATGTATATTTTACACTTTTTTCCATTAAATCGTAAAGCTTTGCTAATACATAAAAAATGCGTAAAATAAATATAAAAACAAGCTTATAAAAGAAGTTTATAAGAATTTGTGTACAATTTACTGTAAAATATTGTTTGCTAAAAGAGGGAGGAATAGTGAAATTGAGGTTATTTTGATTTTCAAGTTTGATGATGGATATCTCGAAAACGAAACGTTTCCGACTAAAAATTCTTTTAGATTCTTGATTAGCGATTCAAAATTGGTCAAAATCGAGACAACTATCGAAAATTTTTGTTTTTGAATTCGCGAAAAAAGTTGATTTTTTTTGAACTCCTTCCCCTAAAATTTAAGTTTCAGAAGCAAATTCTCTATTTGTATTTTTTTTTTAGTGTGTTTAATCAAATTTAATAGTCAAATCCCAAATTTGGCAAACATATCTGCATTTTTGAAATTAGAAGCATCTGAAAGATATGCATAAGAAAATTGTTGAGTAAAAAAATTTTTGTAATTGTCTAGAAAGTGGCCCAATCCGAGACAATTTGTATACGGTTTTGGGGCTGATCACGAATCTGCAAAAAAAAATTTATAACGCAGATATTCATCATAAACTTGAAAATAACTAACCTATTTACATTTTCTTTTTGTACAAATTCTTGATTTTTACACTAAAGTGGCACACAATATTTTATAACACCTTTTAAGCTTTTTAGTTTATTTTACCTTTCCATTAAATTCCAATATCACTTTCAAACGAGCCATGTTGGCTTAAAATTCCCTATTGTATCATGGTTGTGGAGTTTGAAAGTGAATGTCTGTAATGAAATAGGTATAAAACAATTAAAAAAAAAAGTTTTAAACTATTGTGTTCATTTAGTGTAAAATTAAATTATGTACAAGAAGAGAATGTGTAAATGATAGTTGATTTTCAGTTTTATTTTCTCCCAGTATCGTGTCAGCGCCGAAAATCCCGTAAACCTAAGATTCGGTCGTCTAGCCAAGCTATTATGCCGATATACGATAGAATATTCTAAAGGTCTTTAGTTTGGACAACTTTTGCCTAGATAAAAAGGATTTTTTGTTTATTGTCCCCAGAACTTTAAACATATTTTCGCTTTATCAATACATAAGTAATTTTGTAGCAAGATACGCCTTTAAAATATCTTTAATATTTACTTTGAAACTTATTTTTAATGAACTTCTTATCGTAAACATGTATTTAATGAGGCATTAAATAGTCATTTCTATTTTTGTTGTGTATTGATTAGCAGATTATTAATAATAATTCTTCAGAAACATTATCACAACACAAATATTACTCACTTAAAACATCAATTTTATTGGCATGTCGATGCGGCAATTATTATAAACAAATATTGTGTATATAAATATTAGATTAGTAATATTATATAACTGGAGCATAGTACATGGCGATTTATCAAGGTATTCGGTAGAAATGTCTATATTTGTTTAGTAATTAGCCGGAGACAAAGTTTAATAGTCCCGACGTGGTTATTTTGACCCTAGAAATTATAAAACAATTAGATGGTTGACGAAGAAAGCGGCCTTCAATTGCACACAGTATACTTGATACCTAAGCTTTTTGACCACCCAAATCTACAGTACAGGGTGTCCCATTTTGGGTACTTTTGCGGGGTATCTCCGTTATTTTGAACGTTAGCGGGATGCGGTTTTCGCGACAGTGTGCTACTTTTTTGTGAAGCTTAAGATGCCGTTAACGAAATTTTCATAGCCCTTTTAGTTTTTAAAATACAGGGCATTTTTGAAAATATTGCATTTTGAGACCTCCCTCGTATCGCCGTTATCCAAAAATCTATAGTTTCTATAGCCATAGAAAATGTGTTCCTTAGGATGCCAGTTATGCACAGATATACCAGTCTCTGCAGACGGTTTAGTCTCATGACAGTCGTTATTTGTTGCACTTTAGGCCACCACACGACAGTGGTATAGTCTGTCTCAAAGTATATCGTGTTAGCTTTTGCCTTCATTTATGGATTATACCTGCCGACAACAATAAAACTGCGGATCGGTAGGTATTAAAGGACAGAAAATTAGGGAAGGACTCTAATAATATAAAGATTTATAATTTATTGTTTATTTAGGTTGGTATAATCTTAAAATTACATTAAGAAATTAAATATAGTCAAAGTTTTAATAAATTTATAACTATATTATCTATACATAATTACATTTTTAATGTAAATATCTAAATCTAATTCTGTTTCACTATCAGAGTCATCATTGAGATTAATTACAATAGGATTTATGTTTTGTATTATATAGTACTATAGTAAATGTAAGAGTTATCAATTTTTATAATGTGCTTTACTGAATTTTTCCAGCTCTCAACTGGTATGTTAGTAATTACATTTTATATCAATTTTATAACACTGGGACTTAAAATAGTTGTAACATTTTCTGCTCTGATCTTTGATTTTACTTGGTTTCACAAATGTTTTATTGATAAGGAGGAAGACGTAAGACAGTATGCCCAGCCTGTTCAGCAAAATTATCACATACATATTGTTTTTTAATTGCACATGAATTTAGGACTTCCAAAATTTGCGCTTTTTTGTAACTGAAATGTTTCTGGATTTCAGTTTTTAAACTTGATGAAGCTGGTGCTTTGTGTAGCGGACGGCTGTGGTAGCTTGCGTTATCCACGGCAATAACATTGTTGTTTGGAATATTTTTTAAAAGATAATTTTGAAACCAGTTTTCAAAAAGTTCTGCACTTGTATCCTCATGATAATCCATCTAGAATCCTTAATATTCTTTGCAGACAACAGCAAGCAGTTTAGGACAAATCCGTCTTCTGAACCAACGTGTATTATGGTAATGCGTTTTCCTTTATTTGAAGGTGCCTTCGTCTGACAGTTTTGACTGGAAACAACCCATCCTTTGGATACTGTGTCGTGTGTATCGAACCATGTTTCATCAAGGAAAATTATGGATCTGTTTTCTAACCTATAACTTTTAATTTCTTGAAAGTAATTATATCTCCAAGTGCGTAATCTGTGCGATTCCATTACTACTTGTCTTTTGTCTATTTTGCGGTGTTTAAATCCCATTTTACAAACAACTCTATGGTGGGTGTCACGGCTAATATTTATATCGGTTTCGTCTAGCTTCTTTTTCAGTTTATACAAGGTAGGAACAACTCCGCCATAAAGACAATATATTTTCCTTCTTTTTGTCCTATCACTATTGTCTATACGGTGAGATGAAAATCACTACGTTTTTTATTCTCCTATTTCGATGATATTAGAGTTTTTGTAAGTAGATAGGTTTCTTTTTAAAGCTTCTTGTTTAGTAGTCACTCACTGATTAAAGTTTCATACGCATTTTTCACAACCTTTTTTGCATCGAATGACAAATGATTTAGACGCGACATAGTTATATTCTCATGTTATTCAAAACTGCCACTAAAATATCAGCCGAAATATTTATATACCTAATGGTCATTAGTCATTACTCAAGAAATACCTGCCATTATGAAATAATGGGTTTACCCAATAACAATCGGTGATAAAATCGTTAAAGGTTTATTGGGGTATTGTCCGTCAAAAGCCATAGCTATATACTTTGAGACAGACTTGATGACCCCAGATTTTACCAAACATTCTTCTACCTCTCAGGAGGCACATTTTTGCTTTGTTTAGACAGCTAAAGCTATAAGTAAACATTCTTGTCTCCTAAAAGTATGTGTATTTCTCACGAATAAATTAAATTACACAGAAAATAACATGATACCATTGCCACCGCTAAAAATAATCCTCCTGCATACCACCTCAATTAGTCTCAATCGTTTTAAAAATAAGGCTGCAACAATCAGTCGACATAATACTTGTGACCTCTTGATCCCACATCTCAAGATGAACTCTAATTTGTTATTAATAAAATGGTCCAACTGACAAACATATTTTGAAGTTTGATTTAAATTTTTGTAGATTATCTATAGTCCAGTCAATGACAGTTTGTACCTACGAATTTTTTAGCACTAATTCGATTTATGTAAAAATTTGGCAAACCGATTGATGTAAAAATTTGAAAGTATAAAATGGCAAAAAAAACAAAGTTATATAATGCAAACGTATCCCAAAGGGTGGCGCCAGACCTTTTCGGGGGTGAAAGTTATAATGTGCAAAATGATATTAGTTATGGCAAAAATCGATTTTTGCGATAAAATCAATGTTTTAATCGTTTTTTTGCAAATAACTCGATAAGTATGCATTTTATCAAAAAAACTGTAAATAACAAAATTTTAGCTTAAAAAAAATGTTTTTTTGTAATTGCTGTGGGACCAACACAAACCAAGTTGTGGTTTGTTAAAGGTTAGCTGTTATTCATCAAACACAAAATTTTAGAGTTTCAAAGGCAAATAACGCAAAATCTAGGTATTGTTCGAGGAAAACTAATAACTTTTTCAAAGCATTTGCAAAAACCCTTCTTTAAAAAAAGGTATATGTCATAAAAATTGAGTGAGTTATGATTAAAATAAGGTTAGACCATAATTTTTTGAGTGCTAATTAAAATGAGTCGTAGCCCTTTTTCAATTCTTTTTATCTATATATCATAAATACATTCTTAAATTTTAACCGATTAAAATTGCTTAATTTAAAAAAGAATGGAGCTGCAAGTGAAAATTTCAGAATTTTAATAAAAAATTACCTTTTTTTCAAAACAAATCAAAAACTAAGAGAGATACGTAAAAATTACTAAGGTATCAAATTGTAGCTCTTTGAATTACAAATATATATTTTTTAATCTACTCTGACGGAAATTAAATGAGATATAAACGTTAAAAACGCGTGTGTATAGACGAGCACTACCTTGTTTCAGTCCTTTAAACTCAAACCCTAAAAAAGTAAGGGTTTTATGGCTGGTTGCACCAAAAGTATCTTAAGACCTTTATTAAGAAGCTCTTAAAATTAAGGGTAACTTAAATTGTTTTCGCTTTCACCATTAGATTTTTATTGCAACTTAACTAAGAGTACTTAGAAAGGTGGCAACGTTGCATCGTTTTTCTTTTTTATTGTTGGCCCCTTTTGAACGCGAATAATCAGAATTAAGTGATATTAGATTTTCCTTTTCTAGCGGGGTGTCATGAATGATAGCAGTAATCTGACTTAAATCTTTGTAAATAATTAAAACCAATAAAACTATATAAAAACTATAATAAAAAATCAGTCGTTAATTTGCGATTTTGTTGTAAAATTTATAACAATATGGAAAAAGATCAAACTTCTTTACGGCCATGGAAAGGAGACAATTGTCAATATGAAATATAAAAACAGATACATAATTAAAAAAAAAAATTTTTTTTTTATGTGAACAAATTTAAATATTCTAATTTACAAGTAAATACTTAAAATTTGCAATACAAACATTGTTAAACTAAAGCTATTTCGATTTGCTCAGTAAGTTAAGCACTGTTGGCTTCGTTAATTTGAACCTTTTTTAAAAATGATAATTATCCATCTCGTCAAAACGGGTTCCCTTTTTAAAAAAAACAGAGCAACGTCAAAAAAAAAAAAAAAATAAACCTGAAAAAAAGCCATAAGTAATAAAAATTTATGTTTCCCATCACAATTCAAAACGCCATTGTTTAAAAACTCCGTTTTTACATAATTTATTTTTATCAAATTAATTATTTGAAACTACAAACGAAAAATAAATAAACAAAATATTTGTCAAATGTCAACTTCAAATTACTTAAGGGATCATTAAGTACAGAAAATCCTAAACTTAAAGTTAAGGGACCATTAAGGACCAATTTCAGCTGGTGCAAGAAACATTTAAAATTTAAAAGGGCAGTTAATGCTTAAGAACAACTTAAGTGTCGCAAAAAGTGTTGGTGCAACCGGCCATTAAACAGTTTTAATATATCGTGGGCCTCGGGAGAAAACAGCTTAAGTCCAGTTTTTTCCAAAAATAAGATTTTACTGTCATCTGGTTAAGTCAAACGTAACTCATCGCTTAAAAATCGTACCAAGGTAATCAAATCAATACAGAGGTCGGAACGAGGAAAATAAAAATCTGCTAAAGTCCATGCTTGCTCAGATTAAAAGGAAAATGGCCCAAGTCACCGTTGTCACGACTAATTTAAAAAAATAATAAACAAATCAGTAAATTTTAAAACAAAATTATTACAAGAACGATATTTTTTGCCCAAAAAACTAATAGGCATTTTTTTGGATCATACTTGAGTTTGCTTTTAAGGGTTGAAATATTCCAACCCTTAACTACTCAACATTTATTATTATTTAAGCCAACTTTTACTTGATTTAAGCTTTAATATGAAAGTGAGGTAAGTTCTGAAGGTTTTAGTAATAAGGGCAAAGATAATACTACTACGAATAGATGGTTCATTTAAATGGGGCGTTTTGAATCAGTTCGGAGATATCAATGCTTCCGTAAATGCGACATAAAATTAAGTCGGTAACCCCTGCCCCAGCGAATCGAGGCGAAACCATGTGCGACATTGTCGATGTCTATCGCTTGTACCTTATTCGGAACACGAAGTAGCGAAAGCGGCGGCTAAACGTGTGTATTCTGTCGCGTTTCATCACGAATAGTAAGGCCTGCCGGCAACACTGTTAATTTTCGTTCAAGATAGCGCGAAATCTCTCGATGGACATCGGCTCGCGTTAGCCAAAGTCCATTAGGGGTATCAAAAATATAGCATTGAATGGTTCATCTTATCCGTAGTAGTATTATCTTTGATAAGGGGTAGTTTTCACCCCCTAAAAAATAAAAACGCGGTCATCGGCGTAATGCACACTTTAAGGGTGAGTCGAACTTAATTACAACTTTTATGTAATTCGATGCATTTTTTAAAAAATTCGCGGTATTTGTACTTTTTTTTGCACTGTTATTTTGTAAGGGGTGGATTTTTGAGGATTACAAAATTAAATAGTAATACTTTTGAGCAGTCAAATTTTTTAATCACAACTTTTTGACAATTGTTAATTTTTTTAGGGTAAATATTTTTTTTATTAAATCACAATAACGGTTGATTTTTAAGGGTTGAAATATATTAAATAATGTTTGAAAGAATTGAATACCATTTTTTTAACTTATTTGAGCCAAATTTTATGTGACTTAAGCTTTAATATAAAAGTTTTAAAGTTTTTGCAATAAAGGCTAGTTTTCACCCCTAAAAAATAAAGAGCTCCCATTGACGTAATATAGATTTTAAAGGGGAAGGTAAGTTAAGCCAAAGATAATACTACTACGGATAAGATAAACCATTCAATGCTATATTTTTGATACCCCTAATGGACTTTGGCTAACGCGAGCCGATGTCCATCGAGAGATTTTCGCGCTAAGCATTTTACTCCTTGAACGAAAGTTAAACGGTGTTGCCGGCAGGCCTTTACTATTGGCGTGATGAAACGCGACTAGAAAATACACAGAGGTAAATATTGTCAAATTCGCTACTTCGTATTCCGAATAAGGTACAAGCGACAGACATTGGCAACGTCGCACATGGTTTCGTACCTCGTTTCGCTGAAGCAGGGGTTACCGACTTAATTTTATTCGCATTTACGGAAGCATTGATATCTCCGAACTGATTCAGAGCGCCCCATTTAAATGAACCATCTATCCGTAGTAGTATTATCTTTGGTTAAGCTTAATCCCAAGTTTTCATGCAAATCTATGCATTTTAAAAAATGTGACTAATACCTGTTTTCGGTGTGATATAAGTGTAAATTCTTGAATTTACTCCCAACCAAGATAATTTTACTCTTTAGTATTCAACAGCATGTGTAAATTATGCTAAAATCTTTCAAACCAATAAAACTCGTTAAAAATACTGTTCTCTCGACCGTTCTCTTTGTTTATAAAAATCGGTACTTGAGTCCGTTTTAGTTTAATCGGAATTCGCCGACATTAGTTTATGTGTATAATGTTTATTTTTAGAATTTTACACAGATCCCCTTTATTTTATTTACTCAACTTTTATAAAGCTCCGGAACCTGGCCAGTGAAATGTCAACCAGTGGCGGGAGATTGATCGGTGTATAAATAACGCAGCCATGTTATTTGATATGTATATGTAGTATTTTAAATACAGTTTGGCAAGTAGTGTAAATGTCTTTAAAAATATAATAAAATTGGATGTAACGACGATGCACAGTGGGAATTTTAGGGGATTTTGAAACAAAACCTCAGATGCTACTCATTTTTCATTGCAGACATCTCTTTTTTTTTAAATACTGGTAATGGACTGTACTTTCAAAATCTACAGCTAAAAATTTAATATTACTCTTAAACATATCCTAAAAACAGTTAAAAAAATGTTTTTTTTTTAAGGAGAGTATTTGTTTTTCCTTATATTCAGTGTAAACGATTAAGACGTATGAAAAGTCATAATAAAATATTTTGATTTTTTTTCGTAATTTTATATACTTCTCATTCGAATGCAATTTAGTGATAAAAACCACTCTATACCTCTTTATTTTCTTATAATTTTTAAAGGATTTTTTACTGAAAAAAACTGATTTTATTTGTTTTATTTATAATGTCTTATTTAAATATGATCGTTAGCAATGGTTATAATGACTGACATACATAACAGTATTTTTAGATGGTCAAAATTAAAAAAATATATACAGTGTGGAAGTTTTGGATGGAATAATCCACACAACTAATAGCTCGAAAATCTACGGCCCAGATCCTCGGACACGTCGATTTTGATTTTTGGCCGCGGTTTTTTTGATGATAAATTAATGTATACAGGGCGACCCAAAAACAAGTTATGACCAGTAACTTCATTTTTTGTAATCGAAACTTATTTTTTTCTTTTTTAAATTCTGCTTAAAATCTTAAGTATCTTTCATGTTTTATGTCCTATACCTAAACTCAACAGATATCGAGATATGTATTTACGATCGAACATATCAATAAATTTAATAAAAAAAGTAAAACAACAAATTAAATTAAATGTTCAAATTGGATCCCATCTACTTCTTGAAAGTAAGAGAGTCGATGAATAAACTCCTGTTTGACATTTTGAATCATTTCTGGGGTAAATGTTCTTATTTCATTCCGGATTCTTTCTTTTAAGGTTTCGATAGTTACTGGTCGGTTAAAGTACACCTTACTCTTAAGATAACCCCAAAGAAAGTAATCCAAAGGCGTGAGGTCAGGTGATCGTGTCGGCCATTCGATTACTCCTCGTCGTCCAATCCATCGTTCAGGTCATTTAAATAGTCCCTAACATTACGCTGGTAATGAGGAGGTGCCCCATCTTGCTGAAACCATAACGTGTCATTGGGAGCGTTAGGACGATCTTCATTTGGATATAGCTCACCAAGAACCGGAACCAAATCCATGAGCAATTCTAAATATTTTTCACCAGTTAAGTTTCCATCAATAAAAAATGGTCCTAATATTCTATCCCCGACTATTCCGGCCCAAACATTTACCTTTTCCGCATATTGAGTGTGGGCCTCCATCATCCAATGCGGATTTTGGGGCGCCCAGTAGCGACAGTTTTGCTTATTGACGGTTCAGGTAGCTTCATCCGAAAAGATAATACGATCGGCAAAATGATTATCTGCATTGCACCTGGCCATCATGTTAGCGCACAATTCAACTCTACAATCAGTATCGTCCTCGTTTAATTCGTGAACTAGCTGTACCTTGTACGGATGCCATTTATAAATCAAGTACTTCAGAACAGAAGTGTGGCATATGTCATTATCAGCAGCCACCGCTCTTGAGTTCGTATGCGGATTTTCTTGAAAATTCAATAGCACGTTCAATTGCACTTCCTCGGAAACCTTAGAGCAGTGCCGTAAATTATCTCCAACATGTTCAGCTTCAGAAAACTTCTTTAAAATTTTAGAAACTGTGTATTGCACTATAGGATTTTCATCTGGATATCAAAAATTAGATTCTCTGTTTTTCTGTCAAATTACGAACCATTTTTGGATGAATTAATAACAAGAAAAAACAATTAATAATCAGCCAAAATTTAAAACACAATTTCAAAAATTTCACAACACAAATGTTCAAATTTTTGACAAATGTCAACAACATAAATTTTAACAAAAGGTCGCCGCCGTTGATTCCAAAACCGTATGTAAGTATGGCCGCGCCTTTGGCGGGCCTTAACATTTGCGCCCCCAACACACCGAAGAATTTGGGGGGTATGAAATACCCCCTAAAGAAAACGGGGATTTCAGGGGTTATCCTTCGGAAATTTTACAAAATTAAAGTGCAAAGTTGTAGGTTAAAAAAAAGAGAATTTCGTTTCTTTAAAATACCAATTTTGTGGTTGAATTTGTGTTAAATTCTATATTTTCTTTATATAAAAATATTAGCCTACCATTTGAAAGAGACATACTTTACATAAAACAACTGTTTGTATCTGACTGAAAGAAGTGGAATGTAAATTAACTATACATCCTTATTTGCGGATGATTAAACTTAAATTAAATTTTTTCAACAAGAAAATTGTAGTTACAAAAATGCTGTGTATAGCAGGCCTACTAAAACCTTAAATCTATACTTCAATAAATTAAATAATACGCAACAAAAAGAAAAGAAATAGTGCTGCCCCCAATGTATAAAATACCAATTTATCCGCAGCCTAAATATTAAAAAAATTCTAAGAGTTACATTCTTGCTGTAGGTATCAAAATAAATTGATATTTTATTAATAATTTATACATTTTTTTAGTCTTAATATATTAAAAATAATTAAATTAAATATCCAAGTTAAAAATTTGTTATTACATTTTTCTGTTGTAATTCATTTATTTAATTAATTTTTCAATAAAAAATAATAATTATATGACTACGCTACTGACAACTGATGAAAAAAATATTTTTCATAGCCGATTTTGCGCCCCCCAGGTAGCTGCCCCTTATCTCGCCACCGCCTAAATACGGCCCTGGTTGATTCTTAGATGTACACCTGTTGACGGTCTTAGTTAGTGAATTATGTTCGATCGTAAATATCTCGATGTCTGTTGAGTTTAGGTATAGGACATAAAACATGAAAGATACTTAGAATTTTAAGCAGAATTTAAAAAGGAAAAAAATATGTGTTTCCATTACAAAAAATGAAGTTACTGCTCATAACTTGTTTTTGGGTCGCCCTGTATACATGAATTTATCATCAAAAAAACCGCAGCCAAAAATAAACATCGGCATGTCCGAGGATCTTCGCCGTAGATTTTCGAGCTATTAGTTGTGTGGATTCAAAATCATTCAAAACTTTCACACTGTATTTCATCGTCGAACTTTAAAAAAAATATATTTCCACGCTACTGTACTATATTGTTGTGATGCTGTTCTGCCGGTTCATTATAAAATATAATGATTGTGATATTTTTCATGTTTCCATTTACTACCAATAAAATGTAATTTTAATAGCATTAACTAGAAATAATGAAGGATAGACTTGCATTAAATTTATTTTGATCTAAAAACACGTCAGATCTCCTCTGCCTGATAAAAAATCACGTCCCAATTATTTTTTCTTAAAAAAACTAATTTCGCCGTAATTATGATTAATTGTTCACATCTGGCCCTTTAAATTTGTCGTCAGACCAAAACGCCTTGTGACGTTACAAAGGTTGCCGAGTTCCAATATTAGTTTTTGATTACTTAGTTAATTTATTTTATTCAGAGCAAAAAAAATTGTCGCGTTCCTTTATTCCGATTTAAGATAAATCGGTTTAATGTCAATTAAATATGCAACATAAGAAATGTAAAGGGGAATTAGAACGACAAAACCCATTGCAATTATTGCAAAAAAATACATTTCACAAAAACAGGTTAAAGCTCCAAATCTCCAATCTCTCATTATCGTTTGAGAAAAAACACCTTGTAAATAATCACGATTACCGACTTTTTGAACCTGTGCAATACATTTTTTGTTATTGTTACCATAGTTACTCACTTTTTAAACCAGTGCAATTGGATTTTCTTAATGTTTTTTTTGTCAAACGAAAATGAACAGATTATAGTATTCTACTTTTTTAAATAAACAAATAAATATTGCACTTATCCATTGTGTGATTTAATATCCGGATTAGATCTGCTTGATATTTTATTCACTCCGCTTTTATCCGAGATGTAATATTGGAACTTAGCTTCGGTTACCTCTGTCGATCAGGGGTTGTGAATACGTGTGGTTAGCCACGTGTTACGTAGATACACTTTTCGCGGGAAGATTTTATATTTGAGTTTTAAATGCTTGTAACTCTGTTATCGAATTTCATATAAAAAATATTTTGCTTATTAATTGTTAACCACATTAACCACACGAAAGTCGCCGAATTCAAAACAATTAACATTAGCGACATGCGAAAAAATATCCCTTATAGTAGGTAAAGCCCGGTCCGTTCACAAGTTAAGTCGAGATTGGGATAAACATCTTTTATCTTCGTCCATTCCATGCCACAGGGTTGTTTCGTTTTAAACATTTTGTTTTAATTAACTGTTTTAAACATTTGATTAGGTTTAAAATAGTTTTTGTTTAAAACATGTTTAAACAACTTAAATTAAACAAGCGTTTAATTTTCATTTTCTTTATTAATATAGTGAATAAACATGAGAAAAATTCTCAATTACATTACACAAACTTTTAAACATACATATTATTTATTTATTAATAATAGAAACACAAAAAAAAACAGAAAACAAAGCATACAAGAGTTAAAGAGTTAACAAATTTCTCAAACTGTTTCAGTCTCATAGTAATCTTGTAATCTAAGTCCTTAGTCATCAATCTGATATCTGATCATCAGTCACGTCATCATCATCACTGATGATGTTATTGCAATGAAGCATGTGCGCCTGACGTCACCAGAGGTTCGTGGATAAACAACAAACCTTTTTTTTCGTGTTTTCTGTCAAATGTGTCAAACACCATTAAATCCTTGTGATAAAAAATTTGCTTAGTTATGAAGCATCATACAACAAATATCGGTGTTTTAAATTAGTCGCGGCACAATAAGACAATAAAAACCTTACCTTAAAGAAATAAACCCACTTTTAAGGAAAAATCCAAGTAAAATATTGATCGGGCAATAAAAAACATCAAAAAAAAGCTCGCGAATATATTACAATAAGAATCAAGTCTGCTAACTAGAGATTCATCAAGACAAGTAGCTTGAATTTTTTCTTAAAGACTTGACTTGACTTGAAAACTCAAGCTTTTGAAAATTTGATATTTGACTTGACTTGATTTTCGGACTGAACTACTTGACTTGATATCAAGTAAAATCAAACTACTTGATATTACTTGATAGTGATCTGTAAAATGCGCATCGAAGCGTTAAAATAGGGATTCACACAGCAAGCAGGCACTCGATGACGACGTGCTCGAGCTATTAGTAGAGCAGCGTTGTTCAAGGATAAACGGCGACCGCAAAAGAATTATTATGTCTGATTTAAGAAGTGATTTGTCAGAAATGGAGTCAGAACCTTTTTAAAGCAGCGGCTCAGAATATATCGTAGATGAAAGAATCTGATGACACCGAACCAGAAGAAGAAAGCCACCAAAGGCAAAACGAATTAAAGCTAATAAAAGTGTATCTAATAAAACGAATAAAATTAAGGATTATTTCATAATCGAGCAGGATCCTAAGAGTAAGAAAAATACTGACAAACAAGGCAAATGTACCCTATGTGTCGTAAAAAATACAGTTTTAAAAATGAAAAACTGTGAAACATCTTTACTAAGGAGGCATTTGCAAGCTAAACACACTAGTCTACGAAAACATTTTTGGTAGATCCAGCCCACCTAATTCCGAGGCAGAAGCCTCTTCCAGTTCGAATAGGCGTAGCACAATTACAAATTGGCTTGAGAAGGTAAAAAATTAATAATAATTAGATTTGAGCTAAAACCAAATAGTAAATATTTGTACAGGGTGGGCATTTTATTAGGGGCGTATGCATACCTCTTCCTCAGAAACTACAGGGTGTAGAAAAAAATAATTATATAAAAGATTCTTGGCAATCAAAAAAAAAAAAAAATTACCTATTAGAATTTTATTTATACAGGGTGTCCGAAAAGTGCTGCACCAGAATCCTTCATTTATTTTTTTTCAACTTCATCCCTTTTTGAAAAATCTTTAAAAAAACACATAAAGGAATCATGCTAGAAAAAAAAACAAATGCCTAATTTGGATTCCTTGGTCACGAAAACCCCTTAAGAAGTTATTTTTTTCAAAATTCGGATCAGTTCATTTTAATTGAACAAAAATGATCAATTTTAATCTGGATCATAAAAACTCGAGTTTGTTATCGTTTTATATGATTTCGGGATCAAGGATCACGAATCTTTCATTTGTTTTTCTCTAACTTTATCCCTTCTCGAAAATCTTTAAAAAACAGATTAAGAATGATATGCTAGAAAAAAATGCTTAATTTGGATTCCTTGATCCCCAAAAACACCTTGAAAAGTTATTTTTTTCAAAATCCGGATCAGTTCATTTTAAGCCACACTTATAGTTTTATAATGTTTATTATTATTATTATAGGTTTCTTGATTTTAAAAGTTATTCTATATTAAAAAGGTTTAATAAATTATTAATAAATACCGAGATAGGCGAGATATCAAAATATTAAATAAAAGGCGGCTCTTGAACGGAAAAAATTACAACTTTCTAATAACAATTCTAAAAGTTTTTTAAATATAAGAACTACTGTCGACTTCTACTTTAGAACCGCTTTTTTATTATATAACATAATTTTTGTTTGATGATATAATTGTGTAATGATGTCTCATTTAAAATTCTGATTTTGAAGTCGGTGCAGCAGTTTTTGGACACCCTGCATCAATAAAACTCATCAGAGTATATTTACAAAAATCTATATTGACTTTAGGACATTCTATTCAAAATTGTGGGACATGCTATAAATTTTTACACAGGGCATTTCAAAAAAATTACTTACTTTTTCATTTAAAAGTGGGATATTATAACGTAAACATTCTTGCACCTTGCGCTGCATTTTACTAACTCCAGTTTTGTTTATTTTGCGGACCACTAGTTGTTCAGAAAACTTCCAACAAGACAAATTTTAAAAACTACTTGTGGAATAATAGCACAGAAGTATCTCCCTTTCAACTTTTTTGAAGATGCTATAAGTGGAAAAATGTACAAATTCCTAAATCCAAAGGCAACTCTACCTGGTCGGAATCAAATGAAATCTTTGACATTAAAAACATTTGCAGCAGCGCAGCAAACAATTAAGTCATTTTTGAAAACATGCAATTCAAAAATCTCGTTCACAATCGATGGATGGTCTTCTTTTAATATGAAAGGGAACTATGGTATTACCGCCCATTTTATCGATAAAAATTGGAAACTTCATTGTACCCTTCTAGATTTTGTGCCAGCATACGGGCAACATACTGGTAATGCAATTGCAAAGCTATTTTTCGAAGTATTACAATTCTACGATGTTACAAAATGCGTACAAGATATTACTACCGACAATACAAATAGTAAAGAAAATCCTTGATTCTGAGGTTGAAGAAACCGCCAACATTTTGATAGATATATCAGATGATGATGATGATGTCTGCCAAGTTCCGCCCTCTTCTGTAAGAAAAATCCATTTCCTTGCTAAAAAATTAAAAAACTCTGAACATTAACGTGAAGATTTTGACAAATTTTGCACCACTTTAAACCTGAAATTTACTATGTCATAACAAGGTGAAACTCCACGTTCGACATGTTGAGATGGAGTCTTAATATGAGAAACGCACTTAACATCCTTTGTGATAATGTAGAAAATTTAAAAACTTTAAAGCCAACCGACACAGAATGGTCGTTAATTGAACGAATTTGCCAGTACCTTAATGTTTTTAAGAGTATTTCCATAATTTTAGAAGGTGAATCATATGCTACTTTACCCATGGTAATAATCGGCATTAATATGTTGCTGGATAGACTAGAATCGTGGGCTATGGAACTTGACAATAAACCTGATCGAGATGAAATCGATGAAAGATTATAAATAGTATTCAAGCGGCAAGGGACAAAATCATTAAATATTACGAACGAACTAACTGGATGTACTGTGTTGTCCTGATTTTAGACCCCCGACATAAAGTGGAAACATTCTCCAATACAAGTTGGGGAAAAGAGTTGCAGATAGAAGCAATTAAACATTTTAAAGATATTTTTAAAGCACAATGTTTTAGGGCTGACTCTCTGCAAATTTCTGAACCATCACTTCAAGTAGCAGCATCTTCAAACCCTAGTAAAAATAGTAGTGTCGAAAAGTTTAAAATAGATCTACTAAGTTTGTTTAATAGAAAACCTGCCCATAATGCAGACGACGATATGGCCTGGCGTTACGAAATCGACAAATATATTTCTGAACCAAGAGCTGACAGTACTGAAGATATTTTAGAATGGTGGAAGAGACACGAATGCATTTTTCCAAACCTTGCCGCAATGGCCAAAGACTTTTTGGCAACGCCAGCTTCTTCAGCTCCAGTTGAAAGGCAGTTTTCTAGAGCTGCCTTAACTTTTACCAAAACAAGAAATCGATTAGGCGATAATTCCGTTAGAAGCCTTATGTGTCTCTAATCATGGATGGCAAATGAGGATATTAAAGATTTATTTTAGATATTCATTTTCATGTTTGTTGTTTTTCTATTGTTTTATTGTCAGAATTCAGAATATTTCGTATTTTTATTTCATATTATTTCATTTATTATTAAACTGAGTTTGTTAGAGTTTTTGTTTTTAGATGTTTTTTAAATAAAAGATTAAATCTATATACATAAATTTTTATTGTTATTCCGTTTTGGCAGTTAATCAGATTAATATCAAAAAAGTACTATTTTTTCAAGTAAAATCAAGTAGTTAGCTTGAAAAACTTGATTTTCAAGTTACTTGATGTGTAACTACTTGACTTGACTTGAATTTCAAAAACAAATACTTGACTTGATCTTGACTTGATATCAAGTCAAGTCAAGTCAAGTAACTTGAAAATCAAGTCAAGTCGTGAATCTCTACTGCTAACCACAAAATACAAAAGAAAACCGCTAACTAAATGCTATAAAGGACCATTGTTGCTTGCTTGAATGAGGGTTACTCAATTCGTCCCCTGGTATGGCATTATTGTTGTTGATCCACGAACGATGAAATGACATTTTGATGTCACGTACCGCACATAATCATAGGTGGAAAGAGCGCTCTTTTAGGTGAACTACGCGAACTAGTTCGCTGAGGATTCCACTCTTATGTTTAAGAAAATATGATATAAACATTGTTTTTTTCTTAGGTTTATTTGTTTAAAACAAAATTTAAAAACAAAAAAACATGTTTAAAACAAGAAACAAACGTTTAAAACAAAAAAACATGTGTTTTGTATAAAATTAAAAAATACATGTTTTTTTTTTCAACCCTGTCATGCCATCCACGCTGAACATGCCCATCTCTCTCTAACGAAAAATGACTGTTAAACGGGCCGGAACTAATACCACTATGGATCAATTTATATATTTTTTCTATTTAAGATTCATTCGTGATACAGTTTATTAAATGGACCACAAATTTAGCGCTGTTCCAAAAAAGATCGAATTAGCTTTACTAAAAGTTAGAGGTTCTTAATGCTTAAAAATATTATTTTTGCAGGAGACTGTACACAAAACACATGAGGTCTGTTCGTTATTTAGGAATATTTTACACTATTTTCCTCTTTTTGGACCCACCTAGTCCTAAAATACACTTTCCATAAGGGCGATGACGTAAAAAAAGAATAAAATAGTGTTCACTATTTCTTAATAACAAACAGACCTTCTTCTTCCTGGGAGCCATCTTTCACTACCGGAGGCAGCACAGCCAGCCTCTTGGGCTTTTTGTACCTAATCTCCCATTGTCTTTTATACCAAACCTTCCATTAGTCTTGTTCCTTCTACAAGTCTGTATAATCCCGAGACTGGTTGTTTGATATATTCCTGTGGGCTCATTTTCGGTTGCCCAAATAATGCCTGTCTTTTGTGATTTAACGCTTCACATTTACACAGTATGTGGTAGACTGTTTCTTTCCCCTCGTCGCACATTCTGCAACTTGGGTCTCTTATTGTATGAGCCTATCTTGTGTAGGTGTCCTCTTAGGTTATCGTGCCCTGTTAGCAACCCTACTGTTATACAATAAGACCTAGTAAACTTTCAAAAATTATTATCTTTTTAACAAAACACACAGTCCGAGTAACTTTTCTTATCTGACTATGCACGTTGAAGTTTTTTGCTTTCCACACATGGTATTTTAACCCAGATTACCCGGTTTTAATTAATTTGCTCGTACGCTTCGCATACTGATGATAATATAATCGGCGGAAACCGATCCGCAAACATAGAAAAAGGAAATGCCACCGAGCCCGTGCTATGCCATTGTACATGTTTTCGTGATAATTTTATATAAACTAGACCTCTTTGTTAAACTAGTTGTAAACAAGCTAAATATTTGAACAAAAAGTGGTTTTTAGTAGTTATACACAATTTATCTATGCAGTATGTCCACAGTATACTTTTTGCACGATTTTACAAAAAACTACATACATATTTCGTAAAATCGTATCGAAATAATAACTTTTTAATCGTTAGTTTGATGTCCAAAAGACAGTCTTCTATGTGTGCGTAAAAGAAAAATACATTAAAAATGTTCTGAACTTCAAATCATTTATTATATGCATTAATAATATAATATTTTATATCAGAGAATTTTACATTGATCGTTCTTTATTATCTAAAGAAGATAATACTTGCATCCAGGAAATACTAGTGGAAGAAACGGGGGTGGCACTAACGGCAGCCTTCCCCAAAATTGTTCTTGCTATCAACCGTTTGTTTTCGATCAAATTTTCTACATAACCTTCTGCCACGGAAGTTGAATGCCAACCTCCTTGTCTTTTCAGCATCGATATATTATGTTGGCTCCTGAATCCGCTAGGAAGGTCGCAGAATACCGTCTAAGCAGTGCTCAGTCCAAGGAATTCGGCAATAATAGTATTTATACCCACTGGTCCTGTAGAGCGTTTAACATTTCTATACGCGATGAAAAAGCGACTGTGATCGATACTAGATGGACGTAGGCTTGCCTATTTACGAAACATGTCCAATGTCCTTCTATATTGTAAATATTCTCGAAACATTGGTTTTTTATTTAAAATGGTGATTTTAATAAACGACGTTGTATCTTCAGTGTCTTTTATCTGTAAATAAGTTAACTCTTCTCTCCTACAAGCTCCATTCCATCGATTAACACTACTTTATTTATTAAATAATTTTCGTCGCTAATTTTTTTTCAGGAATTTTTTAACTTGTCTTTGGACAGTATTTGGGACTTTTTCGGTTTATAACCACTTGACTTTCTCTTGAGGAATGCAATAATATTAGTATATTTACTGATGTCCAAATTTTTATTGAGATAAATATTTGTAGGGCGTATCATTGAATAAATACTCCATAAAGTAACGGGCACATTTTAAAGATAGCTGGGACAAGTACGCCAAAATAAAACTTTCTCTAATATTCACTACCTTTTTTCGGCATACCAAACATATTTTTTTTTGTACGTTTTCTGTTACAATTTCTTCGATTTCTGACGAATTAGCAAGTTACCTCCACTCCGATTTTGACCAAATTTGGTATACGGCATTTTTTTGGGGCGCTGATCACGAATCTGAAAACAATTTTTTTCGGCAACGTTTCGTTTTCGAGATATTCATCATCAAAGTTGAAAAGCAAACTAACCTCATTTTCACCATGCTCCCCCTTCTTTTTGCACACAATTTATCATTTTTTCACTAAATTGGCACACAATATTTCATAAGCACCTTTTAAAAATTTGTTTTTTATTTTTTTTTACCTTTTTTTCATTAAATTACAAAGTTTTAATGTCAAAGGCCGCGGCCATATTTACTGATAAAATCCCTCGTGTATACATTTTGCGGCGTTTGAAAGTGGAGGTTTGCAATTAAATTGGAAAAAAAATGTGTAAAATTAATAAAAAAACAAGTTTTTAAAATATCGTATGCCATTTTAGTGTATAAATGAAGAATTCTGTGCAAAAAGAAGGAGGTAAATGAGGTTTGTTTGATTTTTAACTTTGATGATAAATATCTCGAAAACAAAACCTTGCCAAAAAAATTGTTATCAGATTCGTGATCAGCGTCCCAAAAAACCTCGTTTACCAAATTTGGTCAAAATCGGAGTGGAGGCAACTTTCGAGACAATTACCCAGCTTCTGCTTCATTTTCTGTATCAGAATTTTCAGATTCGTAAGAATTATTAAAACTTGTTAGTGAATACGACTGTCGTATTTTAGTATAAACCCGAAAAAACATCTAAGTATCATCAGAAATTTGAAAACGAATCAGTGACTGATTGCCAAGACAAGGTCGGCGACCTTCGCCACGCCTACTTGGGCACGTCGACCATTAGGTATGTGTACACAACAGGTGGGAAATCGATATTAAAAATTGCCGACAGATAAAGTAACGGAAATAATATGGAATCCCTTTTAAATAGACTGACTAAAGTTAGAGCGTGTAGACAGGAAATCATGACATTTGTTTTTTCTAAATAAACAACAAAATTTGTGCGATCGAAAAAAATTTCGATCGCACAAATATTTTTCTCATTACTCTCAGGTCGAATAATACCAGGAAACAATTTTACAGTCAACGGGGAATGTTTTTGAAAACCTGGGCTGGGGAAAAATATAAGGAAAGAGAATGTCAAAATAGGGATCACATGTTCTTGTTGCATTTAAAGGTAACTCATAAGTTTGTCACTGTTTTGAAAGAGATAGAGAAAAGGAATGTCAAAAAATTTGCTTACAGGATCGGGCCTCTGGTTTCTCATTGTTTTCGACCTAAAAAACATGGAAAACACCCGTATAGCCCAAAAAAAATTCCTTATATTTTTTTCTAACCCCGTTTGGCTATTTTGTGGAATCCTAGCCCAAACGAAATACAGCTTGCGGTTTTTCCGCATTTCGCTTTCTGTGTATTTGCACAGCTGAGACAATTTGCCTGTAGCAATACGGGCAAATTGGCAAAACCTCATATACTTTCAACTCTTCCCAAATCGCTTATCCCTCATCCTAGTTAGGAAAACAACAAAAAAAAAATGCGAAAATTCGGGAATACTTTATAAGCCGAGGGAATGATAAAAAATATCTGTTTTAAAGGTAAGCCCTTTTGGAGCAAACCGTTGAAAAAGCAATTCAATTTGTAGGAAATTTTAACAATTTTGAAATGGACTTTTTAATTTTATCACTGAACTTGCGTATTGTCAATTAATTATATTATATTATTTAATTTGTCATACAATGTCATAATTCCTTTGTTTTATTTTCATCCATGGCCTACATGCCCTGCTACTACCAATACCTACTGACTACTGACAGACCTGTCTGAATAGGTATCACTGACGTAATACCTATTAGTGTCCGACCGAAAGTTCGGTTTCGGCCGAGTTTCGGCGGCAGTTTCGGTTTCGGCCAAAATTGACCGAAACTTTTGCCGAAACCGAAACTGATTTTGGAAGTCCGTGGAAATAAAAGTGTAATAGTAATTTTAGTAATTGTTATTTTTATATAAGAGGTACCTAAAAAATAAAATTAAAATAAATGATTACAACAAAATTAATATACTGTGTTTCCATTTCATGTCCTAATTAATGCAGAATAATTGTTAAAATGCACCAAATTTCAGTATTTTAAGGAATTTTATACTTGACCAAGTGGGTTTCGGTTTCGGCCGAAACTGAAGCCATGGCCGAATATTCGGTTTCGGCCGGAAAACCAGTTTCGGTCGGACTCTAATAACTATAGATGAAAACGGAACTGATACAATACTGAGACTGACGTGTGAATAAACCTTTGGACAGTGAGTGTCAGCAATATTTTGGCTGATGTTTTGGCTTTTAAATATAAAATTCGATTACTTATGAAAATTTATATAATTAATAACGTACCTCTATGTGGAACGATAACGAAGTTATGATAGGGGGAAATAAGTATAAATAACACACTACCAAATGTAAAATGTATTTTAAAGCATAAAATATGTATTTCATATCGAACGACAAAACTCAAACAACCTAGAACATATCTATATGGTTCTTTAAAAAAAAATCTAAAGTAAAAGTTCAGGCATTTAAAGATAATATTTATTTATAGATTTACGATTAGAATAGTATTTTTTAAAGTGTGACATACTTAACATTAACAAGAATTCTCTTATGCATAATGACATCATCATTCCTCTTCATATCTTAGAATATTGTTAGGTTCATATTATATTATATTCCAAGAAAGTCGATAGGTGGATGACTGAGATAGCAGTAAAAACATTGCACATATTTTGTTATGCTGACCAAAAAAGATTACTGCACTTTTAATTTAGTTCAGATGATATAATAATGAGTCAACTTTTCTTTTAATGATACGCATAGTTTAGGATTCGGTTCAAAAATGTTGTCTTATAAAGGCAAAATTTACATTTAGGTAGTAGTCCACTTAAGAACGCGAAAAAACACATTTAAAAAAAAAAAATGGACGGAGCATCAAAATGAAGCCACTGAAAAAAAGTTGTCCCAGATAATCTTGGGATCGGCAAATCTCAAAAAAAAAAAAACTTTTTTTAAAAAGAAAGGTCTCTTACTAGCCAATTTACCGCATTTACATCATGGATACCGAGGCAGATGCAGGTTTTAACCCCTGCTAAAAGCAAAAAGCCCCGTGGGAAAAAACCCCCCATCCAACCCCTCAGGTTAACACTGAGTCTCCCGGGCGTGTTGCCCCTAAGACCTTGTCCCAAACTGGAGCCCTCCGTGACTTCAGATTGACTAAGAACAAGACAAACTCAAATTCTGCTGCAGGCAGCTCCCCCGCAGGCAGCTCTTCTGCTCCTACAGCCACCACAGCACCTGGGCCCCCCCAAGGTACTTTTTTTCCCCCCCAGTAGTGATCCATGACCATGACAAATGGTCTGCCATCAAAAAAGGCATTCAAAACCGGGGAATGTAAATTTTACAAAAGCCACCTTAACTAAGCAAGGAATTCTTTTTGTCCTGTTACCTCCGATGATTCCCCAGAAAAACGACAGCTTTTCTTGAGCAAAACCCCAAAAAAAATACCTTTTTTCTCCAAAAGGAGAGGGCCCCAAAACCTCTAAAGTAGTTTTTAGGGGGTCCCCGTCTCATGCACAATGGAGGAAATCTCCGAAGATTTTCCCAGAGTTGGGTTTTTTCACCCGGGGGTAACTCGCATGATGTCGGGCCATCCAAAAAGGCCCCCATCCCGATGGTAAAAGCACGATTCCCGAAAACAGAAGAAACCTTTTTTTCAATCAAACGGCTGCAATACATCAGCGTTAAGGTGGAACCTCTTAAAAAAAAACCTGAGGTTCCACAGTGCCACAAATGCCAGGGATTCTGGCACACTAAAAACTTCTGTCGGGGACAGGCCCGCTGCGAAAAATGCGGTGCCGAGCACCTCTCAAATGAGTAAAAAGAAACAGAAAGATACCCCGGCGACGTGCGCCAACTGCAATCAGCCTCATGCTGCAAACTACAGGGGATGTCCAAAATTCCCCAGACTCCCCAAAACACTGCTCAACCCAAAATCCCCCCCGGGAAAGAGCGCATCCTACGCTGGGGAAGGTTCCCCCCCAAAAAACTTTTTTCCCAAGTTTCTGCTTCACAAGGTCATTTTAAAAGGCCCCATGGACCGACAGGCTGCCTTCGGGAAATTTGACGCCCCCAATGCTCAGTAAACTCCTCCCCCTTTTTTTTTTCCCATCCCTTTTTTTTGGAGTCCTTTTTATGGACAACAATCCAAAGGGCCCCACAAAAGACCAAAAATTCCCCAAATTTTTTGGCTAAGTACCCCTTGGGGGGTACCCGGTACCTACAGGAAGGACCCGGGCCACCCACCCCTGGCCTCTCGGCCTAGGGGCCCTTAAAAATCCGATTTCTGGATTGTCCCGAGTCACTGGGGCAAGGACCCCAGCTTCTCAGTCACTTCTTAAACCCCACTCCGCTGGGGCCGATTTCAGGCTAAGCCAAAAACTTCAAAACCCCAAACCCTTTTTAGCCAACATGGCAAGCACGTAGGGGACTTGCTCAGCCAAAAGGAGAGCGAGGGGGATTGGCAAGCCTAGGGGAGTTCGGAGGGGGTTAAAACCCTTTTGGGATCCTTCCAGGTGGGGGGCCCCTTTCTACTACTACCGCATTTAATCATGAAATCTAAAAAAAAAAAGGCTGACGATTAAAAAAAATCAGCCGATTTTTTTCACTACTTTAGCCGCGTAAAAAATCGATATTTTTGCCAAATTGTAGTAAATTTGTTTACAAAACATCGCAATAAACAAAACGCGACAAGGTTTTTTAAAATCGATTCAGTAGTTCCGGAGATTACCTGTCAGCAGTTAAAAGACTTACAATAGTATTTACCCGTTATAGTTTTGTCCTTCTCAAGGTAATTAGTGAGAAAAATGCTTTAGCTGCTGAAAAGCCAGCTCAGTCCAGTGATTGGACTTTTTGTTAAAACGTTCTAAACACTGCCTATAAATTTTTATCTGAATTCGTGTTTCATCAGCCGTTAGCAATCGACACCCACCTTACTTGGTGTTTTTTCACATTTCGTGCAAGATATATTCAACAAGTTCTTTTGAAATGCCTATAGCTGCGGCAATTTCACGTACCCCGACCCGTAGGGCGTCTAATATACCATATTCTTTGGAATAATTTCTAAAGTTGCTGCACATTTTGGCTGGAAAAGAATCTCCATAAACTGTTGGGCACCTCGCATGAATTTCTGTCGGTGTTATTCTCTCTTTTATAAAGAATTATATAACACTATTTCAGTTTTTTCCATTGCAAAGATATGAATAACACTTGTGTTTTAAAAAACTGTGTTCATCTGCGTCTTTGACACGGGCCTCTAAAAAAACTATAATAGTGACTGCCATAAGCGCCTATGTAATAAAATAAAATGTAATAATAATAACACCTCAAACTCGCTACATACTGTGTCATTTGTCAACTGTCATTGAGTTGACTTAGTCGATTTAGTTTTGTAAATAGCGTTGTGATGTGTTTTTATCCTATTGCCGGTTTATATTTTTGAAAATTAATAGTTTTTGACTATCTTGGGAGATATTTTGTGTATTTGTGCAGTCTCGCCAATCTAAATTTTTTATGCCAAAATCGTAGGTAGTTTTTTTTTAATATGTGGTTTTTGAGCGTATAGTAAGTAGATGAATTAACCAAATATTAACAAAAGTTTTCTTTAAAATTTTTTTGGTCTAACCTCAAATCATCCTCTGACATAATTGGTCAATATGAAGGGTAGAGAAATAAGGGGCACTATCTCTTATGGCTGTTTGGGTCAAAAAGTACCCTTAAAATAGCATTAAATAAAGAGGCGCTGGTGTAGCAGGGGGTATGGTGTGAACCAATGACCTTGACCGCAATATATAAAGTGAAGTTTGAAAACACAACGCCATCTTAATTTAGCGCAATTTGGGGGCCATTTTTGTAACCCAGAGATGGTGATCCTGGTCTTTACAATCCATAATGTTTAGCAAAAACTTGGCAAAATTATCGCGTAGCTTTATTTTTATTTTTTTCAGTACTTTAACATGCCTAATAGTCCGGAAGGCGACCACAAAAAAGCAAGCCAATAAGAGATACGCATGAAATATATTTTTTTATATTACTATAAACTATAGTCAATTTAAAGCCGCACTTCTGTCTTAGCTCAACGGGTTCAAATTGCATTTTTTACCTAAAAAAAATCGTGAAAAATGGGTTTATTCAATATAACTCGAAAACTATTGATTTAAGGAAAAAAAGTATATAATCAAAATTAATGGTCTAATAAAACTACGTCATTTTTTTATATAATTTTTTGTGGTCCTTTTAGTTTTTGAGATATTAACGATTTAAATTTAAAATAAAAACGCAAATATCTCAAAAACTAAATGAGTTACGAAAAAATCAATTTAACAAAAAATGTGACTTTTTAATAAGCTCTATAAAAAAGGTTATACCGAGTAGTGCGTCGCCGAGCGGAACATAGGAAATGTAATTTTTAAGATGGTTAATTATTGGCTCCCCTGTATATTTTACAGAAAAAATGTAAGAAAACTTTTTAAAGAGACCAATCTGACAAACCTTCTTGCCAAGTTTAAAAAAAAATAATAGCGAATCTTGAATTATTCAATTAACTGTAATTGCAAAATTACCAACTTCTCAGTTCAGGTAAAACCAAACAGATACCAGCCACCAGCAAACAATTTGTTATAAGGCTTTGTACCAAATCTGTCTTTCAGCCGAATACAAGGAATATTTTTTTTCCGTTTTATCAATTTCACAACCATTACATTTAAATCAAAAGACACGTTAACATGATTTTTTTTCAAACCTTTTATTTAATGTGACAATTAAGTTTAACTAATAACAATTATTACTATCGATCAATAAAAAAATAATTTTATCATACTAGAATTAAATTAAACCAATAGCAGTATCTGAAATATTTTCAATTTATTTTCCCCTATCTGGTCCATTTTAACCATTAAACGTATTGTCAGTAAATTCGAGTCCAAAGTCATCGCAATAAATAATTGTACATGTTTAGCTCAGAAGATCGAAAATAGATCCGAAAAAGAGAGAATTGAACTCTTAACATTTTACTAGGTGTGGAAAAATAAAATGAAATAAAATAAAATAACTTTTTAAAAATAATAGAGAATTACATAAAAACATTAATTAATCAAATGTTCAAATAACCCCCCATTAACAGCTAAACAATGTCCCAACCGATCATAAAATTCATTTCTAACGTTGCTAAGTTGATATTGCGAAATTTTATTACATTCTAACGAAATAGCTGGTGTATAGGTAATGTAGCTGGCTTTAGGTTTTCAAATTTTACACTTTTATAAATGAAACTTTTCAAGTGACCCCACAGAAAGAAGTCATTCGGTGAAAGTTCAGGTGACCTGGCTGGTCAAAGTATCCGGTACCGTGGACCAATAATATGGCCGTTAAAAGCATTGTCCAGGTACTCTCGAACCATAAAGGCATTATGGGGGGGCAACCATCCATTTGGTACCATTCCCGAACAACTTCTTCCAAGGCGGGTCCAATGTGATTTTGAAATAAGTCCAAATAGGTTTCTGCTGTCAGGTTATTGTCCATAAAAAAGGGTCCAATGATATGGTGTCCGATAATTCCCACGAATACATTTGTTTTTGGGGATATGAACAAGTCCGTGTCCGAGTATGAACAAAGCGATGTTCATTTTCTTGGCTCCAGTACCGGCAATTCTGAACATGTTGAGGGTATGTGTGTATCGGTAAAACAAATATTTCTTAAAAAATTCCTATCGTTATTAGCTCTTTCCATCATTTCAAAACAAAATGCCATTCTGCGCTCTTCATCTCCTTCCTGTAGCTCTTGATGTTTTTCGAATTTAATATTTGTGTTTTTTCAAAGTGCGCAATACCGTTATA
>JAHBCN010001012.1:100000-136785 GCA_019359885.1 Listronotus oregonensis
GAAACAATAAAGATTGTGGGAGAGGTAACATATTTGGATGTCATCCTAGACTCTAAACTTACCTGGAACCAACATCTCAAAAAATAAGAAAGAAAGTGGAGATGACTCTTATGGTAATCAGACGCGCACATGGAAAAACATGGGGCCTTAAACAAAACATGGTTTATTGGTTATACACCATGGTGGTAAGACCTATAATAACATACGCATCACTGGTATGGTGGACAAAGATGCGGCTAAGAACGGCTGTTACAGAACTGGCCAAGGTACAAAGACTTGCTTGCTTAGCTAAAACAGAGGCAATCAAAACAACCCCAACAACAGCCATGAAGTGTCTCATGGACCTTCCACCACTTATCCTTATAGTGATGGGAGAGGCAAGAATGGGCTACTTCCGGATGCAACAAAAACCAACTGGTGTCTACGCTAGTTTGGTACATAACGACATAAGACGTCAGGTTGGTGACAACATCCTGGACGTGAGAACAGACCAGATGATTCCCCAGTACTCATTTAACAAAAACTTCGAGGTAAAAATTCCAGATTGAAGTGAGTGGCAACAAGCCGATTTCCCCAGCACTGTTGGAAAAATCATCTGGTATACAGAGGATCCAAACAGTAAAGTGTACAGTGAAATAAGGAATTCTCAATTCCACTAGGAACACACAGCTCTGTATTTCAAACGGAAATATGTGCTTTACTGCACTGTGCGAAAAGAAAATAACAGGAGTGCTTATAAAAACAAGCGGATCTGCATAATAATAGACAGCCAGGCGTCACCAAGGGCACTAGTAAATTCCAAAGTAACGTCCAACCCAAAGATGAACATGTGGTTGTATAAAATGGTATTAAGACCCATGATAACCTATGGTTCAGTTGCCTGGGGGGCAAGGGTCTCACAGACCGTAGCAATCAGACAACTTCAAAGTGTGCAAAGGCTAGCATGCGTATGCATCACGGGAGCTATGAGAACAACTCCAACCGCAGCCCTAGAAGTGCTGCTAAACCTGCCGCCACTCTACATCTACATACAGGGGCAAGTAAAGGCGGTACTCTATAGGCTCAAAGGAGGCCAAAGTCCAATTATAGAACACCGAAGGACTCCAAGATGGGAAATAGAGGAGGACCAAGGGTCAGCTCATTGTTTGAGATGCCCTCAGACAGGATAACCCCTCGTTTCATCTTCAATAGACACTTTCGTATTGTCATACCAGATAGGGAGGACTGGAAGGGAGGCCCTCCAATCAAAGCCGATCATATCTGGTATACAGATGGCTCCAAGACCAACAAGGGTGTAGGAGCTGGCATCTATGGAGATAAGCCTAGAGAAAAGGTAATCTTAAGTCTCGGTCGGCACGCCACGGTTTTCCAAGCGGAAATCGCAGCAATAGTGCATTGCGCCGTGAGGATTAAAGAAAAAGGGAGTAAAGGAAAAATATCGTCATTTACTCAGATAGCCAAGCGGCCCTGAAGGCCATCAGTTCCCCAAAAGTTAATTCCAAACTAGTCGGGGACTGTATACAGGCCCTGGAAAAAGTCGGCTTGGCAAACAACCTTACGGTAGCCTGGGTACCAGGCCACGAGGGCCATCCAGGCAACGAAGAGGCCGACGACCTAGCCAAAGAGGATCAGCCGCGGAAATGATAGGCCCGGAGCCATTCTGCGGTATCTCGGCAGGTCTCTTCAAAGCATCTATTAAGAGTTGGGTAGACAGACAGTTTCAAAGCTGGTGGGTACAAACACCGGGACAACGACAGGCAAAGCAGTTTATTAAGACCCGCTCGGCCAAGTTTACATCGGACCTACTGAGCCACAGCCGTAAGGTCGTAAGGATAACGGTAGGTCAACTAACAGGACATTGTAAACTCAACAAGCACCTGGAAAGAATAAACCTGGTGGAGGATAGCCTGTGTAGGTTCTGCCAGGAGGCTGAAGAAACAGCCTTACATGTGTGGTGCCATTGCGAAGCACTATGCAGGCTTAGGTTTACTAGGCTTGGGGAGGAGAAGCCAAAACCGGCAAGTTATATGGAGTGGCCAGTGTCGAGACTCTGGAGTCTAGTTAAGAAGACGGGCTTGGACAAGGTACTCTAAAGAACGATAGGAGAAACCACAATAAATCTGGTAAGGTTGCAGTGGTGGAGGTCATTTTTCGCCATCTCCGCTCAAATAATCTAATCTAATGTAACGTCCATGTTGACATATTAATGCCAAAAAGAAACTCCTGGGAGAACGCAGCAGTAACTCTCCTGTAGGTACCAGGACATTCGGGAATAGAAGGCAACGAAAAAGCGGATGAGCTAGCGAGACAGGGATCATCCACACCATACTGGACCAAAACCACAGCATGAGGGAAAACCAGGGAATGGATCCGAAACAAACACGAGGAACACTGGGGGAGCCTCAGTAGAAAAAGACATGGAAAAGGCTTCATAAGGGACCATTTAAAAGAACTAAGAAAGAACTACTTAGAAGAGACTTCGCATAACAGTAGGGCTGCTAACTGGACACGATAACCTAAGAGGACACCTACACAAGATAGGCTCATATAATGGGGACCCAAGTTGCAGATTGTGCGACGAGGAGGCCTACCATATCCTGTGCGAATGTGAAGCGTTGAATTACAAAGGACAGGGGTTACGCTATTAGAAGAAACAGTACTAATGGGAGGATTGGTATCAAAGATAATGGAAGATTAGGCACAAAAAACCCAAGAGGCTACGCTGTCTCCGGTAGTAAATCAAGACGGCTCCCAGGGAAAAAAAGAAGAAAGATTGCCAGTTTGAAATTGATCCCAGACACCTTCTACTTTCCCTCCGCCGCTGTTCCTTAACCCTTTTTAGTAGTTTAAAAATTAATTAAAACATCGTTGTTCTCATAGTAAGCGCCATGTCACTTAAGTAAATGTATTGATTGAAACTGTCACGCGTCATGTTTAATGTCATGTCAATTAGGAACGAGAATAAAAATATGTCCCTCGCTCTTAACAGGTCGGCTTTTTATAAAAATAAATATTGCGTCATTGGTAAATAGCTTTACTTAACTTTTATTAATATTGTTTAATATCACTTTGCGTTGGCGTTTTGAAGTTGTTTTCATAACGGTCTGTTTACTATAATTCTGAAATTTTGGGTTTATTTTGATTCAGATGTTGGCTGTTCGTCGGCTAATTACTTCCCATAAGTCTAAAAATAAATGTTTTATTATTGCTAATAGCGATGTTATTGAATAATATGCAGAAATATGTTTGTGAAGAATACGGATTTTATTGAAACTAAGATTTTTGTATCCATTATACAGAATGAATCAAATTTAAATATGTTATTTATAGTCCAACTATTATAGCAAAAAAAGGTCATTTTTGTAATTAATGTTAACAGATATCTGACTGCGCCATGACTTCCGGAATAACCTGTAGATTACTAAAATCAAAAATGCAACCAATTTTTTTCAGGTATTTTTTTAAACATTAATTATTAAAAAAAGGGCCTTAATTTGTTCTTTTTTAATTATAACAAAAAGTGCTGGCTATATCACTTTACTCCTAAAAAACCGTTTGTAGAGAATTTAAAAACCTATAAAATGGTTTTTGAAAAATCCCGATCCGACCATTTTTCACCGAGAAATACCGAAAAAACGCTTAAAACAGACCTTTTTTCAAAAATTCGTATCTCCGTTAATTTTCAATATTAGGAGCTGATTTTTTGGAAAATGATAGTCAAGTACATATACTTTGAGCTGCCGAAAGATGAAAATTGTCGCATTAATAGTTTTTTTTAATTGCACTATAAACAAATTAGGCCCTTATCTTGCAAGTGCCGTGAATATTAGACAAATGGTCCGATTTGAATTTTTAAAACGTCTTTTTTAAGTAAAGATTAGAAGCTACAAATTGTATATCTCACATTTTCATATAGTTTGGAGAACATTGTTAAAAGTGGTTGTAAACTTAACGCGTCAAGCGAAAATTCGCGACCGAGACGTACAGAGTCGACCGTGGAGCGACCCAGCAGCGAAGGAGAAGCGAGAGACGGGCTGCGTGCATCGAGGGCTAGGTTTACAAGCATTTTTAACAATGTTCTTTAAACTTATATGAAAATGTAAGATATACAATTTGTAGCTTTTAAACTCAACTCTAAAAAGCCGTTTTAAAATTCAAATAGAGCCATTTGCCTAATATTCACGGCACTTTCAAGATACAGGCATGATTTGTTTATAGTGCGATTGAATAAAAGCTATTAATGCGACAATTTTCATCTTTTGGCAGCTCAAAGTATATATTATTGACTATCATTTCCCTAAAAATCTGCCCCTAATATTGAAAATCAATGGAGATACGAATTTTTGAAAAAAGGTCTGCGTTTTTCCGGCTTTTCTCGGTGAAAAATGGTCGGATCGGGATTTTTCAAAAAACATTTTGTAGGTTTTTGAATTCTCTACAAACGGTCTTTTATAAGAAAAGTGATATAGCCAGTACTTTTTGTTATATTAAAAAAACAAAAAGGCCCTTTTTTAATAATCAATTATTGTTTAAAAAAATTACCTGAAAAAAAATTTGGTTGGATTTTTTATTTTTGTAATCTACAGGTTATTCCCGAAGTCATGGCGCTGTCGGATATCTGTTAACATTAATTACAACAAAAACCTATAATGATTGGACTATTAGAGTCAAAAAAATTTATATGTCAATATCTCAAAAACTATAAAATCTACAAGAAATTTTGTAGGACATTAATTATGTATTTTTACAAAACCCTTAATTTGGGTTATATAATCTTTTCGCCTAAATGCAATACTTTACGAATTATAATTAATAAATCGAATTTTCAGAATTTTTTTAAGGTATACCCCTGGAACTCGATTTTTTTATTATAACTCGTAAAGTATTGCATTTAGACGAAAAGATTATATAATCTAAATTAACGGTTTCGTAAAAATTCATAATTAATGTCCCACAAAATTGCTTGTAGCTTTTATAGTTTTTGAGATATTAACGTATAAAATTTTCTTTGGCCTAAATTTTAGGTAAGGAACAAGATATCGAGATACGGTTTTCGCGAGCTTGTTTATGCATTATTAAGCTACTTTTTTATGAAAAAAAATATACCAATGCATTTAATTTTTTTTAGAAAATTAACCATTTTTGTCGGAATATCGAAAAAAAAGCCATCTAGCGGCGACATGTGAAACTAACAAAACTTCAAATATTATAACGTTTATAGCCCAACAAAAGCTCTTGTCAACTAGCCTAAGCTTGTTAAAATTGGCTTAGCCGTTTTGAAGATACAGAGAGTTTTTTACAGAAACCTTTAAATACCCCCCACCACTTTTTTTAGATATACAAAAAATTGTTAAACAAAAAAGGTTCAAATTATCCTCGACTTTAAAGACCAGGTATTTTTTTGTTAGGTTAATATAGCAAAATTCACAGAAACATCACTTTTTTAAATTCAAGATTGGACACCCGGTACACAATTTGATTGTTAATATTTTGCTTAACAGATGATAAAAAATTCGGTTTTTTAATGGGGTAAAAGATATTTTTATTAACCATATATTCAATTAATTAATAAAGCCGTTTTACGAGTGAACTACCTCAAGGATTAAAGTAGTATTAAAGAAATTAAAACTTAGTAAAATAGATATTTTGCTGCCGATATGCCAATATACCGATGATATTAATATCGGTATCGGTCGATCCCTATTAAAAATTCATATGTAATCGTAAACCGCATCCGAGCCAACTTCGGCGCTACCAATATAATAAAATGCCCCCACCCTCGCCGTAACAATTTGTCATGGACTATAAACGTTCCGCCGTCACTGATTTTGAATGAGCTTAATTGTTCATTATTTTTTTCTAGATAATTGTAGGTTTAAAAATACACACATACACAAGAATGTCACATAATTATAAAAATTGCACATAACCCGCTTTGTATAGCTGTGAAAAATACATTATTGTCACGTAATTCAACCTGCTGATGACACAATTATCGCGCGTCCTGACTCATGGTACTAATTTCAAATTTTAATTTAAATTTACTTCTTTTTAATGGAACATTGTGGACCCAATCACCAATGGACATTTATCTCTGCAAATCTACCCAAATATCTATTGCATTAAAATTGCATTTGAAGAAATTAATCTATACTACTTATTATAAAAATTGCAACAGCTAGAAATAATGTATCAAACATTGCTGCACACACGAAAAGTTCGTTATAATGGGTATATATAACCACCGTGAGCAGTGCGTCTGGGCATGTTTCTGATTACATGATTAATGGCTTTTTGAACAGTTTGAAACTTGAATTTAATTCCTTAACTCTGCTAAAGTACGTGGTAAGTTAGGAAATCTACGGAGGCCCAATACTGTCCCATACATGTTCTATGGGGGACAGATCGGAAGAACGTGGAGGCGAAGGAAAAATATTAACATTATGTTGCTCTTGATAAGCCATAGTTACACAAGCGTTATGTGGTCGTGCATTATCCTGCTGAAGTAAAGCGTTACCAATACGCTGGACGTAAGGTAAGGCAGTTGGTTCTAACACTGTCTCTATGTAACGCACTGCGGTAATGGATACGGTGGCATGTTAACGTAATTAACAGAACACAGTACCAATACCAAACTGTTCTGGAGTCCGTGGTTTTGAGTCAAAATCAGGCCCATAACAAACCAAACAACAACAAAAAATTAAAAAGAGGCTAAATAAAAAAATCTACATTTTTTGCTCGGCTGCCTTCAAATTATCATCATTTGTATTGTTACTAAAATAAGATATGTACATCACTTCTGGTTAAATTTGATACATTATTTCTAGGTGTTGCAATTTTTATAAGTAGTATATTTTATGAACTTCTGTTTTTTGGGTTGTTAGGCCATCGTCGGTGATTTCTTGGTCCTGGCGTTTCGCCAGCACGAGTGGTTGGCATCTTCAGATGATATGCTTCTCCGTTGACTACTTTCGTAGCACTGTATTTAGGTTTGGGGTATGTTTACAAATAATTGAGTAAAATAAATAGTGGATAACAAATCTATAAACCAATGAAACAGCTAGGGTACATAAGCTTTAGCACTAAAAAAAAAAATCAAAACAGTGCGATTGTAAGAAAAAAATATTAATTTAATTTAAAAAATGGCGCTGTGTCACTGAGAAAGAAGTTTGACGTAATTAGAAGCAAATTTAGGAGTCTGCAAGAGCTATCTATTAACGACTTAATCTAGACAATGTTATGATATAATACACATAAAACATATTTTCATACCACTTGATTTTATTTATTACTTACACCTTGATTTGACATTCAATTTTAAATTGACGTTTCAGTTAGCATTGCTAAATATACAGGGTGTCCAGTATATACTTGTACAAAATTTTATCACATACTCCTGACATTAAACTGTTTAGATTTAGGCCAACTTAGTTATATCTAAAATTGCTTCGTTATAGAGTGTCAAATTTTTTAAAAATATTCAGTTATATAATTTTTTTTAAAACGTGCTAATTTTTTTTTAATGGTTTATGGTCAGACACTATAAAATGACATTTTAAGTTATAAAATTATCAGCTGTGAAAAAGTTTATTAAGTTTTTAAAGTTTATTAAGGTAACATCACACTCTTATATCTCTTTTAGTTTTCCAAATAATACACCGGTTCATTTTATATGGGACAACCTGTACAAAATACAATACCTAATTTCCCCTAAAATAAATGTGTTATTATCGAGCGAAGAGGTAAGAAGAAATAACTCATATGGGAGTCGAATTGAAAAAGTCTTCAGCTGTAAGCAGTAAATAGGTAGCGCTAGCATAGGCAAAGGGTATGATATGAAAATAGCAGTTGTTGACAAATTGAAGTTTGCCGAGTTAGGAAATTAAGTAAATATAACAAATATAAAATGAATAACTGCTACCAAAAAACCTGGAGGTTTGTAAATAGTGTGACTGTTTCCTTGTAAAATACTTTTTAAACAATTATATCATTAAGAAAATTCTCATTTTAAACAGCCCGAATCATAATTAAATAAAATAATTATTGAATATGCTCCTGTAAGATGTTATTCCACCTAAATTCTCCTTCAAATCACCCACATTTTACAACCTGGAACTTAAAATTCCTCTTATTATTGTTTAAAATTATAAAATTTCTATAAACCACAGCAAAAACTTCTAACATATATGAAAACTAAACCAAAACACAGGAAAACATAAAAACGCCTCGGACTGCCAGGTGGAAAATTTACCCTGTTGCTACTGTAGCGCCACCAATTTAACGCATTTTGCCGGACAGTTTTTTATGTTTTTTTTTTTAATTCAAAAGTCTTTTGAATAATTTCCCAAATTATGGTTAGTAAACGTTGTTCTGGTTAGAAAAACAAAATCTCTTTGCACCATTTGATTTAGGTATCACACTTTGTTAACCAGTGACACAATTTCACGCATCAGATCACTTTATCGATGACACACCAGACCTACTGTGACCTATTTTTACTTGTATACGCTACAGTAATATGCTATAAATGGTCTTGGGCTAAAGGGCTCATCTTAAATAAAAATACCATATACCAAAGAGTTTGAATTTAAACAAAAGAGATACGGCATGGGACACCTTATTTATTGGTTCTTTTTTAAACGCGTCTCACTTTTTTTTCAATACATTTCATAAAAAGGATTTTGTATTTATTTTTACTTACAAGATAGTTAATTTGGTAATTGTTATGAGAAATTTGCTATTTAAATTCAAAAATGGAACTAGGTAACAATAAGTATTTGAAATGCTTTTAAAACCAAAATTCAAATTCTGTCAAAGTCTAGCTTTACCATGTTTACATACTTATTCGTAAAACATTTTTAATTATTAAAATAAAAAAAACATTTTTTTTCTATATAATAAATAATTTGATGTTTATTATGGCCATTATTTTTACAGAAATGCCTGGAAGCACCTTTTTAAAATTTTTAAGACTTGTCTAAATAATATGTTTTCCGTGTTTATGAGGTTAATTTTTTGGGAAATAATTTTGTTTCTTAATTCTTAAATTTTTTTCCCTTCTTACGAAAATACTGCAGTTTTTACATTTTTCCATAAAAACATGCTTATTATTATAATATCGTGAATATTTGGTTATGGATATTTTACATGTTTTTTATACGGGAAAGTCACAATGTTTTCATTTCTCAATCAATTTTTGTTATATTAATTTTTTGTTGTATTTTGGGATGCCTTATGCATATAAAAAAGAATCAAGAAGCAAAGAAAACACTATTATATATTATAACAGGAAAACATTTTTGCATCTGAACACTTAGGGATCATATTCCAGAATATTAATTAAGGCTTCGGTGAACTTTAACTCCATTTTTAAACAGCTATATTAAAATATTTTTTTCACTTATTTGTTACACCATAATAAAACACATAGGGTCTGAAAAAATTAATTTTTCACTTACATTATCACAAAATAAAATAATTTCTTTATTTCCCATATATACTAATATACTAAAGTAATATGGTCGACTAACATAAAAAAAGTGAGAAAGAATACATACAGAAAGAGATGCTACAATACCGTTTTGTTTACGATTCCCTCCTTAAATAAGCAATGTTGTCAGATGTTTTCTAATGATTTGTTATTATTGCAGGTTGTTTTTTTTTTCATTTACCAAAAATGAAGTTTTTTTAATAGAAAAAACTAGCCAGAACTAACAAACAGCAACTTCCAAACTATTACCTAGTTAGTATTACCTGGTTAGTTGTCGTTAGGTTTTCCTCGTTAAATTGTAAATTTTCTTTATCATAAATGCGCCGTCGAACAAAATAAAATAAAAGTCTAATTTTTCGATTTTTTATAGGCAAAAATAGGGTGCACCTCACTTCCAAATAATTATCTTCGTTAATTTTTTTTGTAATTTGTGTATTATAATTTAATCATAATGCTTTTACAGCTAAATTTAAATCTTTTTTTTCATTCGATAACGTCGCAAAATCTTGCCTTTTATTTAACCTAAAACATAGTATTATTTCGACTTTTCATTTCATTTTTTCTACAAAAATACATTTTTTCAGATTTTTCCTTATTGAAATCTACTAAACAAAATGTGTTCTTTTTATCTGTAATATTTATTTTTTATAAACGACACCCGACCCATTAATTAAAATTGCTGCTTTAATATCAACAGCATTGCCTTCACACTGCCACAACGCACGTTTCCTAGGTCTTGGTCCATAGTTACAAGAAATATAATTAAGGGGCGTCCGGAAGCCGTCTGAAAGAAATTTTAAAAAGGGTCCGGCTTTTTGTTTTAAGAGAAATCCGATTATTTGGAAAATAATAAGTAATAAAGAGAAGTCGACGAACTGCTCCTAATTATTTTTATTGCCAGGTTAGCTCAGAAAGAGTGTAGAATTTATTGAACCTACCTAGTTATTTAAGTAGTTTATTCATTGTGCTGTGGTTTACTCAAGTTTGTAAATTTTTGGCAAACATCTTAAATAAATCACAAACAAATAGACTGTTTAAACAAATCAAAAAAATTAAAATATTTTTTTATTTTTGGTTAAAATAGTTTTTTTCTGGGTTTTCAGAATTAAAATCTTAATATTGCCCAAATGTCAGGATTTTGTTTGGCGTCGTTAATTTAAGTGATTGCGGCGCTATATAAAACTAACAATAAATACCCTCAGTAGAACAGGACATGAAAAAGCTTCATCCAAAAGAACGAAGGAAGAACTACTTAGACAAAGTAGGAAAAGACTTCGCATAACAGTAGGACTGCTAACAGGCACGATAACCTAAGAGGACACCTACACAAGATAGGCTCATATAATGGGCACCCAATTTCAAAAGTCGACGAAGGGGAGAAAAGCCTACCATCCTGTGCGAATGTGAATCATTGAATCACAAAAGACAGGCATTATTTGGGGAACCGGAAATGAGCCCACAGGAATATATCAACCAATCAGTCTTGGGTTATACAGATTTGTAGAAGGAACAAGTCTAATGGAGAATTGGTATAAAAGATAATGGGAGATTATACTAAAGACCAAGAGGCTGCGCTGTCCCCGGTAGTAAATCAGATGGCTCCCAGGGAAGAAGAAGAAGAAAAAAAAATAAATACCGCGTATGGTATTCAAATAGCGCCTTAATAATCAAAGGAGAATACGTTCCATGTGAACTAAATGAAAGTGCATTATTCTTTAGCTTGTAGTTTAGAAAAGTTCAAAATTAAACGACATTACAGAAAGTAACAAAGTGTAACATTATTATTTATTGTTTCCTCTATATTATTGTCGAAAAGTCGATCAATTGTCTTGTTTGATATACTTTCGCATTGTTACTCTAGTTTACAATAATTATCCTGTCAACCATGAAAAATAGTAACTTTAAAATTTTAAGAGAAAGAAAAATGTCGAACATTAGTTTTTTATTTAATATAAATATTAAAACAAAAAGAGGGAAATATTGTAGAACTTTCTGTTTGGCCTTCGACCATTAAATATTTATAAAGAACTAAAGGGTTTTTTTGCAAAAATATTACCGAGCCTGTTTTAGGGCGTACCGAGTAAAATTGTGCAGTTTTCATAATTTTTTTCTTTAATTTTCAAGTTTGTACTCCCTCGGGAAATGTCCCATATTTTTGATGAGTCAGTGAATACGTGAGTGAGTCCGTCAGTAGTAAAATGTGCAATTTTCAAAATAAAATATCTCAGAAACCACTTGACCTGACTTTTTCAGTTTTTTAACAGGAAATTACTTATGTGAATAGGGAGTTAGCCAGGGGTGATCCTATATTCCCAAAACTTTTTACTTTTGGCCTTGGAGGACGATTTAAAAGCTACCGTGGGAAAATAAAGTGTAAACGTTGATGGTACCTTTTAAACCATTTACGCTTTGCCGATGACAAGTGCTTTAGTTAGTTCAAGACTTAAGAACATGCTAGAACAACTTGAAGCTGCAAATAACGTCGGACTAAAAATGAATTTATCAAAAACAAAATAATGGGCAAGACAAACTTGGACATTGTGGATGAATATATATATATATATATATATATATATATATATATATATATATATATATATATATATATATATATATATATATATATATATATATATATATATATTTATATCTTGGTCATGTCATTAAAATGGGAAAGGAAAACCACTCGGCAGAATAAAACAAAGAATAAAACTAGCATGGATAGCATTTGAAAAACTAAGTCATATAGTTAAACCCTGAATCCTATAAACCTTAAACGAAAAAGTATTTAACCCATGCATCCTGCCTGTCGCAACATATGGTCTTGAGACAAAGGCTATAACCAAGAAGTAACATCAATAACCTTAGGACATTGCAAAAACCATGGAACGGCAATGCTTGCGTTAGCTTACGAGATAAAATCGTAACGAAGAAATAGGACGAAAACGAAGGTCATGGACTTGATACAGCGACCGCTAAGCGTAAATGGCAATGGGTCGGCCATGTTGCCAGACTAAATTTGGACAGATGGGTTTTCAAGGCGTACACTGGACAAGACAGACAAAGAGGAGTGTCGGCAGGCACAAAGAAGATGGTTGGATGACGTTAAAAAATAGCGGAGGAAGATGGTACCATATAGCGAAAGACAGAACAGCATGGAAACAAATGAAAGAAGCCTTTGTTCAGGAGTGAACAGATAATGGCTGACAAAGAAGATGTGAATTTACAAACCAAATTTCATACCCTTATGTAAAACGATAACGAAGTTGTGATAAGAGAGAAAGTACGCTGAAACTTTTCGTGTAATATATGCATTGCGTGCGTCAGGTTCATACAATCTATAAAACATGTGTAGAGGTTTTAGCAAAAAAAATTCTTGAAGTTTGCAAGGATTGTGCTTGTTTTATACTGTCCTAAGCATTCTATTAAAACCAAATAGCAAAAAATAAAATGCTATCTGATTGATTGATAGCGATAGTAACCCATTTGCCTCTTTTGTATGGTTATGTGGGTATGGATTCAATACTATCACGTACTCATACATGAATATACATAGGGTAGGGCAACGGCAATAATTAGATGCATGTACTATAAACATACAAACCGCCCAGCCCTGTTAATTAACTGATTAAATAAGCAATTTTATGCGACTTTTAGTTTGTGGCTGTGGGAACCAACGTATTTAGGACAATTTAATTTATTTGACAATCCCTATTTAAGTATAAACATGAAAAACAAAAAATATAAATTAAAAATCGGTTATGTAATCTTTGGTTTTATATCACAACATACATTTTCCATATTATAATAATCTTAAGCAAAAGGTCTTTTTGTAATCAATGAAAAAGATATTGACTGCCCATGACTTCCAAAATAACCTGTAGATTACTAAAATAAAAATCCAACCAATTTTTTTCAGGTAATTTTTTAAACAATAATTATTGAAAAAATACTTTTTCGTTTTTAAAATATAACAAAAAATACTTTCTATATCACTTCACTCATAAAAGACCGTTTGTAGAGAATTCAAAAACCTACAAAAGGTTTTTGAAAATCCCGGGTCCGACCATTTTTCACCGAGAAAAACCGCAAAAACGCTAAAACAACTTTTTTTCAAAAAACGTATCGTTAATTTTCAATATTAAGGGCTGATTTTTTGGGAAATGATAGTTAAAAACTTACTTTGAGTTGCCGAAGGATAAAATTGTCGCAATAATAGCCTTTATTCAAAACGCACTATAAACAAATTAGGCCCTTATCTTGCAAGTAGTGTCGTGAATATTAATTAGGTAAATGGTCCGATTTTTTTGGTAACTAGGGAACTAAATTAATAGTTTATATGTATTAAAAGTAGTACCTAATGCTAATCTTTGACATAATATTAACAACACTGCCATTTAACCTATTTTTTATTTTATTTTATTTTTTATTTTTTTTATTTTATGAATTTAATATAGGAAAAACCGTTTCCAAACGTCGTGGCCAGGTCACCTGTGGTCAAGATATTTAAATTTAACTTTTCTCTGCAGTTTTCAATATTATTCTGATCCTCATCTATTTTTTTGTTTCAGAAAAATAGGCAAGGATGCCTGAAGAAAAGAAAATGGCAGTAGATAGCGAAGCGTCCCCAGCTAAAAAAGCCTCTCTTTCCAAAGACGTCAAGGGCAGCAAAAATGGACTTTTCGAATGGACTGAGATTACAATGCTCGATGGATCAGTATTGACTCTTAATATTGATGTAAGTATTCTAATATTAAATGTAACGCATTGTAATTCCTCCTGCTTTTATTGTTGCTTAATGCCGTCAGTTACTACTTCCAGATATTTTTTACTTATTGTACCTCTACCTCCTGTTAAATGATGTCATAACGCAGAAAAAGATTTAAAAATCAAAAAAATTAAGTTGTTCCACTATAAAAATTATGAAGTGAAAACATTTGCGAAATATTGTTTATTAGGAGTAATTATACGTAAGTGGCACTAAAGATTTCTGCAAACTATAAAATATACAACTTATTTGTAAGGAAAAATTGCTGTAGCTGTTCAAAAGTATTATCTAGTTTGAAAAATACTACTTTTATTGAGCAAATTCACAGATTGTTTCAAATCAAGTTATTACATGTACTGGTATTAAGAATCCCACTCCCACGATGCGTTAGTACTTAGGCTTAAGCCTTCGTGGTCTGTCCCGAAATAAAAAATAAAAAAACTCAAAATAGAACACTTAGATATAAATCCACCTGGCAACCAAGGAAGTTTGAAGGTATATGGAAGGCCAATGCTGTAGAACAAAATTGTCTGGGCGTGCAGGGCAGCGGTTATAGGGGAAGTAGGTCAGGTCCGGACTTCCATAATTCTTTGTTACTATCTATAAAGTTGACATCATTAAATGTCAAATTTAAACTACCTATACATTTACTTTTTTTATTTTTTGCACAAAATTGATGGCTATTAAACGATACTATTATAGAATATTTAAAATTATTGTGTAATATTGAATTTTATATCATCTGATTAAATATGGAAAGAATAGATGGCGCCACCTTACAGCCTTCTATTTAAATGGTCGATATTTTTGGGAGTTTTGTATTTTTACCAAAAATCTTAGTAAAATAAATGAAAACACGATTTTTTAAATAAATTTCAAACATTGTATGATAGTTTTATGTACCAATTTTGTAATAAAAGAAGGGCAAGATAGTGTAAATGAGTTTAATCTAATTGTCGTATTTAAGGATTGATATCTGAAAAATGAAACGTCGAAGAAAAGTTACTTTAGATTTGTAACCAGCGCCTCTGTATGCAAAAAAATTATTGAAATCGGCAAGGGTCAAGAAAAATAAAAACTTGACATAATTTGAACTGGTTATTTGTGTTTTAGGGTCATACAATACAAATTTAACAAGAAGTATAGAATTTTTTACATGGGAGATTGAGAAACCAAAAATCTAATTTCTTTTTAAACAAATACAGAAAAAGCAAAAAGGAACTTTAACATAAAATTATATTTTCTTTTATTCAATTAGAGGGACCTGTATTATATTAAAATTTGCCTGGTCTGCTTAGTAATTGATCATTTTGATCCTTTAAAGAATGTACTAAATTATTAAATGAAATAAAAGTACCTAAATGTAAACCACATTTCCTTTTAATGATCCACAGAAATACACAAACATTGTGGTATTCGTCTAAAAGATACTTAATATTGCCTTACTTTTCTCACTGCTATTTCCAATAAAAATTTTATTTTCTATTATTCATTATTGATATATTATTATTTATTTACTTACCTAAGGTTGCATCTTATAAGAAGCACCTAATTTAAATATAAGAAATACTTACCCAAAGTAAAAAATGCCAGGTATGTTACCCTTGGATTTGCAAGACAAAACCATACAACCTCTAGGCATTTTGTTACGATATTATAAGTAACAAACAATAAACACAAAATTATAGTCACAATTTAATAAACACTAATCACTAAAATAAGAAGGTTTTTATCAATCGAAAAACTTCTGCAACTACAAAATATAATCGCACAAAGCAAAACGATCGAAGTTTGTTGTGGCACAAACCACAATGAAAATGACGAAACCACAACGAAACATGAAATTTACTTGGAAGGAGGGTTGATGAGACGATGATGGTTGATGGTATAGCGCGGATATAGTTTCATACGCGCCGCGCCGTTGCACCAGAAAACGGTACTCCGGTTCTCATAAAAGTATAATGTGTTGCCTAACTACACACTGATTTATCAGTGTGTAAGTAGGCAACATATTAAAATATTTTGTGGAATTTTGTTATTGCGCAGAATCGGCGGAGCCCACTCTGTTATTTGCATAGTGGGCTGGACATTTTTTGATCGAATAGGCCATAGCATTGGACTTCCATATACCTTCAAACTTCCTAGGGGACAATATGACGCGTGACACTGGGTTCGTCATTGTCACTATAACATCTACAACAAACTTTTTGAGATACTCAGTAGTATTGTGAATCTAATGGTGCAATAAATTAATTTTTGCATTTTGACACTAGTGCATTGCGTTATCTTGTGCATGTTTATGCACATTTTATTTTAGATTTAAATATATTTGAGGTAAAAAATATTGTTATTTTTTAGAGAAAAGCAAAAGGTAGAGACTTGCTAGACAAAGTGTGTGAAGCTATAAACCTAATCGAAAAAGACTACTTTGGACTGGTCTATGCAGATAGGTACGACCCTAGAAATTGGTTAGAACTAGACAAGAGGATAGCAAAGTTTATGAAAAGTAAGTTGTTTATAGAGCCCTACGTTGTTTATAAAGCACACATCTTTTTTAAACGGATATTAAGGTATTTATGATGTTTAATAGTTTTATTTCTGCAAATGCCTCATGGATTTTTTGATCAAGTTATCGGGTTAAAAAAAATTCCTTATAAATTTTATTTTCCAACTCTTTCCAAAGAAAAAATCTGGAGGTTTTAGATCCGGAGGTCGTGGTGGCCACCATATAGGTTTTTTAAATAATTTAATTAGTTTAATAAAATTAATTAACATATGGGCAAGATGTACTAATTAAAGCAAATATTATTCAGACATTGGTTAGATGAATATTCCACTTTTTGGGGATTTTAAGAGGCTTGGGCACAGAACAGTAAAATTCCTTCGGATGTAAGAATTCTATGAAAAATATTTAAGTCTGATAACTTCAATAATAATTTTTATATTCATTTACTTTTAGATGAGCCCTGGAAATTCAGTTTTGAAGTAAAATTCTATCCACCCGATCCTGCTCAACTCCAAGAAGATATTACTAGGTATGTATCAGACTCCCTTCATATTTTGTATAAATAATTTTGACATTGCTAATTAACAAAGTATTTTTTCTTGCTCATAAAGAACGTATACTTTTTAAGTTAAAAAATCGATTTTCAGATACCAACTATGTCTCCAAATCCGTAACGATATTCTAAGCGGACGTCTGCCCTGTTCCTTCGTCACCCATGCCCTCTTGGGATCATATTTGGCTCAGTCGGAATTGGGTGACTACGATCCTGAAACAATGTCAAGAACTTACCTGAAAGACTTTAAGATTGCACCGAATCAAAATCAAGATTTGGAGGATAAAGTGTGCGAGTTGCATAAAACACACAAGTAAGTAGATGTATACTAAACTGATTATGACACACTAGAGTCTGGGTAGAACTTGAATCCAGGAATTAATTCCTTTTTAAGGATCCGAAGGCTGGAATCGATTACAAGTCTAAATTTTACTTGCATTTGGTCTTAATTTGATTCTTCGATCTTCATAATTTTTTAATATGTCATCCTTGAGACGCTAAGGACCTTTTAAATAGGATATTTTATTATAACTGTACAGAGTGTCTCCCAAAAATGAATTTTAAATTTTATTACATTTTTATATTCCTCAGCCAGAGAAATTATTAAATGGTATTTGTAAAACTTCCTGTAAAGTTACAATGAAATGTTCCATTTATAAGTTGCTTAGGATCATCTCAAAAATCACACTTCAAAAAATTTCTAAGATCTAACATAGCAAGTTTTGGGATTAAAGGTATATAAAGTTTAGGTTCGTTTTTCAGATACACCCAGTATAATTCAAAAAATTGTTTCATCTAAAACCTTGTTTCTCTTGATCTCAGAAATAACATATTCACATTTGAATAAAATTTACCAAAAACTAAAACCCTATACTAGATGTGCCGCCTCATTTGTTGTAGTTTGCAGCACTTCAAAATGAGGCTAAAATTATATTTCGAGACTCCGGCGCCGTGCTAATGTAGTATTATTTATATCATAGTTACCATTTGTAATTACAAAAACTAAAGATAATCCTGATTCGTGATTCAATTAATAAAAATTGATTTCTTGTATTCAATTCCTTTTTTTCTTAAAATGCTCAAAACTTTTTTTTTAGGGGGCAAACACCAGCTGAAGCAGAGCTACATTATTTAGAAAATGCCAAAAAATTAGCAATGTACGGAGTAGATCTTCATCCTGCCAAAGATTCAGAAGGTGTTGATATTATGTTAGGTAAGTTTTTGTAGGTGTATGTTCTATGCTTATTTTAATTATTTTGAATCTCTTTTTTGATCGCCGAGCGGCAAGTTTATTAACACAACACCTCTGCCCGAATAAAACCAAAAGTTTGTAAATTGTATTAAACATTTTTTACATAATATTTAATTGATGTCATTTTTATTTTTCTTTAGTAATTGTTTTTTGCTTTTTGGTTTTTTAACTATTTCTGTTACTCACGTCAGTCTTTTTTTCCAAAATTACATTTAAATTTTTTTATCTTGAAAATAAATCACTGCTTCAGTAAATATGTACCAAAACTACAAATAATAAACAGTTCTACAGGAGTCAACAAGTAGCTATGCGACGCCAGAATGGCTAGAACATCAGAGGTAAAAGTGGAACCTCAGTACTATTCTCACTAACGGTCGCCCAGTTGTTTTACGTCAATGCATATATTTCGTAACTCTGGGGGTAATTTCGCTGTAAAGTATACCAATGAATCCAGTTTACCGACACATACATTTTATATAAATTTAACTCATTTTGTAAAAATAAAACTACAGCCAGTTTGCTTTAAAAAATTTCTGTATAGGCAATATTAATTGAGTACACCCTGTGTGTGATAACTACAAACGTTTATCTTATTTTAGGTGTCTGTGCTTCCGGTTTACTGGTCTACCGAGACCGTCTACGAATAAACCGGTTTGCATGGCCGAAAATCCTCAAAATCAGCTACAAACGTCACAATTTCTACATCAAAATACGTCCCGGCGAATTCGAGCAGTTCGAATCGACCATCGGCTTTAAGCTGGCCAATCATAGAGCTGCAAAGAAACTGTGGAAGACTTGTGTGGAACATCACACGTTCTTTAGATTGATGTCGCCCGAGGTGAATCAGAAGAGTTCACTGTTTCCGAGATTAGGGTCCAAATTTAGGTAAGGGTAAGAAAAAATACCTTTCTTATGTGATTCGATTTTTTTCTCTAATTTGCTCTTGTGTTAAGAAAGTTATTTGTAAAAAACGTTTAGTTTTCTACAAATTACAACTGAAAACTTTTTTTTTTGATCTTGTACAGGTTTTATAATAATCAACTCGCTAGGAGAAATGTGATTCCAATTAGAAATAAAATTATCTTTTCCATATCTCTTTTTTTACAAGATTTTTTTTTATAGATATTCGGGTAGAACCCACTATGAAACGAAGAAAACTCCGATAGATAGACCAGCCCCACAATTTGAACGATCCCTTACCGGCAAGAGGCTGACATCCAGAAGTATGGATCGTAAGTTACATTTTTTTTTATGATTTCACAAATACAGACGTAACTAAAAATTTCATTTTGTTGATTAGATTGAAATCACTTTTCAACGTTTTTTGATTTTTCTTTGGTATCTAACATATACAGGTGTTAAGAGATCTTAATCTCTTTTTTATTATTATTACCATACCAAAATACTTATGTAAAATAAGGACCAAATTCATATCCAAAAATGTCGGCTCTCTTCAGATCTAAAAGTAGACTAAGTTTTTTTTGACTTGGCAAGTTTTTTACTGATCTGTAAAATGGACACTTTCAAAAATAAATATCTTGATAAAATTTTCTCAATTTTTTTACACTAAATTAGAATGCTTATGTGAATTTACATACCAAATCTCATACACTTGTGTGAAACTATAATGAAGTTATAGCAGGGGGAACGCTGAAACCACATGGCGATAAACCCGGACCATAAGTTGGCCAAGTTAGCCAAAATAATACTCAGGATGAAATGGTTTCTTCTTTTTTAACGAAATTCAGGTATAACTTTTCAATTAGTGAGTCAGAATAATAAGAGGAATTATGGTACGTCATTATATCAGAAAATCGGCAAAACCTTTACTTTTTTTTGATTCTTGCCTAAAATTGTGATCATGTTATGTTGCGGATGAGAAAATAATTTTAAATGCATCTTCTTCATCTTGTTTTTGCATGAGGAGTTTAGTGGATACTTCAAGTCACTGTTTTTGTTTCATAGTCGGCAATCTGTGCGCCCATCTTGCAGGTACTTTTCGGTAATGCAGATGGGAATGGATAATGTTTTCGAAGCTACAAATAATATTAAGAATAAAATTTCGGGAACTAATCACACATATGTTTATTATTTTTTCTAATATTATTAACGCTAATGTAACCTGTAAACAGTAAAAAGTAATTATAAATATTTTTTTTATTTTAGCTCTTAGCGGAGTAAGGCCAGAAGACGAGTACAATGAAGCAAACAAACGACATACCATGTCTCATCCACCGGAGCATATTCCCGATGTTGACAATCAGAGTCCAGCAAAAGTTAAGTCCCCTAAGGAGAAGAAGGAAAAGGTAAGTTAGGAAATAATCTAATCACTATAAGAATTTGGCTCTAACGACTGTGCTAACGATGTGGTTTTTTATAAACATGAAGTTTGTTTTTATTCGCACTACAGTATTCATAAAAAATAAGTAAGTAATAGAGGGATATGTATATTTATTGTTATGTTAATTAAGATGGAACTTAATTAACATAACAATAAATAAACATATCTCTCTATTACTCACTTATTTTTTATGAATACTGTAGTGTTAAAATTCAAGATTTTGGTTGTGGTAGCTTAAAACTAGACAATTGATCGCTGGAAATCACAAAATACTTGATAAAACATATAAAAAGTAAAGATATTATTGAAATAAAAACGACACAAAATGACTTATACAGACGTGTCGTAATTGGCTCTGATTGGTATTCAACTTATCATGATGGACTACTATATTTTGTAGTTTTATTTTTACTAATAAAGTATATTCCTTCTAAACTATGGCTTTGCTAAATAACTTGATACCAAGTTCAGGGTCATTCAATAAGGACTCGACAGTGGTTCTCTTATATTTCAAAGAGCCATCTTGTGTATTTTTTTCCGTAGAATATAAAATAATACTTAAGAAAATGATTTAAATTAAAACATAACAGCCTAAAATTAACATTTTCTCAAAGGAACACTTATTTTTTTGACCCTTTTGGAAGCGTCTTATTATTTTCGATATTATTCATCACCTCGTTTCTTTGTTAATAATAGCTTTAGAAGGAATATATTTATTCACCTCATTTTATCCAACCCACTCACCCTAATCATCCATTATGTTTGTGTTTTGTTCATCCCAGCACGGCAGAAAACTAAGTTCCGGCTCGGTGAGATCTGGCAGCACTGCGAGCTCGGTGGAAGGAGAATACGATGCCGATAAATCTCAGAAGGTGTTTAATGGAATTATATTAATACTTTTAGGATTTCTACTGCTGTAAAATAGCTATTCTGTTTTGATATTGCTGAGTATTTGCTTTTTTGATTGCTTAGTTTCTTGTAAGCCTAAATAAAGTCGGTACTTGTGGTAGTCTAAGATTATTATCAATAAAACAAAGTTTCGGAGAAGATTTTTATGTTATCGACGTTTCGACCTGATATGAGGTCATCTTCAGGACAACAAATTTATACATTTATGCGTTACAGTTCTAATTAATATTAGTTGAATACACCTGTAAAAGAATTTCAGTGTTTAAAAAAAATCTTTTTAAAGGTATAGATGGTATTACTACTAATTTTAATTTTATATATAACACGAAAGATCCAAGTTCTTTTTGTTATAAGAATGACGTTGTAGAGGTCGAAAGGTCGACAGTAAAAAAAAGTGATCTTGGAGTTAATACATATAAATGTATTTTTTTAATTTCTCTTAAAGGAGACGCATTTTTTTAAAAGAAGTTTTATGTTAAAAGTTAGTAGAAAAGAAGGATCCAGAATCGATAAATTTCGTTATTTTGATTAAAGATTAAACATTAGTTTGAAAATGTAGACAGATTGATTTGGGTGTGACATGCGTAGGACGTCTGATTCTCTTGTATTAGAAATCTAATTTATTTGAAAAGTTTAGAGCAGTTTTTTGTAAAAGCTACCTAAAAGCAGATTTGACAGATAATTTAATAAATTTGACATTAAGAAATGTCAAAAGAGGTATTGCAAGTCAGGTTTTTTCTTGAAAAAAGTTCAATAAATCTTATAAGTCATGTATAACTGGTCATATCAATATGTCATAGGGAAATAAGAAGGTACTGACATAATGGCGAAATATGCAGCCGAAAATAGCACCATAATAATTTTGAGAATATAAATGGGCAAAAACACAGACAAAAAAAATCATCCAAGTTAATAATTCTTATATAATTCTAATATAACGTCTTACGATTGTCACCTTTGAGCATATATGTACCTACAAGGGGCAGACCCCTAACGCTCGACCATGCGAACAAGTGTGCGAGAGAGTAAGAAAAATAGCAGTATAACCTTTCTCTCTCTCACTCCAACGTGTTAATTGGCCGACAGGGTGGGGTATGTACCCCACTCTACGTGCTGATTGATGGGCGAGGTACATACGCCTTCTCACCGACCAATTAGGCAAGTTGGAACGAGAGAGAAAGGTCGTAATGCTATTTTTCTTTCTCTCTCGCACGGCCGAGAAAAATAGCATTACGACCTTTCTCTCTCGCACGGCCGAGCAGCAAGGCTGCCTCTAGTAGGTAAATGCTCGAAGATTAGTACAGATCTAAAATCAAGAAGGCGATGGTTAAAACTTTACGACACACTGCTCTAAAATGAATATACTCTAGTTATAGCAATACTTCTGATACTTCTGTGGTAGTAGTTTCATGTGTGGTTTTAAAGTCGATTTAGCCTTCTCTACGTCTACGCCTTCCGTATCTTTTGAGTATATTACTTTGCTGCTTCTATCATTTGATTTATTCATTGTATCATTGTTTTAAAAATCTGAGAAAACTGATGATTTCGTTTTTTGATAGAAACCTGTCGGAGGCGTAGCAGTCTTGCCCGCTGGCGGACTTTTCGGACGGAAAAAAGACAAAGACGACAAAGACAAGGAAAACCAGAGCAATAACCTACAAAATGGAGGTGATGTGGACGAATTAAACTCCAGCAACGAGGCTGAAAAGACTCCGAAAGATAAGCGATCTAAGGTAAGTTATCTTTTACTCCAGAAGAGGTAAATTTCATTTTTTATTGCCAAAATATTAACATATTTTTATGAGTTAGTTAAATTGTTAAATTTCTACAGAGATATCTAGTTGTTAAATATAGAGCAGTTAGGTTATTGACTATGTCAAAAGAAAAGAGGGGTTAAAGGAACTACAACGTTAAGGGTTTTTTTACGTTCAGTTCACCCTAAAATTACAAAAAAAATGAATTTATTCACTTTTTAGTTTTTTTTTCAATTTTAACTTCAAATTCTATCTACTTTTCGTACATGTAACAAAAAACTTGTTCAGAATTAAATTTTCTAGTAACGTCATAGTCCAGTAACTGAAGACCTGAAAGTACCCAAAGCTGTAAATAAATCTGTACAGTTTTCATTTGTGACGCAATTCTTAGGTCTTCGCGGATGCTTTCGAGCAAAAAAAAGTTTATCACGAGGCCTACGTGGGAACCCGCTGAAAATGGCCCACCAAAGTCCCAAAATGAGTTTCCCGCGAATATCTGCCAAAATATGCGAATTAGAGAATTTTTGTTCAGACAAAAAATGAAGTTTACCCCAAAATCTACAAAAATGGTTTACCATTTTTTCGCAACATCGATATTTTTCGCAAAAACGGCCGTCGAATAATACATAACTTTTACACTGGATTTATGTGGCTAAACGGCTAAAAATGCAGATGCGCAAAACAATTTTTTATCAAAACGCAAGAAACATGGTGAAGGAAATTTTCTGGGATCATTGAACACTTGCTAAGGTCTAATTATAAAAAAGAAATTTTAATAACAAACTATTTTTTCAAAAAATATCAATATATTAATGAGAAACTCTCAAAACATTGTGAAAAAAAACTGACCAGCTTTTTTAATATTCCAGAAAAATCAGAATGAACCCAAACTCATATGCAATGATAGGTCCGGGTTTTCCCATTCCGATGAACTTTAAATGATTAAAAAATGTACATTATTGCCCGAGTAATGGAACAATTCGTCCGCCTGCTTATAAGTGAATCTATGAAAATAGCGGCATTCTAGCGGTATACCGGGTGACAACGAAATCACTACCCAGCTCTTTATTTTCTTGAATGAAAACATATGGCTTTTAAATTTTAGGTTGACATATTATATCATAAGATGCTGATTTTGGATATTATAACATGTGTCTATCACTTCCGGTTTAACCGGAAACGACATCAACTTTGATTTTTTCAATGGAACACCCTGTATATTTTTCGGAATTTGAATTATACGGATCATTTTTGATATAAAATCTATATTATATCCTATACCTATCTCTGCTTGTTTTTGAGAAAAGGGTGATTGAAGATGTCCAAACGACCGCACATTATGCAGTTTTAGTGGAAAACAAATAAATTGTATAAAAATTTATTATGCTTAATTTAATTCTTTCTGAAGTTTTTATCTTTGGTGGTCATAATAAAACTACTTCCGGCTTTACCGGAAGTGCTGCGGAAATTGACATTTGTAATAATGTTACTTCAACAATTTTAATGCAACACCCTGTATATTTTTTAAGATTTGGATTCTACAGGTCATTCCTGATATAAAATCTGTATTAAGTCCTATACCTATCTTTGTTAGTTTTGAGAAAAAAAAAGAAAATTGTTTTCCCCTATAACTGCATAATGTGCGGTCGTTTGGACGTTTCAATCGCTCTTTTCTTAAAAACTAACAAAGATAGGTATAGGATATAATACAGATTTTATATCAGTATCAGTAAAATCCAAATATTAAAAAATATACAGGGTGTTGCATTACAATTCTTGAAGTAACATTATTAGAAAAGTCAATTTCCGCAGCACTTCCGGTAAAGCTGGAAGTAGTTTTATTATGACCTCCACAAATAGAGTCTTCAGAATGAATTTAATTAAATATAATAAATTTTTATAACATTTATTTGTTTTTCCATAAAACTGCATAATGTGCCGTAGTTTGGACATCTTTAAGCGCCATTTTCTCAAAAAAGCAGAGGTAGGTATAGAATATAATATAGATATTATATCAGAAATGATTGGCAGAATCCAAATTCGGAAAATATACAGGTGTTCCATTGAAAAAATCAAAATTGATGTCGTTTCCGTGTTAAACCGGAAGTGATAGACACAGGTTATAATATTCAAAATTGGCATCTTATTATATAATATGTCATCCTAAAATTTAAAAGCCATATGTTTTCATTCAAGAAAATAAAGGGCTGGGTAGTGATTCCGTTGTCACCCGGTATATAGAAAGGCAGCTGAAATGAGGGGACTTTTGGGTCCCGTTATCTCGAAAACTATCGATTTTTCGAAAAAATTATAACAACCATTTTGTAGATTACAAGGCTATCTTCATTTTTTGTCTAAACAAAAATTCTCAATTCGCATATTTTGGCAGATATTAGCGGGAAACCCATTTTTCGGGCCTTGAGGGGCCATTTTCAGCCCTTCCCCACCTGTTAATGTTGATAAACTTTTTTCGCTCGAAAGCATCCCCTAAGACCTAAGAATTGCACCACAAGGGAAAACTGTACAGATTTATTTACAGCTTTGTCCCTTCATTTACTGGATCACATTATAAAGCCAAAAAATTATTTTTACATAAATTTATAAAAAAACCGACAAGTGCATTTTTTTTAAACTTTTACCATAACTTTTTTCCACGTGAATTTAGGTATAGGTATTTCTTCACAGAAAAAAAAACTGTTGTCATGTTTTTTAAAACAGTTAATGGTAAAACTTTTAGGATTTGTAGTAACCGAGATATGATTTTTCAAAGTTCGCTATTGTTAGCGTTTTTTGTTTCTGATTTTTAATGTTTTTCTTCAGATTTGTTCTTTATTTTTAGGTATTTTGTACGACCTTTTAAGCAGTTCTTGAGAAAAGGCTGTAGAATTAATAGTAACTGAGATATTTAAAAAAAAAATCAACAAACCACTTTTTCATATTTTTACTACCTTTTCGCCGTTATACCAAGTAATTTATTTATTTTATTTTATAAAATAAACAGGATTCATAAAATGAAGGAATAATAGTATTCGGAATATGTCTTTTTTAAGATTGTTACTTGTATCGATTTTTGCTAACTTTTCCTGCTTTTTTGAATATCAAAAGAAGATATTCAGGAAGATGCTGGCGAAAAATTTAATATTAATATTTAAAATAATTTAAATATTTAAATATGTAAATATAAAAAGATCGGTCTTCATAATAAATAATAAGTAAGAATTTAATTTAATTCCTATTTTCGAATCCTGCGTAATTTTTTACAATGACATCATTATCTTAATAAATAAAAAATAGTTTGTTTATTTTATAAAAAAAAGTGTTTAGTATATCGGTGAAAAGGTGGCAAAATTAGGAAAATGTAGTTTATTGATAAAATTTAAAAACAAAAAAACGGTAAAAATTAAAAAATATTGTAAATAATATCTCGGTTATTTTCAGTCCTACAGACTTTTCTCAGGCACTGTTATAAAGGTCGTACCATTAACTATCTTTTTCATGGCATATTATACCAGGGAAAAAAACTTGTAGGTCAAAGAGAAAGAAAATATTAAAAATTATAAAAAAACGTTGAGAGTAGCAAACTTTGAAGAATCTTATCTCGGTTACTGCAAATCCTAAATATTTTTACCAATAACCGTTTTAAAAAAGATAATATCAGCTTTTTTATGTGTAGTAAAAAAAGTAATACCTATACTAAAATATATGGAAAAAAAGTTACGGTGCAAAATTTGAAAAAAACAATACTTTTTCGTTTTTTTTTTGCTTTATTTCTTGAATATATTTTTGTCAAAAAAAATTTTTAGCTTATAACGTGACTCGTATTATTTAAGTTGTTTGGATTGGAACTGATTTGCGGGTTAATAACTTTTCGTATTTTAAAATAGGTTTTATGAGAACAGAATTGTGTATCATACTAGTGTACAAAGTAACTCAAAGTAGTTTAGCTTTGTGATCTTGTGTGTTCAGATGTATATTTGAATGCAGTTTAGTAAAAGCTCGGCTCGATAATTTTTTAGTTGTTTTAAATAAAGTATTCTTTTAGACGGATATTCTGTGAGGCATTGTTAAGCACTTTCTTACTTATACTACAAGTTGCTGTTGTACATGATAAAAAGAAATGTGATTTATAATTACTAATAAATAGTTATAATGGTTTCCAATTTTAAGTCAAAAATAAAGGAAACGACAAAATTAAAACTGCAACTTACTTAGTGAATGAATCTTAATTTGGAATTCCCCTTCTCATTTTTTTAATTGATCATATACAACAAATAACGTGCAGTAATTTTTTGATATTTTTAAAACCTTAGCCTTAGTACCTAAGTAGTTTTGTGCATGTTTTAAGCATGTCCCTTTGCTTTTTTTAACCTTTAGAGTCCTGGCTTCCTATTTGGCAAAAAAGACAAGGACAAGTCGCCAAAGGACAAGAAAGAGAAAGAAAAGCTCGCTGCCGCCGGACAAGACAAACCAGCCGGTTCTCCTCAACTTCCAGGTTATACTAAAGAGTATGATTATGAGGCTCCAGAGGATGAAGTAACCCCCCGAAAGCCCTACACCCAAGGTTTTAGCTACGAGAATCAAAGGTCGCCATCGAGTGCTAAGAGCGATCCCGAAAGTCAGCAATCGCCTTCGACTAAACGGGCCACAGCAACAGCTTTTAATTATGCTCCGGGTGAAATCGAGAAGCTTAGAAAACAAGAACCTGGTTTTAGGGACCCCAAATCTGACACTGCTGCCTTTTTGGCTGGAGAACAGTATGAAAAAGAACCTAAAGGAGGCAAGATAATTGGTTCAGGCGCCCCTGTAGTCCTCGGAGCTGGAAAGAAAAGACCTCTCAAATTATTTGTCATTACCGGCCCTAGAGATCCTAAAACTGGACGTGTTGATTTAGATCATGCAACTGCTGACACTACTACTGGTCAACAAAACGTCGATACCGGGCTTATTGACTGCAAATATGGTTTGATCGATCCATCAAATGGTACAGTCATCATAACCGATCCAGCGAACGGCCAGAAGGAAGTTGTGCAGGGTTATATTGATCCTGTTACCAAACAAATCGTTATTACTTCAGGTTCTGTAATCGATCCCAAGACTGGAAAGAAATCGTCAGCTTTAAGCCAGATAATTACAATTTGTGACGCTAATCAAAAACCAGCAAGCCGTCTAGCCCCAGTGCCTAAAAAACGTATTATTAAAGTTACTGTTACCACTGCGAAAAAAGATCCAAAAACTGGTAGGATTGAAGCTGAGAAAGGTCATGTTGAAACTATCGACGCGATTTTGGATCCTGTCACCGGACAAATTGAAACTAAATATGGTACACTCGATCTTAATAACAGTAAGATCATTCACAAAGATTCGAGAACAGGAAAAACTGACTCGCATCCACTTAAAGTTGACGAGAACTTGAATCAAGTTGTAATCGAAGATGGAGTTATCGACCCTAAGACAGGAAAGGTGGATAACACTTTAGGTCAATTGTTTAAGATCGGCGAATATGGCGATTCAGTGGTTCCTGTAACTGCAGTAACTGCTAAACGCGATCCCAAGACTGGCCAGTTAGACCCCACCCAAGCTCACAAGGAAACTACAAATGGTAAAATTGATCCCAAAAATGGAGTTATTGTCACCAAATATGGTACTGTCAATGTTAAACAACAGAAGATCAGTAACAAAGATCCAAAGTCTGGTAAATATGAGGAGTATCCAGTTCAGTTCGATTCCAATGAAAATGTAATTGTTTTGTCAGGTGTTATTGATCCCAAAACTGGATTAAGAGACAATAATTTAAGTCAGATTTTGCAAATTGACTCTGAATTGGAACCAGAAGTAGTCGTCACATCAGTATCTGGCAAGATTGACAAGAAGGGACTTGATCCCAAGTCTGTATCACCTGTCGAGGAGTCCACTGGTCTTTATGATCCTGCTACAAACAAGGTGTATACTAAATATGGCGTATTTGATCCAATTCATGAAACTCTAAGCGTAACTGACCCTAAGACGGGTAAAACAGAAATAAAACAAGGCCAGAGAGATCCTGCTACCGGAGAAGTACTTTTCAAAGGTCTTGTTAATCCTAAAACTAATAAAATTGATAATTCCTATGGAAGAACTATTAAGGTAACCCTGAAGGAACCAGAAGTGGACCCAAGTGTGGCTGCAGGTAAAGCTCCATCACCGAAGAAACCAGTTCCAGTTTCGCCTGTAAAGGTGCCTACAGTTGTTCCACCAGTATCTGCTGTTTCGCCGAAAGACAAGAACAAAGTTATTAAACTTCTTGTTATAACTGCTAAGAAAGATCCCAAAACAGGACACCTAGACCTTGAAAACGGTCACGTTGATCAGTCGGCTGGTATTCTACATCCTACTGGTGAAATTGATTCAAAATACGGTTTAATTGACCCTAAAAAAGGAACAGTCACCATTACAGACCCTGCTACTGGAAAACAAGAAGTTGTCCAAGGTCAAATTGATCCCGTCTCTGGCCAGATTCAGTTATTGAATGGTCCAGTTATTGATCCAAGAACTGGCAAGAAAGATCACAATTTGGGACAAGTTATTACGTGCGCTGGAGACTACGGTGTTTCAAAAACGCCCGTGAAACATGCTTTGCCAAGTCATCCAACTCCTAAGAAGCGTGTCATTAAGATTTTGGTCATTACCAGCAAGAAAGATCCAAAGACTGGCAAGATAGACACTGAAAAGGGTACAGTAGAAAAACTCACCGCAACAGTTGATCCTGTAAGTGGTATTATTGAGTCCAAGTATGGTAAAATTGATCCACAAAATAATAAGGTTGTTCAGACGGACAAAAACGGTAAAACAACTGTCACTCCCATTAAAGTTGACGAAAATACTGGACAGATATTCATTAACGACAATATAGTTGATCCAAAAACAGGAAAGGTCGATCCTAACCTATCACAAGTCATAAATGTTGTCGATCCACAACATCCCGCTGTAGTTATTACCACTGTAACAGCAAAGAAAGATGCCACTGGCAAAATCGATCTTGTCAATGCAAGGACCGAGGTATCCAATGGAAAAATTATTCCAGAAACTGGGGAAATTGTTACTAAACAAGGAACTGTTAACCTTAAACTAATGAGAATCTTCACTCGAGATCCTAAGAACAACATAGTACAAGAAAGACCGATAAGCGTTGATCAGGATGATAATATCATCGTCACCTCTGGTGTTGTTGATCCAAAAACTCACAAAGTTGACCCCAACATGGTGCAGTTAATCCAAGTTGGCCCTGAGGTAGATCCCGAAATTGAAATTAGAACGTATGTCGGCAAGATTGACAATAAAAAGAATACAATCGACTCTAAAAATGCCGTTCCAAGTACATCTCCCGGTTTGTATGATCCCGACAGAAACAAAATTTACACTAAATATGGTCATTTGGACCCTGTCAATGAAACGCTTACTATTATTGACCCTAAAACTGGAAAAGCTGACACTAGGCCAGGTTATATTGAACCCAATACCGGAGAACTTGTTTTTAAAGGAGGTTTTGTTAATCCAAAGACAGGCAAACTTGAAAAAGATCTTGGAAGAGCTGTCTCAGTTCATATTACTGAACCTTCAATTGATCCAGTTGCTTCGCAGCAACCATCCGAGAAAGAGTTGCAGAAAACAGCAAATGCCGAATTAAAGCCAGTGTCACCACCTAAGGTAGTATCTACGCCCCAAAAGACTAGTGTTGGCACACCAGTCAAGGAAGTTATTACTGGAGTCTTACACCCAATTGCTAAGCATCGTGTCGTTAAGATTATGGTTATAACGTCAAAGAAAGATCCAAAAACTGGTAATGTGGATATTGAAAACGGCACTGTAGAGCATATTAGTGGTATTGTAGATCCAGCTACAGGTTTTATTGAAACTAAATATGGTCAAATCGATCCCACTACTGGTTCCCTTATTGCAAATGACCCTACAACAGGACAGAGGGGCATTGTTCCTGGCAAAGTAGACCAATCTACTGGACATATTATTATTAATGGAGGGCCAGTTGTGGATCCCAAAACAGGAAAAGTTGACCCTACGTTAGGACAAGTATTTTCTATTGTCGGACTTAAACAAGCTCAGGATCCTAATGCTGCTCCAACGCCCAAGAAACGTATGATCAGAATTACTGTCATTACAACCAGAATTGATCCAAAAACAGGTAAAGCTGATATCGAAAAGGGACAAGTTGAGCAATCCACTGCCCTTCTTAATCCGGAAACTGGTCTCATTGAATCCAAATATGGTCTTATCGATCCTAAAAATGGAAAACTGATTGTTAATGACCAAAAAACTGGTAAAGTCGACGCAAGATCTGCACAAGTTAATGATGCAAATGGCCAAATTGTTATTGCTTCCGGAGTTATCGATCCAAAAACTGGTAAAGTTGATAACTCACTTGGTCAAATCATTAGTATTGCAGGTCAGAATGATCCTGTTATAGAAATCACAACAATTACAACAAAGATGGATCCACGAACAGGTGCTATAGATCTTAACAACGGTCAAATGGAAAATTCAAAAGCTAAAAAGAACTCTGCCACTGGTGAGATTGAAACCAAATATGGCATTATTAATCTAAAACTCTTAAGACTTACCACTAAAGATCCCAAGACTGGTAAGGTCGAATCAAGACCAATCCAAGTAGATGCTGAGGGTAATATAATTGTCCCGACTGGTGTAAAAGACCCCAAGACAGACACGGTAAACCCTGATTTATGTCAAGTTATTAAGCTGGGTCCTGAGGTAGATCCAGAAGTACAAGTTTTAACATTCGTAGGAAAAGTTGATGCGAAGAAAAACGTTATCGATTCCAAGAATGTCGTTCCAGAAGTATCTAACGGTCTCTATAATCCTTCAACACATAGAATCGACACCAAGTATGGTCAGATTGATCCAGTAAAAGCAACTCTAACGCACATCGATCCTAAGAGTGGTCGTCATGAGATCAAACAGGGTGTTATCGATCCCGCCACAGGTCAAATACTTTTCAAAGGCGGTTATACTAATCCAAAAACGGGAAAACCCGATCCCAGCTACGGCAGACTTGTTGGTATTCTTATTACCGATCCTAAGGTTAATGACAAGGGTGAAATTGTTAAACGGGATCCTAAATCCGTTAGAATTGACACGAAATCAAATCAGATTTGGGTGTTCGATTATAACGACCCTGTGAGTAAAGATGATGTATACACCACCGGTAATGTCGATCCTACTACAGGTTATGTTACCGCAGTGTATGGTTACATAGATCCTAAGACTGGAAACATCACCAGAATGTCGAAAGTTGATCAAAATACCGCTAAAATTGACCCTGATTCGAACCAAGTGTTTACAAGAACTAACCAAGTTGACGAAACTGGTGCTCCAATTTATTCTGCCTCAGAAATTGATCCTGCTTCGGGACAAATCTACACTAAATATGGCAAGATTGATCCTAAGACTGGTAAACTTGTAATTGTCCGTATTTATCTGATTACTCAAAATGATCCTACTGGTAAAGTTAAAGAAATTGATCCTAAAGATTGTCAATTTGATGAGAAAACTGGCAGAATTATTAACGTTACCACTCAAACGGTGTACATATACAGTATGGTGGACCCGAAAACAGGAAAGGTCGTGCAGGTTGATCCTAATGATCCTCTAGTTAAGAGTGCTAATACTAAAGTAACTCAGGTGCTAACGTTATCGGGAGAAATTGACCCTGTTACTGGAAAGATTCACACCGAATGGGGCCATATTGACCCACAGACTGGAGATATCGACCCCAGTACGGCCCGAAGAGACCCTATTACTGGCGAGCTTATCCTTAACTACGCTCAAATTGACCCTAGTCACTTTTCTGATCTTAAAGACACCAAGGTGCGTGTCAAAACTTACCTAAAAGATGGCGACGAGGAATCCAGTGATGACGACCTTAACGAATATGCGTCCGAGAGCCTGAAAGATTTACCTAACCTCAATGTTTCGAAGGGTGCTAGGGGGGTTGCTAGTAGTACTACCACTCCGGTTATCGTTAAAACAACCACCAAGCAGATTATTACTAAAGACAAAGATGGAGTTACGCAAAATGTGGAGGAGAGAGTTGAAGATGGACGAACGGGAGAAATTAAAGTATCAACCCAGCTAAATAAGGTAAATATTGTTATATTTCTTATACTATATTTAACAATAATTATACAGGGTAAGTTAGAACTTATCCCTAAAAATTTAAGGGGATATATGTTCATTTTTAATTTGCTAAAAACACCTAATAAGTAACAAGATTTTTAAAAATTTGTATCCAAGAAGTGAGATATAGAACCCACACCAATTATATTACCAGATGCTATTGGCCTCAAAGGAAACACTATGGTTAATTTTGGTTAGTTCTGACTCTGGTCTGGGAAATTTGATCAAATTCACAAATTGCAAATAGAGGATTTGCTTTTAAAACTTTAATTCTTAAATGGGAGCGCTTAATTTTTTTTGCAAAATTTATTAAAAATTTTCTTTACTAAAGTGTTCTCCTTGAGGCCAATAGCATCTGGTACAGGTTCGAAAATATCCGATATTTATTATAAATATTAAAATATAGGATATTTATGATATATATTCGATATATACAGTGGTGGCCAAAAGTATGGAAACTTGTTAAAAATATTTTTTATTTTATTTAAGTACAAGCTGAAATAAAACCACTAACATGGCGATAAACTACAAGTAATTCAATATAAAACTAAACACTTTTCTTTAAAAATATCCGCTATATTAAAGATATGTAAAAAATAAATAATATTGTTTTGATCAAAAGTATGGAAAATTAAGTACATTATGTATTTAAATTGTTTTGGTATAAAAATTACTAATATTTTGTCAAATATCCTTTTAAGTTTATTACTTCTCTACATCTTCGTGGCATGGAATTAATCAGCCTGGTGCAAATATCACTGGAAATGGCCGCCCATTCTGTTTTTAGAACGTCCAGTGAAATAGAATTGTTGCAAATCTTTCGATCCAAATGATTCCATAGCTTCTCTATGGGGTTAAGATCCGTAGACTGGGAGGGCCAATCCATTAATGGAACGTTGTGTTCATCTAACCAGTTTTTAATGAGCTGAGATTTATGTTTTGGGTCGTAATCTTATTGGAACAACCATTTTAGTGGCATTTCTTCCTCAGTATAAGGCAGCATATTGTTCTCCAATATTTCCTTGTATAGAAACCGATCCATTATTTGATCAATTTTAACAAGGGGACCAACACCTGAGCGGGAAAAACACTCCCACACAATTACACTCCCGCCACCATGATTTGTTGAGGGAATCTGCTTGCTGTACAGTGTACCTTTTGGCCGTCGAATATAGCGTCTTCCATCACTACCAAACAACTGAAACTTACTTTCGTCGCTGAACAACACAGTATTCTTGATAATACCACGAAGGTGGTCTTGGGCAAATTTAATTTTGCCTTTTTTTTAAATATCAGTGGTTTCTTCACAGCAACTCTTTCAAAAGGTTCCACCTCATTTAATATTCTTTTTACTGAGCGCGCAGACACCTCTATCCCTATTTTAACCATTTCTCGAGCAATGTCCGTTGTTGTTTTTTTCAGATCTCTAATTGAAATTTTTTTCATCACCTTCATTGACCTTTTGGACAACTTTCTTGGTCTTCCTAGCTTATGGGCTACCGAAACATTTCCTCTTTATTTAATTTTGTAATTATTTTTGAAACAGGGGCTTTTTGACATATTTAAATTTTTATTTATTTCACCTTGCTTATATCCCGCCTTGTATAACTTAACTATTTTATTTTTTAAATCGGTAGATTAATATTTAGATTTGGGCATGATGCTTGTATTTAATAAAAAAAGGGAAGGTTAAACTTATTTTATTTTAAGTTTCCATACTTTTGGCCACCAAATTTCTGTTCTTATCACACAAAAAGTACCGAACAACATTTCTTTGCTTTGTATTGTTTGAAATACCCTGTATTACTAAAAAGCTGTTTATTTATATTTCATAAGTTTTCGCATATCAGTATTTTCTGTGTTATTTTAAAATGTAAAAAGTTTCCATACTTATGGCCACCACTGTATATCAAATGCTTGATATATATCCATTTTGTTAATAAACAGTTATATTCCATAAATACAAAAGTTCTTTAATGCTTCTTAAATACTCAATAATAAAGTAAAATTGTTTCTGCACTTTGTCAATTACTTTATTTGTAAAAAATAATGGAATAAACACAAAAAAAAACTTACTTTTTCGTAACGAAATTTTTCTGACGCGACTGACGCAATTAATGCCGGCAGAAGTGTTGCAATTTATAGATTAGAACTTACTATTAGAGAGTATGTTTTAACTCTACTCCAACGCCATCTACATTTTGGGAAGTAGAAATACAGTAACAAACGCCAAAAATTACTTAATAGTATAAAATTTATAACCATTTTTTTATTAAAAAAAAAAAAAAATATATATATATATATATATATATATATATATATATATATATATATATATATATATATATATATATATATATATATATATATATATATATATATATATATATATATATATATATATATATATATATTCTCGAACCCTGATCTGGTATATATTTGGTGTCGGTCCAATGCTTCACTTTTTAGATTAAAACAATTTAAAAAATCTAAAAACCACCACTGTAAGTAACCATGGTTAGTGGTTTGTTCCCCAAAAAAAAAATCCAAATCGATATTTAACATTTTGTTTAAATACTTGAGTCTCTTTAACTACATATCAAATTTTAACACAACAAAAAAAAAAACCCTAAACAAAAAAATTTAAAACTATTATATAATAGGGCAAAAAAACCCGCTTCAAATACCAAAAGAATTCTAAAAAAAGCATCCCGATGTTTTAAATTTTTTTTTTTTTTTATAGCGAATGTACCCAAATTTTTAGTTAATTCCCCCATACCTTGTAAAAAAAAAAAAGGCTAAATCTTACTCTTTGTTAACAAGATAAGTTTATTAACTTTTTTTATTATTTTTTTTTTGGGGTCTTTTTTTTCATTTTAACTATTTTTTTTTTTTTGTTGTTTATTTTTTTTTTTTACCGTTTTTTTTTTTGGACATGTTTTAAAAAAAGTGTTAAAAATTTTTAAAAAAAAAAACTAACGAAACTTTTTTTTTTTGTTAAAAATCTTTTAACTTTGTGCTCGTTTT
>JAHBCN010001012.1:136802-147079 GCA_019359885.1 Listronotus oregonensis
TCGTAACAAATTTTTTCTGATACGACTGACGCAATTAATGCCGGCAGAAGTGTTGCCATTTATAGATTAGAACTTACTATTAGAGAGTATGTTTTAACTCTACTCCAACGCCATCTACATTTGGAAAGTAGAAATACAGTAACAAACGCCAAAAATTAGTTAATAGTATAAAATTTATAAACCATTTTTGTATTATATTTGGTGTCGGTCCCATGCTTCACTTTTTAGATTAAAACAATTTTAATACTCTAGAGCCACCACTGTAAGTAACCATGGTTAGTGGTTTGTTCAGAAAAAATACTCAAAATCGATATTTAACATTTTGTTTAAATACGTTAGAGGGCTCTTTAACTACATATCAAATTTTAACACATAAAAAAAGACAAACCCTAAACACAATTAAAATCTATTATATAATAGGGCAAAACCGCGCTTCAAATACCAGTGAATTACTAAAAGTGCATCGGCGCGATGGTCGTTAAACATTTCTTTATTTATAGCGAATGTACCCTTAAATTTTTAGGAATTAATTCCCATATACCTTGTAACAAAAGAAAAAGGACTAAATCTTACTCTTTGTTAACAAGATAAGTTTATTAACTTTTATTATTATTTTATTTTTGGTATCTTCCTTTTCATTTTAACTATTTTTTTGTTGTTGTTGTTTATTTTTCTTTTTTACTGCGTTTTTATTATTGGACATGTTTTAAAAAAGAGTGTTAATACATTTTAGTAAAAAATCTAACGAAACTTTTTTTTTTCAGTTAAGCATCTTAATCTTTGTGCTCGTTTTTTTCCTAAGTTATTTTGTACCCTTTGTTTATTAGCATTACCTATTTTTTGTATGCACTTTTTTAAATTTATTTTTTACTAAGGTGTATAAACACTGGAAATGCATAGTCCAGCGACATCAACTTTAGATTATTTTTGTAAAAAAAAAACAAATAAAAATAATATAAGCATGTCTAACATTTCTGTGGGTGTTTTTTACATTTTATATTTTTTTACTGTTGATTCGTCTCTTCAAGCTAGGTAAATGGAACACCCAGGATATTATTTAAACACCTTAAGGTTCATATAGTTAAAAAGAAGATATTTCGCATACATTTTTTATAATTAATCGTATATGTCTTCGGTCTTTTTAAAATATTGACGTTTTTGGATGTTTTTTTTCCATTTTAGCTTTTATTCTTTAGCAAAAAATAGCTTCAAATTTAACTGCGGTACACAAATTTTTAATTCTGGTCAAACCGGGAGTAGAAAATAAAAATCTAAGGTCCAAACCTTAAAAGTTATTTTTTGTCTAAACTTGCACCATTTAGATTTAATTCTATAAAGTGCCAAAATCAGGTAAACATCTCGAAAATAGTTAAATATAATTATGCAATATAGATTTGTTTAAAAAAATGTGTCCTAACTTTTTGGCTTCCCCGGTATTAACAAAACTATTTTTATTTGATACGCTTTTTCGTATTATGAGCTATAGTTGGTCCACCCTGTATGAAGATACAATGTGGTCAAAAAAGACAAACGGATTGTTTTTTTTTATATTGAAATATTTTAAAAAATGTTCTTAGGTAATCAGTTCAGCAAAATTAAAAAATATAATATAAAAACTCAAAAATGAGAGAGAATGACGCGAAGAGTTAGAAACAATATTTTTCTACGAGCCTCAGATAACAATAAAAATAAAACATATTATATTGTTGCCTGAAGGAAAAGTCTAACCGTATTTTTTAAAATCTTATTCTTATACGGAATAATTATTATAATTTTTTGTTGACTGAAATATTAAAAATTACGAAGAAACTTAGAAAAAAGGAAATAAAAATCTTGGATTTTTCTTTTGAGCCCAAAAGTATTTCTCTTCCTCCAACCTATAGACTCTGTATGTATCCCAAATCAGACCCTCTTTAGAATATTGTTCTCATGTCTGGGGAATGGCGTCCCCTACAACACATAGTATTCTGGACTCCATTTAAAGAAGAGCCGTTCGTCTTATTAATGATCCCAAGCTCACAGAAAGGCTTCCTCTTCTTACCCACCGTCGAGCTGTAGGGGATCTGTCGCTCTTCTATAGATATTTTCACGGCTTCTGTTTAGAGGAGTTGGCCAGTATAATTCCTTCTTTGGACAAAGGGCACCCAACAAATTCAGTTAGGGAGCCCGAACTACCCGTTTCTCTTCCTCCCCTAGAGTGTCAAGACTATGGAACCTGCTGCTCGCAGAAGTTTTTCCTTCTCCTCCCAATCTCCAAATATTTAAGTCCCGTGTGAACAAACTTCCTCTCACCACACTTAAGACACCCACGGTACGTTCATGGACTGTCCCTAGATTAAAAAAAACTAAAACTCGCAACGGCTTCGTATGTTGCATAAAATAGTCAACAACTACTTAAGTCTATATAAATCCATACGATTTTAGGTAGTTTCTTTTTACGGACTTAGTGCGGAAAAGTGCTAGTTACGTTGCGCACGCTTGTAGGAAAAACTTTTGTTAATTATCACAAAAACAAATCCATTAGCTTCAAACTTTTTTTACCACTTTGTATGTAATATTTGTTTCCTGCCAGTTTATTTATGAAATAATTTTTGTTCACTTTGTTTTAAGTTAACTTTATTTATCACTTTTCTGTTTTGTATCTTTATTTACGCATTTATTTTATTTTTATTATTATTATTTTGTTTTCTCCCTTTTCCTTCACCCAAAAAGGCTGACGCACCACTTACCGAAGACGGCAAATCGCCTTACATAACAGCACGAGCAGTGACGACGCGAACGGCGACAACACACGAAGATTTGGGAACCAATGCGAAGACGCAACAGCTCGAGGAAAAGACGGTGGCTCACTCTATGACGAGTAGCGCCACCAGACAGGAACAGAGAACGGTCACGCAGGAGGTTAAGACTACTAGTACGGTAGTCGGAGGAGATCAGGTTAATTTTTTTTTTTTTTATTTATTTTTTCTTGATATGATTTTCGATGAATAACCATGAACGAAGCCTTTAGGGCGTGTTTAATTGCAACTAACACAGTTACTATGATATTTTAAAATAAATAATTCTTTTATTCAGCATAATTCATCAGAAGTAATGTTAAATGTATTTTGTATAACCTAATTGAATAAGATAAACTTATCAACACTGGTTTCTTGCGTGGTACTCGAAGCATATTGACCTAGCCAAAGACGTTTGAGAGTATAGACTTACAGACACGATATTTTTATAGCTCATTCTATCCATCATCGACTCCACAGTTCGGCTTTAACGATATAAGAATAAAAGAGATAAATATAGAACCTAACCACAGGTTGACGTACAACAACTAACTCCAACCACAGCCGTCTGATGGAGGGACGTTAAATATACGTAGTGCCGTAGAATTAGAATTCGTCAAAAAAATAATAAAAACTTTATAAGATGCGATTTTTTTTTTTTTTGTGAAAAAAGTGTATATAATCGTTATTCTAGAGATCCAGGCCCCCATACTAAACAAAAAAATTTTCCGATGCACGTCATATGCTTTTCGTGACGTGGATGTTGCCAGGTTGCCAGATAGTGATAAAAATACTGAGTATGTAATTTTTTAAAAAAAATAGGTATTATTTTTTAAAAATTATATTTTTACACTCCTTAATCAAACAAATTTTAAAAAAAATTAAAAAATATTTATTTGGCTACATTTTTTGGTCATATACTTTATTTATTCCATTACAAACTATTACACAATAATTACGCCAGGGGGCATATAGAACGTGTCGATATACCCAAAAAAACTAATATACACTCTAATATTGTTTCCTAAGCCACCCTGTAATTCTGATTTGAAAAACAAGCGCAGGTCAATGCAGTTTTTCTTCCACAAGACTTTAAAGTAATCTTGGATTGGGCGAAAAAAATCTTCTCCACTTTTAATGCCTCCAAAAAAGGTCTTTTTTCGCTGTCGAAAAAAAATTCCCCTGCCAATGCTTATTTCGCTATATAAAAAGGACCGTTCTGCAGAACAAAGAATTATTTAACCTTGTAGGTGTTACTTTTGAGAATAATCTTAACTGACACAAACACATTACATACATAGCCCAGCAGCTTCAAGAAATTTTGGGTTTTCTTTTTTCGAGCCAGAAAGTATTTCTCTCCTTCTAATCTGTAAAACACTGTATGTATCCCAGATCAGACCCTTTTTAGAATATTGTTCTCATGTGGGGGGAATGGCGTTCCTACCACACTTAGCAGCTTCCCTCTCTTGCCGTCCGAAAACCCCGGGCCCCCTCAGGTATTTTCACGGCTTCTGCTGGGGAAGAGTTAGCCAGATAACCCTCCCCTAGCAGTTCCCAACAGACCAACATGTAGTGCCTTTTTTATGCACCTTTTTTACAGCCCAAAGGGGAGACCCCTGATCTTCCCCACTTTGTTCGTTCTTTCATCCCTAAAGTGTCCAGACTATGAAACCTGCCCCCCGCGGAAGTTTGTCGTTCTCCTCCCAGTCTCCAAATATTTAAGGCCCGTGTAAACAAACTCCCTCCCACCACTTTTTAAGACACCTACGGTAAGTTAGTACTTAGGCCTCAGCCTTTCGTGGACTGTGCTAAGATGAAAAATTTGGAAAAAAAAAACATTATAAAGTGAAAAGATTAATGCTTTAGTTTTGGTTATCATCGTTAGAATCACTTGAATCACTAGATTCATTTAAAATTTAAAAAACCATAGGTTTAGTGTTCAACCTGTCAGATACATGTTCTCTATCTACCTTTTTTTTTATCTCGCCCTTTTGAAAAAATGAATTGAATTTTTCCACATTTCTGGAGTAATAGTCCCCCGAGATTCCTTCCACATATCCAAACAGTGAATCTCTGTCGCACCATCTCGACCAACATGTCTGTTAATAATTTTTGGAAAAACCCCAAATGTGTTCGATTGGGGTTTAAAAATACAGTGATATGGAGGAAACCCGTAAGATTTTATGTCCATATCTTTCAGCCATATCATCAACTATATGGTTTTTGGGGGGGGTTTTTGTCTAAAAAAAATTAATGATTCAAATTAAAAAATCATCTGATAAAAAAAAAAAAAAAAAAAAAAAAAAAAAAAAAAATTCCAGTTCCTACATAGCTACAATTTTTAGAAGTTCAGTCTTAAACATAGCTTGATCAAATTTAATTTTGTTATCCAATAACCATTCCTGGATTGAAGCCTTTGTCCATGAAAAATTGGGTATTTTTTTTTAATAACATGCTATGGTATGGAGCATTGTCAATTACAATAACTGAAGGCTGTGTCAGATTCTTCAACAATTGGTTTCAAACCATTAAAAAAATTTTTCTGATTCATTTCCCCATGATAATCACTCAGTTTTTTTTTGGGAAAAAAATTTCCTCAGCACCCTCTAAAAACCCTTTTCAGTGCCAGCATGAAGTATTATGTATCTAAAAAAATTTCATTTGAACTTAAGTAAACATATGCTTTAATTTATAATACCTTTTTCCATCAACTTTTGTGGATTTCACACCCCCTTTTGTTTTCATCCTCCCAAAATTTCCATAGTCCCCCTTTGAAAAATCCAAGTTTCATCAAGGAAAACAAATTGATACAGTGATTCTTTTTTTCTTTCATATTTTCTTAAAAAAAAGAGTCGTTTTATAGCTACATGAGGAATTTCCAAAAGACCCCCCTTGGGGTCATCTTTCTTCCATGGGGAAACCTTTTTTCCCCAAAAAATTCCCCCAAAGAGGTTTCCCCAAACCCTCGAACAATTGCCTCTCTTTAATTTTTCACTTAAACGTGAAAAAGTTACGTGCTGTTCAAAAAAATTTTTTTGGGGAAATTTTAACTGATTATGGTTATTACATTCAAGACTTACTTGTTTCATACATCTGGTAAATAGTTTCACAATCGCCCCCATATCCAAAATTTCCACATTTGTAATTCTCTTTGCATGAGAACGTTTCTTTTTAGGCGACTTTAGCAGCTCATTACTTTTAAGCGATTGTGAAATTGCACTAACAGTGGAAATAAAGTTTAGGGTTTCAGCAACACGCTACAAATTAAAAATTTAAAATTACCTTTGCAAGTTTTATATCTTTTTGTGTTAAATTTTTCTTCTCTTACTGCAGTCAAGGGCAATAATGGGCCCCTTTTTTTTCCCAAAAGTTCTTGCTGAAAATAGTTTAGCAAGGAAGCTACTAGCTCTTTGCATCGGCTGTTTAAATGCTTCGGTTTTTTGACCCCGAACTTAAAGGGGAAGTAAATGCACAAAAAACTAAAAAAGTCTTTGTTTTCAAAAAAACATTTTTTAAAAAATAACACTGATAAAAATACACACCAACAATAACTATTTTTTAAAAAAAACACAAAATTGTTATAAATAATAACAGCTGGACAGGAAGCATAAAATCAAAGAATGAACGGCAACGGGGGCTAAATAAACAAAATGACAAAAAAAATTCAAATTAAAACCAATTTTTACAGATTTAACTGATATAAATATTCTATGTAATTGAGTTAGTATTAAAGTGAAATGAAATACTTTTGATTAAATTCATTAAAAGGCCAAATTGTAATATTTTTACCTAGATTTTATTTCGTCACGTTTGGGGACCTGAGTATTATTTATCAGGGGGATTGATGGGGGCATCGGAAATTGTTTTGCGTTTACTATACTTTGAAGATTCTTATTAAGAGTGCATTTATGCTACACCTTAGGGGTCGGGCGAAAGAACGCGGACAAATGGGCTGAGACTAACAAACTCCCACTACCACAATTTTCGATAGCATTTTATTTAGGTTCTTCCAAGTCGGGTATCGATGCGAGGTTGTTTCCGTTTGCAAGCCTACAGGAGATAACGTTTTTCGATAACTATTTTTCACTTAAATGACATAAATTATACACCATTTTAAAGGTAAGGAAATAATCTATACCTCTGCTGTAACAGATTTTTGAAATATGATTCGAGTTAAGAGAAAATAGTATCTAAACAACCGATTTTAGGGTGACTTTCACTCAAGGAAATATTAAAAACTAAATCCAAATTTTAAAAACTATTACAGCAGAAGCCTAGATTGAAGTGTTGGCTTTCATATAGTTTTTAAAAATTATCGATAACTTATACCGTTTTTGAGAAAAACATTATGCCCCGAACCCCAAATTGGATCCAATTAACGCGGCGCGAATGGACTCTTAAAAAATGTGGAAAAGTTTTGTACTCAATTCTTAAGGTATTCATTTAAAATAGTTATTTTTTTTACTCTTTTGTTAAAACATTTTTAAAAAGTAGATAATAATGTTCCAGAAATAGATTTGTTCTTGACGTTGATCTTTCGTGACCCAAATTTAAATTAACCTTTGTTACGGTAAAATTTTAAAAGATGATTTAAATTTTAAAATTTTTTCCCAAAAATATTCCACCTGGAGAAAAATCGAATGTCCACTAATAAAAGCTTGCAAAAATAAAAATTTGCAACCAATCGGGTCGAATTTCGGGTCAAATTACAGTTAATGGACTTTCCTTAAAAGCTGGTGCAGTAGGTTGTCAAAATCCAATATGGCGAATCTAATATGGCGGTTAAAAATCCAATATGGTTACGGGTTTTTTGGGGGGTTTCGATTAAGAACCGAGGTCAGATTAGCAAAATTTAAGGTGGCGGATCCAAGATGGCGGATGAATTTTTTGAAAATAAACTGATTTGCACCAAATTTGGTGTATGTAGGTTTTTTGAAACGCGAATTTTAAGCAAACGGATTAAGAAGATTCGCCATATTGGATCCGCCCTCTTGATTTTTTGATAATCTGACCTCGGATTTGTAATCAGCATTCTCAAAAGCCTCCGTATACCAAATTTGGTGCAAGTTGGTTGATTTTCAAAAAATTCATCCTCCATCTTGGATCCGCCACCTTGAATTTTGATAATCTGATCTCGGATTTGTAATCACAAACCCCAATAAACCCCGTTTGGAATAGGTTAATTTTAGAAAATGCGGCCACCATATTGGAGTTTAACCGCCATATTGGATTTCGACAATTTCCTTTTTAAGGGGAAAATTCCATCAACTGCAATCTGAGCCAAGATCTGACCCGAGCAGTTGCAAATTTTTATTTTAGCAAGCTTTTTTACTGGACATTCGATTTTTTTCCAGATTCCGACCGCCATATTAAAGCCGCCATGTTGAATTTTTAAAAATACCACATGGCTTTCGAAAGTTCTCATCTAGACGAATAATTTGAGCCCTTATTTATCTGAATCGACTGATTCTAATTTTGAGGGTTCCGATGATCCGTTTGACGTGAAATGTCCCATATGTATAAACAGAAGTATTTAAATTATTATTTTTAGATTTAAAGGCTTTTTGAAGTAAATAAATTACATTTTGGTCCTTATTTACTTAAAAAAATATTTTTTTATTTTTTTCTATTGTTTATGTAAGGAAATAAAAAGTTTTTTTATTTAAAAAACTTCGGTTTTGATTAAATTTAGTATTGGAAAAGCGACCAAAATTTTAATAATCCGGAGAATAAAGTTTGCTGCCGTTATTCGCTTAGAAAGGAGTATATTTGGCAACATTGGTGTACATCCACACCTAAAATGACGTTCGATTCGGTCTGCCTCAAAAAGTTTCGTGGTTAGTGGTTTTTGCCAGTTTTGACAAATATGACTGGTTAATATGGTTGTCAAACAGTATTTATATAAATGAATTTGTCTGTATTCTATACGTCTTTGGTTCTCTACGTCTAGGTTCATTTTTTCAGAGTGATTTATTCTATTCATTGCAAAGTTTCATACTAAAACTAATCGGGTAATACTAATGTCATATCACTGGTCCATAATATTTTATACTGTATGTTTTACTTTTTAAGTAATACTTCTGTTACTTGATTATCAAGAGTTTTCACACTTTTTTACATAATTATTTTTATTTCATTTTTTTTTTAATTTGCATATAATTTCTTTAAACTAATTAGTTTTTCTGTTTTTTTTTTCTTTTTAATATGTTTTATCAGTTATCATATGAATTTATTTTCATGGTAACTAACTGAGCACGAAATCATTAAACATAGCTCTTTTCTCGCGCTAAAGCACTTCCATTACTTATACCTTTATCTAACTCGCATGGCTTATAGCTGGGCAGACGAGACAGCATTAGCTCGACTAGTTCAGGTGATTCAGGCACGCCCATCGACCCGCCGGACGATCCCAATCATCCGTATTACAACAGCGAAATCTATAGGGTACGTATAAGGATGTCCGTCACGAAAATGTGTATTTTGTTAAAGGTTATAAAACAAAAATCGCCACTCCAAAATTTGTGCCATTTTGATGTTTAATAATTCTTTTATTAAGGGTATGTGATGTACTAAGTGCAATGAGAAATGAAAAATACAAGTACAGTACATTTTTAAAACATTTCTCTGTTTTCCATATGGAAAATTCTTTAAGAAAATATTTTTCCTTTTAGATTATAAAATTTTAATTTAATTCTAAGTTGCGAACAACCAAAATGGTTTTTTGTTAAAGGGTATCGTTGCATTTTTCGCAGAGATAACTCCGAAAAATCGCTGAATTGAATATTTTTTGAAGAATTTATCACTTTTGTGATAAAGTTGGAAAGCCGTTCTTCTGAAAAATGATTGTTTATAAAGACAAAATCACACTTTAAATATTTCGCAGTAGTATATTGGACGATCCAGCGTGTTAACCGTAATTGTCCTATCTGTATTTATTAAACTTTACCTTTTATTCTACAACTTGTATATCTTTGATTTCCGTATAAATATACAATATTCACAGAAAAGCCGAGGAAATAGCCCTGGTAATAGTTGTTTTTTTTTTGTGCGCATGTCTTAACTTCCACCATGTTTTTCGGGCACTTTATTTACAAATATATAAGCAGTGCATATGCTTATAAAAAAAAATTAGCAATAAAACAAGTAATAATAATAAATTTTTTATAAGCAGTTCAATTTAAATTATTGTGCATACATACTAAAATTATAATACAAATATTTTAATTAAAATAAATTATTATTTATAGGAAAGCGACTAAAAAAAATTGTTGTTATGGAGTATGCCGCAGTGGTACGGGGTAGTAAATCTTTTTTGGAGAACTTATAATATTTTATTAGTTTTCTTAAGCAATGTTTTTTAAAATCGCCGAAAAAACCCTTAAAATGGAAAAAGGGAAACACTTTTTAAAAAACCCAAAAATTTAAAGCGATTTGTGGGTGAAGCGGGGGATGGTCGATTCCAAGGGGAATTAAAATGGTAATAAAGACACATAAACCCCA